>CM075806.1:2500-602500 GCA_037975025.1 Excoecaria agallocha | reverse complement strand
GACATATGGTAAAATTCCTGGTGACCTTTTCTTGCTTCTCACAACCAGAAATAGCATCATTTAACAGAGGAAGAAACTATTATACACATTATAACCTGGACAATGATATGCTATACCTCCAATAAAGTTCTGGAGTCCAGAAGTCTAACAAATAAGCAATCTAGAACAACCAAAACCCAATTCTTAAGTAAACGCGTTTATCGCAGCAATGATCTGTCATTGCTCGATCTTTTGTAGAGCATGAACTCAAGAAAACAAAACTACGCTCATCAAACAAATAAAAAATTAAAAAAAATCTGATACTGGAAAAAATTATTAAACTAAACACAAAGCCGAAAACAAGACACATACAAAAATTGATATACACTCTAGTTTCAGAAAACCCACAATTTCCTGAGCAAAGGAAATAAACGGAACATGAAACTATTGTTGACCAATCTGCCCAAAAAGGCTACGATCAAAAGCAATAAGAAAAAGAGTAACCCAAAAAAATCAAAAGCAAAATCACAAAGTTGATCATCGGAGCAACAGCTAATAGAAAAAAAAAAAAAGAAATAAAAAAATTCCACGTTATCAAACAATCGAAACGAACAACAAATTGAAAATTAATCAACGCCGAGACGATTATACCTTAAAAACCTAAGAGAAATCCGGCGCCAGAAAGCTAGGAATTGTGCAAATTCTTAAGAAGAGAAAGAGAGAGAGAAAAGGTTACGTTGTAAAGAAAGGAGGAGGAGGAGGAGGAAGCGAAGCGGTTGCGTTTGGAGGGTACGTTTGGCCTTTGTTTGCAGAAATAAGAGGAGGAGAGCTTGGGTGGTATGCCCACAGTTACCGGCTACCGGTTTGGACCGTTTTTTCTTTCCGCCCTTTTTTTTTTTTTTTTTCTGAGAGGGAGAGAGGGAGTAATATTGTTTACTTAGAAACAGCAGAGTAATATTGTTTACTTAGAAACAGCAGATGATAGTACAGTTGTTCCGGCCCATGGACCACTCTTCACACTTTGCATAATTAAAGTGGGCCGGCCCACTATATATACATAAAACTTGAATCCACCCTTTTTTTCGCACTTAAAACAGCTCATTTCTATGCCTGGTATGATGATTTGGAATTTATTTCTCCCCTTATGTATTATTCCAGTTCTTTTGACCGACTCTTTTTAATGCAGTTTTTCGTTGGTTTTCAATAAAAAAAAAAGGCGCGTTTCTGATTGTTGATAAAAAAAAAAATTTGGTTCCTACCTATTTATGGTTGGTGAATTAGGAAATTTTCTCTTAGAAAACGTTTTTGATTTGCAGTATTTTGAGGAATGATGCATCAAAACAATTTGTTACTCAACGTATTCTCTTGGAGTGTTGTGTCAATTGGCTAACTTCCAAATATATGTGCTAACTCATTGATGCAAGATCAAGCTTTTGAATCAAGACTTGAAAGGATAATGGTAATAAAAGCATGAATAGTTTTTACGTATTATTATTAAAAATATATAGAGTGTGAATAGAGTACTTTGTTAATGACAAAAATAATTTGAAACTATAAACCTAGAATAAAGCTAAATTGAAGAGAATAAATAAAATAAAATTGAACTTATTGATTAGGAGTGTAAATCAATAGGGTTGGAATCAAATTTTGACTGATAAGAATAATTCAAGACTCGAAATTTTTTGTTTTGTGTGTAACACTTGAACTGACCGATACTAGACTACGGCCCCAACATGTTTGAATAATGCAAGTCACAACACAAATAACCCATTTGACCCGAATTAGCATAATCGTTCAGAAGATAAGGAAAAAAAAATAGAAGTCTCAAATTAATGAATTTGCAGCTTGTACTAATTAAAATGAAGAAATTACCCAGTTGCCAACTTTTTTTTATCTTTTTTCAAAAAATACAACACCCTCTCCATAATTTTCATAAATATCACTTTTAAAATTTTTTTTTTCAAAAATACATTTTCTTTTACTCGTTGAACTTCTCGCTAACTAAATGCAATTACTTGCTGAATCTAAGCAATGTTGACATGGTTGGGTAGTTCTATATTCAACTCTATATTACTTGCTGAATCGAAGCAATGTTGCTGGAGTGCTACATTTCTTGGTTTATCTTCAGTTTCTTGATTCTTGGTTTGATTTTCTTGAAAAGGGAATAATTTACATAAAGATCTGTGGTTGCTCTAAGCTTGATTCATTTGGTACAAAGTTTTAGAGGAACTAAAATGAAATTTGTCATTATGTAACTATCTGATTAATTACATATACAATAGGAAGCAGTCATATGTATGCAACTTTCCATTAAAATATTAAGACTTAGAAACAATAACTTTTTTATAAAAGATTTCTCTGCTATAATTTTGTAAGATTAGAAAAAGGATGGCCTAAAACCAAAGCATTTTGGATACATAAATTGTCAGTCACCTCCACCATCTAAGTAGGAAGGTCCTTCTATGCCTTCACCGCCACCAAGACCTTCCATAAGAGCATAACTCATATCCTCAGATGGCTTCCAATTCTGCTTTCGCTGGTTGATGAACCAGTTGTTTATCTGCTTTTGATCTAGCCCTGTTAAGTTTGATAGCTTCACCTTCTCCTCTTCCTGTAATGTAGTAAAGTTATTTCAACATTTACTCGTAAAAACGCAAGAAATATTGTTTTACATTTGCAATTGCCTTTAAATTTCATAGCTACCACACCAAAGAACAATCTTGCTGAGTGAACCAACGCGCGATGGAACTAAGAGTCGGTTCAAAAATAGATATAGAGATTTGGTCTAAGCAAGAAGTTCTATTATAAGGTAATATACACCAGGTACACACAGTGTATACACCAGATACAATACTGTATATACCAATTACACACATTATATACAACAGCTACACAAAAACCAACCAACCAACTCTATTTTGAGAATGAAGAGGAAAAAGAAAGTGTATGAGCATGATTTTAAACACTAGGCATGGTCTAGTGTATTGGGACACTCTCAAGTTCCATGGCATTTTTCTTCCTATTACGAATAAACATGTGAAAGCCCTTCTTTTTATTATCATAAATATTCCTCAAATAAAGATCTAAATTTGACAATTAAAACGTGTTATAATCAAGGCCATAGAATAATCATCAGCTAAAATTTTGCCAACAATGGTCATAGTCCACCTAAAATTTTGTTATATAAGCATCAACTAACTATCCAATATATATCAAAACAAGGCAATGCAGCTCCTACATCTCTCGCTATTTGTTACATTGACTTTAGAGTTTGGGATCATTATAACATTATTCTGGAATTTGTGAATCAATTAAATTATGTTAAGAATTAAGAATGTTGTTGTTGGTTGAACTTGATAGATCAGATAAAAGAATTAGAGGTTTTCATTTACTATATTAAAAGATGAGGAAACCAACAACAGCAACAATTTATGTTCATATCAAGCACATGCATCAAGTTCTCAAATTTGTTGCCAAATAATAAAAAGCAGGAGGTACATAATTACTCAATAATCTAGCAAAGTTAGTATAGGTAGCTTGTGGATGAGAGCAAATACACGACATAGTACACAACTAGTATACACACTGTATGCATCAAGTACATGTATAGAACACTAATAGACATTTCATTTAGTACACACGTTGTATACATCAAATACATACATAGTACACAACTAGTACACACACTGTATGCATCAAGTACATACACTGCATACATCAAGTACATACTTCATATATCAAGTACACTCACTGTGTACATCAAGTATACATGCTGTATACATCAAGTACACAACTAGTACATATACTATATACATCAAGTACACGTACAGTACACAATTAGTACACACACTGCATACATCAAGTATACACACTGCATACATTAAGTACTTACACTCACTGTATATATCAAATACACACAATGTATACATCAAGTACACATATTATATACATCAAGTACACAATATACTTGATTACTTATATATTATTTATAATGATGTTTAATTTTTTTTAATAGAAAAATATTTTTATTTAATTTTTCATATCATTTTTAAAGAAAACTTAAAGTGACTTAACTTAATAACCCATCATTTAATTATTTCACCTAAAATCATGAAAATTTTCTCATCAGTATGCAATTATTAATATTATATTAATATTTACAAAAATAATTATATATGATAAAAAAAAACGTGCATAGTTGATAAAATACAAGTAAAATTATGTTTTAAAAAAAATTAAGAAAGTATGTGAAATTGAAAATGTGAATTTTATTTAAAAAGGATATATAGATATATTGAAAAATAAGCAAACATAATATCCACCATCAAATTAAAAATATAAAATAAAATAAAACCATGTTCATATTCTTGATAGTTTAATTTTGTTAACTATAAGTTCATCAAAAACTTGTCAATTATCATGTCTTTAATTTTATTTATAGATTAAACTAAACTAATGATCAAGTGTTAATTAATTTTTATGATTTTTATCATTACGTCGGTGCATAAGAGCTGGATTTTGAGGAAGGATTTTCCATTACTTCACATATGAATACACTCAGAAACCATCAATGCACAAGTAGGCTTCAATTGATCAGTAAACAAAGGATCAGTTGTTATTTTCTACATAATTTTCCAACAACAATTTCGGTGGTGAGATGCATGTGATATTTCAATTAATCAAGGCAAATTCACTTGATAGAAAGAGAACAAATTTAATGAAGTAGCTGTAAACAGCCATTGACTGGATATAATATTCAAGAGCTAAAGCATTTTATAATAAAGCAAACACTCCTTAAACATAAAAGATTGCTTTCCGATGCAATCAACTCTCAAAAGTTCAATTACAAATTGCAACTGACAATGAAAGCATTAAACTCATAACTGATTATAAATCCATTTGAAGAGATAATTGGAAAACTTATTAGTGTAATATAACATTAAAACTCCATACAAGGCAATTGAACACAAAAACGAAATCTCATATCAAATTCCAAAGATATATCAGAGGAGGTTATTAAGCCTTTGCACAAAACATTTTCAGAAGCTTCAAATGGTGGCATCATAGAATATCTAGTTCCACATGAACTTCTTGTCCAATTAAGCATACAAAATTTTCAAGAATAGAGATCCAATGTGGCAACAAGATCTTTTGAGACTAATTTCAACATTATAGACCTATCACGGTGGTTACATAAATTTATCTTTCCTCTGATTGAAAGAAGCCAAACTTTCAATTAGTGCTATATATCTTTTCAAGGAGCTAAGAAAAGAAAAGGGATAGAGGTTTTGACATTTTCAATCAGATTGATATGAGCTCAGAACTTACCTTCCATGATGAAAGAGAGCAGATGTTGCCAGTGACAGCTTTAATTGGCAGCGGCGAGATGGCGAGGCAAAATTATCCTCACAGTAGAGAGAGACAGCTCCGATCTTTTGCTAGAGAGATAATTTCGATTTCAAGTGAGACAAATCCGAATAGTGAGAGATAGAAAGGATACAGTGGCAGAGTCAAAAGAGCAGAAAGATGAACGAGTTTGATGATATTTGTAAACCGAAAATCAATGGAGAGGTAGAGTGGTTGGTGATTGGAGAGGTTGGAAGTGGGGGTTATGGGGAGAAAGGAGCGTAAAAGTGGCTGTGGTCATAATTAGGAGGTGAAAAATTAGGAGCCTATTTACTTACAGAAAACTATTCCAGTTTTTCAGAAAAATTTTTCACATAAAATAGAAATCATGTTTATTTTGATCAATTTTCTAAAATAGAAAACATAAAATAAATTTTTCAATTTTCCAAAATAAAAAAGAAATTAGCAAATAATTCCCTACCTAGTTCATGCAATTTTATGTCTATCAAAATATATGTATTGGAATTTTGGGTCCCCTAGTTTAAAATCATGACTCCGCCCGTGCATGCATTGAGTTGTGGTCGCATTTGTAATGGTCCCAATAATCTTTGGCATCATATGATTAAATATATAGTCTCCATGTGTATATATATATGTATATATATATATATATATAATTTTTATGAAGGGGATAAAGTCATTTAATCCAAACATCAAAACAAGAAAATAAAATAAATAAAAATAAAAAGATATGTGGAGTGAAGAGAATCCATGTCTCAGGTTCCACCACTTACTTTCCATATTCCTTTGCCTATTATTATTCTTTTCATCACTATCAACTAATCTCTCTTGCAACTTATATTTCCCAATAACTGCATATCAGTTTCTTCCATGGCTGACCACTATTCTTTATGTCTCTTAACAGTAATGGACCGTCTTTGGTTTCATCAGATTATTCTTTTCTCTTCAGATAATTCATCTCTTCTCATCCCCAAAACCTTTAACCTGCAAAACCCTCTTTCAACTCTTTCTTTACCTTCTCCTCGAGAACAAGAAATTCCATCCTCGCCACCTCCACAACAACACCAGCCCAGTAATCTAAAGGTAATATAACTAATCTTCCTTTAATTGCATAGCCTTGTTTTCCTTATAATTAATTAGTTAATTGGTATATTCCACTTTCTTGTTTGGTTAAAATCTTAGTTTCTGAAGGAAGATGATAATAAGGATGTGAAACGAGAAGAAAGAAGAACAGGATTAAATATTTCGATGAGCAGAGGTCGTTCACAATCTTCATCCCTGTTCAATACTGTTGAAGTTTTGCCTAAGAACATAATTATTAGAAGGTCATCTTCATTGAGGAAGCTAGAGAAATCAATAAGTTGCAGAAGCTTAGGAGAGCTGGAGCTTGAAGAAGTTAAAGGGTTTATGGATTTAGGGTTCATCTTCAAGAAAGAACATATAAATCCCAGAATTGTAAGTGTGGTCCCTGGCTTGTCCAGACTAGGATTACTCAAAAATCAACACAATCAAGTGGTTTCTGAAGCTGATGATGAAGAAGAAGAAGAAGAAGAAGAAGAAGAAGAAGATGATGATGACATAATTAAAGATGATGAAGAAGAAGAGAAAGGAATCATCAGGCCATATTTATCAGAAGCGTGGTTAATAAAGAGACCAGATTCACCGCTGTTAAATCTAAAATTGCCAAGAGTTTATGCAGCTTCTGATATGAAAAAACACCTCAAGTTCTGGGCTAGAACTGTTGCATCTGTTATTCAGCAAGAATCTTGAATTCAATAAATTATCATTATTTAAGAAAAGAAAAATATAGTGACGTGAAGAGTGCAATCTTGATCAAGATTTTACTGCGATCCACCGACAGCTGCAACTGTAAAAAGAAGAACGAGAGATTGTCATATAACATGTAAAGGTGTGTACAAATAGAAATAAAGAAGCGGTGAAAATGTGCTTGTTGATACATTTTTCGGTCGATGTGTTAAATTATATGAGAGGCAAATGAAATCAAATTCGGCTAAAAGTTTAGAGAGATAAAATCAAGAAAAAGAAAAGGTGATATATAAATAAATATATTGAGAGAAAAAAAAATTAATAAGAAAGTAAAGAGGTCCTACCATGAATAATGAGGCTGAGAATTAATGATAAGAAGATAGCATTTAGCAATATGGAAAAGCCCCAATTCTATTCTTTGGCATTTTGTAATCATATATGTCTGTCCAGTGCTATTTTCTTTATTGGTGTTGTTGTTATTATTATTATTATTATTATTATTATTATTATTATTATAAAATAGAATTATATAATACAACTATAAATATCGAAATAAAAAATTAAATTCAAAATTTTTTATATATTTAATTAAGTGTTGATTATCATACCAAATTTTTTCAGTAATTGGAGTCGCAACCTTGTGACATAATAAGATAAGAAAGTTTCAATTTCTTCGGTTGTCATGCATTAGACTATCAGCTTACCTCGTAAGATTAGAAATAATATTGGCATTTAAACCATGCGATGCAGCTCGGCCACTTTGGAGACATGAATAAATGATTAATTATGGGATTGTCCCACGTTGCTCTTAGTTGAAAATCCCTAATTATCGTAAAAAAAATTAATAAAAAAATTGAAAAACTATATAATTATGCATTATGATTTGATGCTTCTTCATTAATTTGTCAAACAAAATGTCTCCCTACCGTTCCAATAAAACATATTAGCAGTAATATTAAAAAAAAAATCATTTCAGCAGAAAATATTAGTTTTAATATATTTAAAAATTTTGAATTTAATCATTTATTTATTTATTTATTTATTTTTTTGCTATCTAAAAAAGATTTTACCTAATTATTTATATATTGAAACACTACATATGGACGATCCATTTATATAGTAAGTTTTATTAACAAAAAGGATGGATATTATGGAAGACAATATTGAAATTGAAATGCCAATCAATCAATCAATCTCACCTCTTTTTGCTGATGTATAATAAACTTTAAATTTATTCATTAATATTTTTATTTAAATGTCAATTAATAATATATTAACTAAATAAATAAATGAATAGATAAATGGGGGTTATAAACTACTGGGCCAAGTAGGGTTGAGCACAAAAGCAATGGCAAAATCAGGATTTATATCTAAGAGGAGCAAAAATATAAGTCATATTTAAAAAAATATAATATAAATGCTATAAATAAATTATTAAATAAAAAAAATATTCATTTAACATATTTAAAAAAATTACAATTATCTTCTACGAGTTTTCATGCCTTGATAGCGGCAAATAATAATTTTGTTATCAATAGCATTAAATACATTTTTTTTAATATAAGTGATCGAACAATCATTATCCATTGATCTTTTATTTTGTTACGTAATCGATTTTTCATAAATTTCATAACAGAAAATGCTATTTCAACAGTTGCAGTCGCAACGGGTAAAATAAGTGATAAAATAATGAATTTATAAATCAAATTAAAGATATAAAATATCCTTTTTTATTTGCACCATTCGTTCAGCAAAATCACTTACAAAAATCATTACTGCACTTATATTATAGATTAAATTTTCAAAACCATTAAAAAGTAATTCGGATACAATGATACAGCAAAAACCGTTTTATCTATTTAAAGAAAAGTAATTTAAATAATTTGAAACATGTTTAGTTAATTTGCTAATATTTTATAAGAAAAGGTAAAACTCTATGTTATATTTATTGGTATTATATTGGTACTTTTTTTATACATTTATATTCTCTGTAATTGCAAATGCATCAATTAAGCCAAACTAATACAACATAATTATCAGTGACATAATAAAGAAACTAAAGAATTTAGGCTTTTATCAATTCAAACAAATAATATAAAATCTAAGTAGGTTAGTATTTGTCTAAAATTTCATATGTGTTCTCTAAAATACAAAAAATAAAAATATATAAAAGCAAAAAAAATTGCAAAACTAAATTACCAACCTTTAATTAAAGATAAATTTTTGTTGTGTTCTTAGTTTTTTCTGAAATATATTTGATTTTTCTTTAAAAATTTTAAAAAAATATATAATTTCGTATTTTTGTTTCAATAAAAGTAGGAAGTTAAAATGTTTCGTTGAAAAAAAAAACTTAAGAAATAAGTTAAAGAGAGAGGAGTAAAAATAAAATTTTAAGGGGGGCAAAATTATCTAAATAATATATATGTGTGTATATATATATATATAAATATAATTAAAAAGATTTCAAACATTAAAGGGGGTAATTGCCTTCCTTCCTCTTCAAGTGGTGTCGCCACTGAACAAAAAAAAAATAATAAGTTCATTAATATTAATTTTTTAAAATTACTAATCATTAATTAATTCGTTACATTCGATTAATTAATTCGTCGTAATGGATACACGTATCGAAAATAAGGTAGGGGGTTGATAAAAGATTATTATTATTATTATTTTAGGGGAACTTGGATGAAGAAGGTTATTGTCATCTCAGCGGCGGCAATAGCACCACCCCACTCCCAAATCATTCTTTAGAAGTGATTATGGGAAAAAGAAGCAAAAGGGCAATCAATATGATAAGAGATTATCTCAGCCTCAGCCTCAGCCTCTTAGGATGTTATCTCCGAATCCAAAGTTTTGGTTGGACTTGCAGGTGTGGCCGAGAGGATCACATCATCCTGTAAAAACACATAAAATTGATAATTTCGATTGTGTTGATCGATTGGATTATTGGATTTATCCATTAAAGTACCTAGAAACATGTGAATTTGGAGAGGTAAATAACATGAGCGGTGATGGGGACGGTGACATGTATTTTAGAAAAAATTATTGGGATGCTGATTAGTATGGAAATTTCTAACTATGGTACTCTACATTTTGGTTTTGAAATCTTTATGCCATTTCAATACGATAATCAAATTGGAAATAAAACTTTTTTGAGCAGTTCGGTTCTCAAATTTTTCGGTTGGTTAGGATCTGAACTAATATCTTAGAGGTGTCGTCTTAAGAAATTATGCTTGAACAATAACTCAAAGTTACCTAAAGAGAATAGAACTCCTATTTTGGAAGCCTAGCTTAATTTTTTTATTAGGTTATACATTTTTTTCAATAAAAATTCTATAAATAATAGAAATTCTAGCTAAAACAAGACTTTTATCCATATAAATAAACAGAATATCAATTATTTTTATGTCTCTTAATCAATTTTATCCTAATAAATGTTATTTAAAATTTTATATTAATTTGATCGTTGAAGATTTTACTCATTGAAAATTTCGTCGCAATTCTTTTTTTAGGGGCTCTGAAACTGTGAAAAGTGTTGTGCTTCAAGTTAGATTTAAGTGCCAGTTCGGTTTTCAAAATATATGGTTTTTTTTTTTTTGAAAATAAATATATGGTTAAGATATGATAATTTTGAAAATGAAAAGTAGAGGAAAAAAAAAAAGAGTATTTTTAAAAGCAGAAGGGCATATTTAAAAAGAGGTCCACTTTTGAGTCTTTGGAGGCTTTTTTTTTTTGTGCAAGACCTTTGTATTTATGAAAACCAGCTTTAAGAAGGGACTTTAGTGGGTTGGGTTCAGATCCACACACAAGCTTTTGAAGAAAAAAAAAATGGGTCAGCCTTTGATTTCGCATTATCTCCTTAGGCAAGATATATTTTAAGCGTATGAATTCTTATGTTTTCACATTAAGTACTCGAAATTTTATATATATATATATATATATATATATATTGAATCTTTTTATTTTTAATTTTCATCATATAAAATATATATATATGTATATATATATATATATATATAAAGTTAAAATTGTATGATTTTAAAGATATATTTAATATATATTAGAGAAATTATTAAAAATTTTATATCAGAAAATCAAAAAGTACTTATATAACTATAAACGGTATATTTTGTTGACTAATCAGAATATAACCAAAATTATTCAAATTCCAAAATGATAATGAGCAGAAATTTATTGGAGAGTCAAGTTTGAACTCACATGATTTTAACTGTATGTATATATCGTCGATCAAAATTATTCAATACAGAATTTTTTTTAATTTAAAAATTTATTGTAAAAATTCATCGACGTAAAGATGAGTGCATCATGGTTTATGTTTGATGTTTCAGCTTGCGAAGCTGGCATGTCAGATACAATTTGCAAGAAAACACAATTAAATATGGCGTCCCCGATCCACGCTGGTGCTCTCACGTCACATGTATAGGAAGATTCCCTTGCGCCGTATAAATAGGCTTAATATATAATTTTTTCTTTAAATTACTATCATTTATTAAATTTTTTAAAACTAATTACATATTAAATTATTTTTTAAATTTATTAAAAATAATATATTATTTTTTATAAAAATACTTATCAGTTTATAATTGACGCGTATGAATAAAAAAAGGATAATTTGATATTTTTAATAAATTTTAAGAAAATAATTTAACAATTTCAATAATATAGAGCATATTTTTTACATTTTAAATAAATTCAAATAATTAATTTGATATTGTCAATAAATTCAAGAAAATAATTTAATATGCAATTAATTCGAAAAAAAAATTTAATAAATATGTAATTATTTCTGCTTAAAAACCTCCAGCTCATCATTCTCGAACAATAAAAAAGGTGTAGTAGATTTGATAATATAATATATTTCTTTCGTTCTTTTTTATCCGTCACTTTTAAGTAAAATTTAAATTTTATTTATCTGTTATTTTTAAATTTTTAATGTAATTTAATTTATTTTTTTAATTTATTTTTCTTTTTCAATGAAGTCAAAACTAATCAGATTTGATAATTTAATTTTAATTACTTAATTTTATATTAAATTTAAATTTATTTATTATTTTTTAATTTTAATAAAAATAATAAAAGTGATTAATAAAAAAAATGAATAGAGTAATATAAATTCATTAAAAGAAAAAAAGGCGGCGCAAGCAAAACATAATGCGCCACTGCCTTAAAAATTCGGTTAATTAACTGAACCACACAACTATCATTTAAGTTAGTTACATCGACATCAGAAATGGAGTAATTATATTTATTTGTCACCAACGACACACAAAAACTTAGTGGTTTCTAACTTGTAATAATGATTCCATCTCAACTTGTCCATAAGACATGGCATTTGACATGGAACCCCACTTTCAGAGGTTACCATTTCCTTTCAAGCTTTCATTTTAATTTCTACAATCCAAAGAAATTGTGTGAATGGCAATGCTAATTTCTTTCTAAAAAAAAAAGACACCCATTCCCATTGTGGTTGAATAAACATTAATTTATGAATTAATATTTTGTATAAATTTTTTAAGCATCCTTGAATTGCGGATCAATTGATGGATTGTCGATCATGGGAAATTATGGACAACTTGAAGGAATTAATATTTGATAACCAAATGTTACGTATGAAATCGAAATATTGCACTGCATTTTGAAATTGAAATCCTATATGTGATGAGATCGCAAGCCTAGTGAAATATTAAGTATTTCGGTGATGTGGTATATAACGTGTCATGTTACATGTGTACATACATATGATGTGATGTGCCACGTTAACATTCCGACAAGTGTCTGCTGACGTGGCATGTCACGTCAATATTTTGACAAGGATCATCGCCGTAAACCAGTTAATATGACTTTTATACGAAAAGGTAATAAATTCAGTGACATTTAAATTACGTAAAATAAATCAATTATTTTTGTACAATTAAACTTAAGTTAAATGATAATTGGTGAAATTAACCCTTTTAAATTGTAATATAAAAAAAATATATTGTATAATAATATTCAAACTATTACAATAACGTAAATCAACGAGAGTATGCTGTACCCGTAAATGTATTTTGCACACAGTTTTTCACCAATACCATGGACATACTTGTGGTAGTGGCAATTAACGTAGGTTATCCGCATAATCACTCATATAGTCATATATTATATATTAAGATCAAAATTTTCAGACAACTGCGACGCCAGATATGAAAAACTTCACTCTACCTCTTGGAAAGTTTGATCAATTATATATAATCATTGACTATTAGAAATTTAGAATCATTTAATTACTTTTGTAATACGAAATGCATGTGCAACAAGCATGATGTCCGAAAACAATATATATTTTTATTGAGGAGCTAAGACAATATATTTAAATTAATGTACTAATAAAAAACAAGTCAAATAAAGCCAAAACATATTGGTTGTCCTTGAATTTTTTATTATTTTAACCGGATCTAATTATTCTTTAATGTCCAAAATAATTATTCCAAAATTCTTATGCATGTGATGTACTGAATTATTGTACAAATTCAACGCTTATCCAATGGATGATGTGAATTCGACATATAAATCCCTTCACGTACGGACGCAAAAAACTGCCATAGATATAATTGAAATAAAAAAAACAAAAACAAATAATTGAATTGAATATATAATTCACTTAATATTAATAACATACTCATAACACCTCGATCATGATTTGGGTTACGCTAACGCAAAACTTAAGGGTTCTAACCGCGATTAATTAACTATTGAGGCAATAGTGGTGGGAGTCAATCGAAGTATCATTTCAATAATAAAAGTTTTAAATTCGAGTTTTTGCATTTACTTTTTAGATTATAAAAAATAAAATAAAATAAAATGGTGCAAGTGGACCTAATTAGCGTGAGGAGAAGTAGAGCGAAAGGTCAGAGAAAGTGGCGTAGTGGAAAGAGGCTTCGATTACTACTTAGTACTTACCCAATGATCCTATATAAAGGGCTGTCAACTATGCTTGTTTGCATCCTACAAACTCCATAAGACAAAATGGCCACCAAAACGAATTTTGGTTGCTCAAGCTCAACCTTCTTCTTTCTGTTATTACCGTTACTCTTGCAGTTTCATTCTGGTAACTATAATTTACAGGCTTTTCTTTATATTCCTTTCCTATAGATATACATACTTTTATATTTTCTTATGCACGTATATAATTACATGAAAATAATTATCAGAAAATTGATCTAACCAGGCACTCAAATTAAACTGTAAGAAATTTTAAATTTGATTCCTTATAATAAAATTTAGAATTATTCTTATTTTTAAGTTTACGTTCAAATTCTTTTTCTTGATTTTTCAAAAAAAAAAAAAAATCTTATTGACTTTACTCAGGAACTAGATATATTTAACTGCATATCTCTTTGTGACCTTTACTCGGCAGGGGACACGTCTTATATTTATTAAGCAGCAAACTCTTAATGCAAGAAAGCTCAAGCATGACATACTAGTGAATAATAAATTTAGTATGAAATTAATTTTCATATGGTTGATTCTTGGTTTAGGTAAAAGCCAACTCCAATTAAATTACTATGCACAAAGTTGTCCAAGAGCTGAAGAGATTATCAAAGAGCAAGTTATCAGCCTTTATAACAAGCATGGAAACACAGCTGTTTCCTGGGTTAGAAATCTCTTTCACGATTGCATTGTTAAGGTAACTTGTTATTAATTCCCCACATTACTTTTGCAAATTTTTTCACCAATTTTATCTACCGTGTGTGTTTTATATTTATTCATAATTGGTGCAGTCGTGCGATGCCTCGCTATTGTTAGAGACTGTGAATGGAATAGAATCAGAAAAAGCATCTGACAGAAGTTTTGGAATGAGAAATTTCAAGTATGTAAATACAATAAAAGATGCCATTGAGAAAGAATGCCCTTCTACTGTCTCTTGTGCTGATATTGTTGCCCTTTCTGCTAGAGATGGCATTGTCATGGTAGTACCTCTGCTTATATATATTTATTTATTTATTTATTTATTTATACTTCAAATATTCCTAATCAGATAACATTTGGATAATTATAGTTAGGAGGGCCGAGAATTGAAATGAAAACAGGGAGAAGGGATAGCAAGGAAAGCTATGCAGCAGTGGTAGACCAATTCGTCCCTAATCACAATGATAGCATCTCATTAGTCCTTGATCGCTTTCAATCCATTGGCCTTGACGTTGAAGGAATTGTTGCTCTATTAGGTATTAACCCATTTTAAAACAATCAACTACTACAAGTGACGTTATCTTGATTCATAATTTATTTGTTAATCAAACTGTACAGGAGCTCATTCAGTAGGAAGAGTTCACTGTGTAAATCTAGTACACAGACTCTACCCTACAGTTGATCCAACATTAGATCCTCAGTACGCTGAATACCTTAAAGGAAGATGCCCAACTCCTGATCCTGACCCAAAAGCAGTTCAATATGCAAGAAATGATAGAGAAACACCAATGATTCTTGACAATATGTATCACAAAAACTTGTTGAATCACAAAGGTTTACTTATAGTTGATCAACAATTGGCTTCTGATCCAATTACTTCTCCTTTTGTTCAAAAGATGGCAGCCGATAATGGATACTTCCACGATCAATTTGCTCGAGCTGTGCTCTTATTGTCAGAGAACAATCCGGTCACCGGCGATCAAGGAGAGGTAAGGAAGGATTGCCGCTATGTTAATAGCAATTAGATATGGGTTGAAATGCAAAATTAATGTATCTTGCTTTGTGATTGGGTAATAAACTAATGAAATCTGAAGGATTTGCAACTATGGGCTTTGCCCAACAAAATACTTATGGAAGCCCAACTTTTCCAATAGACTTTGATTCCCTGATTTTTTGAAGCTTTTACTTAGCCGCTTGGTTTACCTGTTTTCTCTCTCTCATAAATCCGTCTCTCTCTCGTAAATCCGTCAATTTAACCGTCTTTCATCTGTTAATCACTGCCGGGCGATATAAATGACACGTAGCATTTCATTATTTGACACATAGGATATTACGTGATGAAAAAGGAATACAAGACACGTATATATATTAACATTATATATTAATTATTAAAGTGCATAATTATATTAAAGCTTTAAATATAGTTAGTGATATAAATTAAGGGTAATTGTCTGAAAAGCTTGTCATTGTAGCAAACTTTCAAGGAAAGTGATTCCTAGAAATGTATTATTATATTACTATTTTGTTTTAATAGTGTATCCAATAAATTTTCTTGCTTAAAAGGGAAAGCCTTATCATGTACATTGAAATGCACTCAAGGTTTCACCTTTCCTCCACTCCCATCATTCCACCTAAGCCGTCCGATCAAATAATAAAAAATGATTTGATAATTCGTGCATGTCCACCTAACGCTGGCCCACCGCATGCAACTTTTTATATATTAATCAGAGGAAGTGAGATAATCCACACAGCAATCATACGCTACAAATCAAAACTCTCTAACCCACACGCCAACATTTCTGTGCTGCGGTCCCCTTTATTCCACGTGCTTAACCAATATCGGCCCCGCCACTGTAAACGGTAAATTTCGCAGGTTAATTTCTTAAAAATTTTTACCTTTGATAGAAATCAAATATTCCAATGTTGTCCTAGCCGTCAGAATAGCAACCGGTCCTGTTGGTTTTGGGTCCTTTAATAAATATATACACCAATTTAATAATACGTGGATAACGTACTTGGGCAACTTGTTCGTAACATTCCACGTTACATTAATTAATACTAATAGATAACTATAGATTATTATTTAATATTAATTATATAATTTATTTAATAAAGTATGATCAAATGTTACGTAAAATTAGTTGTTAATTCCTTATTATTTTAATTGACATAGCACAAGACTAATAGCGAAGCCTGTGTGAACGCTCCCTAATGAATGGCAGGTTGGTGCGGTTGGAGGGGAAAGTATAAGGAATTGGGCCTTTGCCTCTAGTTGGGTTTAAAGAATTACTTGCCCTGCCTTCCCAGCATTTTGTTTTTTGTTTTAAGAAAAAAAAAAGAAATTGTAATTTATTTTTTTAATAATTAAATTGCAAGCTATAGCCGTAGATATTCTAGCAAATAATATACCATTTGCAATAAAATTACCATATATTCAGAAGATAAAACTATAGGTTGCAATTCATTTTTTTTTTTTGGTTAACAGAGGTGAGCAAAAGCTCACAAACAGCAAAGGCTAGCGCGAGTAGGTAACACCCACAGAATCATGATCTATCCAGATACCTATCCCTTAAGAGGGGTATGTAAAATATGATATCCTGAAGGAAAGCTATAACCCAGGTTAGCCAAGAAATCCGCAGCAAAGTTTGCTTCCCGATGTGTATGCTTGAATGAAACTGCAGAAAATCCTCTAGAAATCCATCTGATGCCCTAGACCAGAGAAACACAGGAGGCAGTTATAGAACAGGTGCCACATATCATGTCAATTGTGGTCTTATTGTCACTTTCAACCACAATATTTAGAATCCCTTCTTCCTTAGCCCGTTGGAGTCCGTAAAAGATACCCCAAACTTCAGCTAAGAGTATGGGACAAATGCCCAGATTGACAACATAACCTGTATGCCATTGCCCCATATGATTTCTCATTAGACCTCCACATGCAACAGCACCTCCACTAGCAACCGAAGCATCGGAGTTTATCTTGATGAAGTTCATAGGAGGCTGAGTCTAACTCACGTAGGTATCATTAACATTCCTTTCGCCTTCAGCATTGGTCGTGGAGAAGACTTTATGACAAAAAGAAGCAAAGCTTAGCACATCACTAAATAAACCAGCAGTAGGAATATGTTTTTTTCTGGAAAATAAGCTTATTTCTATTCTTCCACAAGTACCAGCAGCTTATAGCAAAAATCTCAGGCCATTTAACCCCCTCCACCACCACATGAGTCTGTTGTAAATTAAACCGCATCCAACTCTCCAAGGTATCAGCTTTCATAAAAGCATTGGCTTGATCTGCTGAAAGGCAGAAATTCCAGAATTGACCAGCCACAATGCAATCCCGGAGAACATGTAGACCGTGTTCTTCACCCTCTCCACAGAAAGGACACTTATCTACTGCTGTAAAATGTCTCATTCTACGTTCTGCATTTGTCATAATGCCATTATTTAGCGTGAGCCACATGAAAGTTTTAATACGTTGGGATACCCTCAACTTCTAAACATTCTTCCAAAAAGAATCATGATTAGATGTAGCTTCACTAACCAAACTGGAATAAGTAGATTTTATAGTAAAATCCCCAGAGGCAGAGAGATCCCATAATACCAAGTCTTCACTTGCACTAGAGACAGATGGGCAAGTAGCTGCAATTCGAAGAAGAGTGCTCTGAGAAAAGAACTCTTCAAACAGATGCCAACTCCAGCCAAGGTTATCAGTAGCAAAAAATGCTACATTCTTATCAATTATGCTCCCTGGAATAGGTGAAGAAGCAAGATGCAATAAAGGAGACTGAATACCTGGGACCCATCTATCAAACCACAATTTAATCTTCTCTCCATTGCCAATAGACCAGAATTTATGTTTCATGATGCTGCTCCAAGCATTACAGATCCCTCTCCAGACTGGCGTGCTATTTCGGTGTACCATAGGGCAAGCAACAGAGTTAGAGCAGAACTTATACTTGGCAGCTAGGATTTTAACCCATAGGTAATGTGGTTGAGTAGATACTTGCCACGCCAATTTCATCATGAAAGCACTGTTAACTATGTGAGAATCACGGATGGATAACCCTCCTTCATTTATTGGTTGAGTAATCCTACGCCAAGGCACTAAAGCTGGGCTATGGGAGTCCATTTTACCACCCCACACGAATTATCTTGAGAGTTTGTCAAAATCAGCACAAAGAGTAAATGGAATAACAGAAGCCTGAACAGCATAGGAAAGCATAGCTGACAAGACAGATTTAGCTAAAGTAATCCTGCCAGCTACGAAAATATGTGAGGTGTTCCAGCTAGCAATTCTATTCTTCATACGATCAAGGATATAAGAGTAATGCTTCTTAGAAACCCTCAAATGTAGGAGCGGTATATCAAGATACTTCCCCAGATCCAAAACTTCTTTGAATCCCAGACCCCGGTTGAGTTCCCTCCGGACATGAGGACTGACATTCTTCGAGTAAAAGACAGTCATCTTTTGAGCACTGATTCTCTGACCTGAGCTTTCACAAAAGTTATTCAGCACTTGGTTGATAACTTGAGCTTGCCGAACTATAGCCTCTCCAAAAAGAATCAAGTCATCCGCAAAGAACAAGTGACTAAGAGACGGTCCACCTTTGTTCAGTTGAATGGGCTACCATAAGCCATTGTTGACAGTTTTTGTAATCCCTTGACTAAGCTTTTCCATGCATAGAACAAAAAGGTAAGGTGAAAGTGGACATCCTTGTCTGAAACCACGACTAAGAGTAAAGGCTTCCGTGACACTCCCATTCCAAAGAAGGTGCGTAGAGAAAGAGGAGACGCACGCCATAATAACTTGTATAAGAGTGGGGGGAATAAGAGCATCCACTAGAATATCCTTTAGGAATTCCCAACTAATCCGGTCATATGCCTTCTCCAAGTCCACTTTTACTGCCATAAAACCCGATTTCCCCGTCTTCTCCAAGTGCAATGACAATATTCTCCGTGATGTGTCGGCCTGGGACAAAACTAGTTTGGGTAGGGCTTATCAAAGAAGGCATGAGACATTTTAACCTATTGGCAATAGTCTTTGTGACAATCTTGTACAGAGTTGTACATAGGGCAATGGGGTGAAATTGAGTCACATTCTTGGGTACTTCCACCTTTGGGATCAAACAAAAAAGGGTCTTATTCATGGAATTTTCCATCTATCCACCATTGAGGATCCTCATAACTTCCTGAAAAACATCATTTCCCACAACATGCCATTGATTCTGGTAGAATCCTGCATGTATGTCGTCTATACCCGGAGCCTTCCAAGGCTTCATACCAAACAGTGCTACTCGAATTTCCTCATACGAGAAAGGGTGACCAAGCGCATCAAGTTTCTCGCCAGGATGGGGAAAGTGACCTCTAATATGGTAGAGTGGTCGGTTATGGCACTCTTCCGTAAAAAAAGATCCAAAAAAATTAAGAGCCAAAGCATAAAGAGTGGGGGGATCATTAATCCAGACGCCATCATTATCTTAAAGAAATTCAATCTTATTTCTTTTTCTTCTACGAAGAGTTCGTTGATGAAAAAAAGTTGTATTCCTGTCTCCGCATTGAATCCACTCGCTTCTAGACTTTTGGCACCAAAGAAGCTCTTCTTGAAAAAGGACCTGCTCAAGCTCAGTTTTCAAATCGATTTCAAGCTTCTCTAGCTGAGTAGAGTACTTATGGGCAAGAGCTTTTTGGACTTTAGCTATTCGAGCTAAGAGAGTTCTCTTATGATAGAAGATATTACCAAAAGTGGTACGATTCCAAAGTTGAAGTTTCTTAGCAAAAGCATTCACCGAGCACATGAAGCTGCCCATTACCCTCCAATTTCTTCTAATAAAACCTTGGAAATCATCATGAGTTAGCCAGGCCTGAAGAAATCTAAAAGGCCGAGCCTCTTTAGCACCTCGGAGGTTGTCCACGATAAGAAGAAGAGGCCTATGATCTGAAGAAATATGTGCCAAGTGCAGAATGGAGGCCTCAGGATAATGGTCAAAGAAAGCTCTGTTACAAAGACCCCGATCCAACCTCTCAAGAAGATGACCCCGTTTCCAAGTAAAATTCGCTCCTTTATAACCCATATTAACAAGTTTTGATGAAATGAACCAGTTAAGGAAAGGTTTGCTGATACCCATTCTGTTTGGAGACCCTCTCTGTCTCTCCTTAGCATAAAGAATGGAGTTAAAATCTCCTAAAAAAAAGCCAAGGGTCAGAGGTACAAAGATTGATTTGTTGTAAGACAGGCCAGATAGTTTGCCTGGCAGAAGCAACAGGGTGAGCATAAACAGTAGTGAAATAAAATAATATCCTCTCTTTATTTGAAATTCTGAGATGAACAAATTGCATATTATTTATCAATATATCAACCCACCAATCTTCCTTCCACATAATCCATATACCGCCACTAAATCCCATGGCTTCCACTCTATGGGACCGAGGAAACCCAATTCTGGAGATGCATTTATCAGCTAAATGACCACTGATTCGAGGTTCAAGCAAAACAACCATATGTGGGTTATGATTTTGAACTAGGCATTTAAGAGTTCTCATAAAGGAGGGGCTCTTAGCACCCTGACAATTCCAGCAAAATATTGACATAACAAACAGAAAAAAAAGGAAGAATGAAGAATCAATTAATCCTCTCTCAAATAAGGATCTGGAGGTTCCTCATCTTCGAAAAGCTCATTATCTTCAACATTAGAAATATCACCAATTTTTACTTGTTCTGTTTTATCCAGAAACATGAGGTCTGTTCCTGTATTAGCTGCTTGGGTTTCATCATCAGGTGGTCTGCTATCAAATTGTCCTAAAGGACGAGAGTTGTTGGGAGCATTATTCATATCTATAGCTGGAGAAGAAAAGGTTGGAGTGGGGTTCTTCAGCGAAGCCTTGCCAACTATAGTGTGTTGCTCTGGGTTGAGTGTTGAAGGGAGCTTGACTAAGTTAAAATCAGGTGGAGACTTACTTTGAAAGGCAAAAAATTCCCCCAAAATAGTCTTACTTATGTTAACAACGCCTTCTTTAATTTGTTTATTAGCACGTGCCAAATTCCCTTTATAAACACCTCCTCTCCCACGTGATGAAGTCCTCCTGTTGCCACATGAATCGTAAGCCTCTAGTGCCTTATTATTTCCATTTAAGTTGATATTATCCTGGATAAGAAGGTTTTCTTTATCAGCAACATTATCTCTTGGGATTTCGCCAACACCTTTACTCAAAGCAGCGTATCGTGATCCACTTCCTGAAATTTTGGAGTTCTTTCCAGAGTGGGAGACCGAAATTTTAGGATTCCTTCTTCGTTTCTCCACCATCATCCATTCCCCAAAATGATCGAAATTCGCCCCGTTAGCACCCTTCGTCGCTCCATCTCGGTTTCCCTCATTGTTCTTAGCAGTTGTCTTATAAGGACAAAACGTATCGAAGTGACCAATCCTCCCACAGTGGAAGCATATTTCGGGCAGATTTTCATACTCAATCTTTTGAATTTCTCCATCTATATCAATCATTGAAACCAGAGGTTGTCTCAGGTCAATGGTAACAGCGACTCTAGCAAACCGGCCTCTATGTAATTCACTTGTGTTATAGTCAACTTTAACTACCAGACCTATAACTTCAGCGATTGCCGTCAAGACATTGCAGGCATAGTATTGGAGTGGAAGTTCAGGTAAACGAATCCATACTGTGGTGTGATCTACTGTGCCATTGGAGACTCGAAACCTGGGATTCCACTTTTGAACCAGTAAATATGCACCATTCACAACCTAAGGACCATCATAGAGTGCCCTTTTATACTCAGCCTCATTTGAGAATTGGACTAAGAAGAAGCCCCTGCCTATGTCTAATACCTTCGCATCAGTCAGATTCCATAGCATCTGGATTCTAGCACTTAAAGCCTTGTATCCAATCTTTCTTCCTAACAAACTGACCACAACTGCTTTCCCCAGAGTCTGTGAGAGCTTGGTGCAGAGATTATCTGAAAAACTGACAACAGGAACATCTCCCGATTTGTCGATCTGAATACCCCCTGCATCTAGATTGATTTTCATTGTATCAAGTACCTCCTCCATTGAAGACTCCATAACAGCACCAGTCATTAAATTATCTATAGGTTGCAATTCATTGATAGGTAAATAATTGGTAGATTGGATGAGTAATAAATTTTTTTTTTTTTTGAAAGAGAATAATAAAAATTGATCCAATGGGGCAAGACAATCTCAGATCACTAAAGATAATGTTTTCATAATTTGGCACTCCTTTTTATTATAAACAATACATGGGATATGATACGACCATTTAACTTTGAATATTCTACCAAAAAAAGATAGCCATAACTTGACGGAAATCCAATACGACAAATATAATTCAGTATCTCTAGGGTAGGGGTTTTCTTTTTCATCTTATGCCCTATTTCATACATTAAACATAAAGGGAAAAATCAACTATTTTTCTTCCTCGATTTTCAACCATGAAGAAATGAGGCTCAAATTATATGTAGCTTGCTTTATAATATAGGATATAAATAATTAAATATGCATTCATTTTATTATAATAATTTTTTAGTATTCGATTTTATTTCTTTAAATATTACTAAATCGATAGATTTATAATTAAATACTATCAAACTCATAATTAGAAACTACCGTTACAATGGCGTACAACCATATATTAGTCTTAGAAAAAAATTATAATTTAATTCCTTAATTTTGATGTTTTTATATATTAAATTTCTGTACTTTCAAAACTATAAATTGAAATCTTTAAATTTTATATATTTACATATTTGATTTTTATACTTTCAAAACTATATATTGAGTTTCTAAACTTATCTATTATAACACATTAAATTTAAACGAATATTAAAAATAACAATATTTCATTAAAATATACACGACTTTAACAGACCATATCTTACACTTTAATTTGTACATTTTTTTTTTGAATTTAATGTGTTATTTTTAAAAAATTTGGTGACTCAATGCATCAATGATGAACTTAAAATTTATAATTAAGAGAGACAAAAAATATAAATTATGCTTAAACTTAAGGAATAAGTTGAGCATAAGGGCTCAAAACAAAATATTGAGAAGCAGGCAAAAAAAAAAAAAATATATATATATATATATATATATATATATATATATATATATATATATATATATATATTCTTTTTCATGCATGTGGCTGTGTCACTGCAATACATAATTTTAAAAGTATAAAAATTTAATATGTAAAAACGTTAAATTTTAGAGGATTAAATTATGGGTTTTGCTTTAGTTTTAATATTAAATGTATGATTCCTCTTTATAGATTATAAATTTGTTATAGCAAATGACATATATAATTTGCATAAGCAAAAAACATTTAACGGAAATGGTGACACAAGCGACGGTTAGCAGCGAGTGGAGAAGCAGATTAAGATTAAGACAACAAAAACGAGAAGAAAGAAAAAATAAAATAAAATAAAATTTTTCTTTATCAAACGAAAAATAACCGTTGAAAATGGACACGTGTCACTCTTAACATCCACCTGTCTTCTTCACTCTCCTTCGGATTCCCTGCTCTTAAGTCATAGGACGACACTTCCTATTTCCTCCGCTTTTTCTTCTGTTTCTTGAGGTACAACTATACAAATCTTTAGCCTTTCTCTTCTTTCTTTCATAACCCTGAAGTTCATCGTCTTCTCTGTAACTCAAAAATTCTCTAATGGCCATTCACTAACCAACCAAATGTTGTCTTTTTTCAACAAAATTTCACGCATTGTACGACTTTCTTCCTTCTCTCTTTTATTGCTCGGTTTTTTCATCGTAGCCTCCGCCACCACTGAATTTGACTTCGGTACTTTAACTCTCAGTAGTTTAAAGCTCATCGGCGACGCCCATTTAAACAATGGGAGTGTTCGTCTCACTCGGGACCTCACCGTCCCCAACTCCGGCGCTGGTAAAGCTCTGTATTCTAAGCCAATTAGATTCCGGCAACCAGGGACTCACTCTGTTGCCAGCTTCACTACCTTTTTCTCATTCTCTGTTACTAATTTAAACCCGTCTTCAATTGGTGGTGGGCTTGCATTTGTCATCTCGCCGGACTCTGAGGCAATTGGCTCTGCTGGTGGGTGTCTTGGGCTCCTGAACGCCGATGGGCTTGGCTCTGGATTTGTGGCGGTTGAGTTTGATACTCTAATGGATGTAGAGTTTAAAGACATTAATGGAAATCATGTTGGTTTGGATCTAAACAGTATGGTTTCTTCTCAGATTAGTGATTTGGCTGCTATTAATGTCGATCTTAAAAGCGGTGATCTTGTTAATGCTTGGATCGAGTATGACGGGACCAATGGAGGTTTCAATATCTCAGTTTCTTACTCCAATCTTAAACCCAAAGTCCCAATTTTATTGTTTAATCTTGATCTAGATCAGTATGTGGATGATTTTATGTATGTTGGGTTCTCCGGCTCTACTCAAGGGAGTACAGAGATTCATAGTATTGAGTGGTGGAGTTTTAGTTCTTCATTTGACTCCAATTCTGGTTCCGGTTCTGCGCCGCCGCCTCCGACCACCACTTTAATGAACCCAACGGCTAATCCCGCCACTTCTCCGCCGCCTTCATTGGCTCCTACTGGTTCTAATTCAATCTCTAGTGCCCAAAAGAACAGCAAGTCATCCTCTTCGTGTCACAACCAGCTCTGTAAGCAGGGTCCAGGGGCGGTTGCTGGAGTGGTAACAGCTAGCGCATTTTTAGCCATTTTTGCCGGTGTACTAATCTGGGTTTTCTCCAAAAAACAGAAACATGTAAAAAAGTCTGAATCTTTCGCATCGGAGATTATCAAAACACCTAAAGAATTCAGCTACAAAGAGATCAGATCAGCGACGAGATGCTTCAATGCTAATAGAATTATAGGCCATGGTGCATTTGGTACCGTTTACAAAGGTATATTGCCGGCAACCGGCGACATTGTGGCAGTGAAGAGATGTAGCCATAGTACCCAAGGAAAGAATGAATTTTTATCAGAATTGTCCATAATTGGCACTCTTAGACATCGAAACCTTGTTAGACTTCAAGGTTGGTGTCATGAAAAAGGTGAAATTTTGTTAGTTTATGATTTGATGCCAAATGGTAGTCTTGATAAAGCGTTGTTCGAAGCAAGAATGCCACTGCCATGGCCACACAGAAGAAAGATTTTGCTTGGTGTAGCTTCTGCTTTGGCTTATTTGCATCAAGAATGTGAAAATCAGGTGATTCATAGAGATATTAAGACAAGTAACATTATGTTAGATGAAGGGTTCAATGCAAGATTAGGAGATTTTGGGTTAGCTAGGCAAATTGAGCATGATAAGTCACCAGATGCAACAGTAGCAGCAGGCACAATGGGTTACTTAGCACCAGAGTATTTACTAACAGGAAGAGCCACTGACAAAACTGATGTGTTTAGCTATGGAGCTGTTGTTCTTGAAGTGGCTAGTGGAAGAAGACCAATTGAGAAAGAAACAAGTGGTGTTGGAAAAGTAGGGACTAACAGCAATTTGGTGGAGTGGGTATGGAGTTTACACAGAGAAGGGAGATTGCTATCAGCAGCTGATTCAAGACTTGAAGGGGAATTCGATGAAAATGAGATGAGAAGGGTTTTCCTAGTTGGGTTAGCTTGCTCTCACCCTGACCCATTGGCTAGACCCACAATGAGAAATGTGGTACAAATGCTGGAGGGTGAAGCTGAGGTCCCAATTGTCCCTAGAGCAAAACCTACGATGAACTTTAGCACTTCACATCTCCTATTGAGCTTGCAAGATAGTGTATCAGACTGTAATGGCTTGATCACCCTCTCAACTTCCTCATCAGAAAATGGCTTCATTGGTGACGACATAGTTTGATTTTTCTTTTTCTTATATATATATATTTATTATTTTTACTGAATATTATTTGTTTCATGTATCTAATTTAACACAATAACTTGATTCAATGTAATGACGAAAGAGAGTGTTAGGGACAATTTTTCATTTTATTTTTTTTGGTTAATGCATGTATAGTTTGTTAAGTAGACAATTAGTGGAAGAGTTTAAAGTTAGTGTGGGACAGATGGAAAATTGGGTGGGTGTCATTTTCTTGCTTTTGGCATGAGAAATTGAGATGGGTTTCTTCTTATCTGGAAGGTTGGTAGTTGCTTTCACGAGCAGCAAGGCTTAAAGTCAACTATACACAAAGAGTTTGAGTGGAGGCTTGGTAAAGTATACTCGCAAGAAAATTATCAACAACTCTTTATTGTTTATCATCCTACTAACATGCTTCTTCTTCATTTAACTCAAGCTTGCCTTAATGCTTAAACCATAATTTTCTTTTTATTTTTCCTTTTCTTTTCCATTCTCGCATTTCTAATTTGGACAATGGAAAACCGTCTAGATTTATCTGTAGTGAATATGAGATGGGTGCAAAGTGAAATGGGGAAAATCTTGAGGGCTATGTTAGGCACAAGAGATGTAATTATTGTATGGCACTAAAGACAAATGCAAAAGGGTAATAAAGAAGCAACAGCACATATTATAATTATGTGTAGAAGGGGAAAGAATCACCTAATCTAAATCGAATTGCCTTTGTCAATTATTCATTAAGCTTCTAAGTTAGCTTTATAAAGTTGGAAAATCTGTTTGCTTTTGTTTTGCTCCTAAAGATTATTCTTTCTTGCAGCACACAGTCTCACCTAAAAAGCAAATTTTATTGATCCTTTATATTTCTTTTTCCGCAACACACCTAGAATAATATATATATATTCTCTTGTGCAAATAATTATAAAGGCGACCAAATTGGATTCTCTTTTGCGACTAAATTTCAATATTAAATTAATTGGAATCCACTGCATGGCATTTGGCTAACGGCTAAACCAAGTTTAAGACAAGCTAGCAATTGTTGACATCTCTTACGGCTAATTAACAGAGCACACTGATAAATATTCTTTTGAAACAAAATAATATTTTTATGTAAGTAGATAATATGAAATTTCATTCTTTACTTAATTTTATAAACAAACCTAGAAGCTTATTATAAGCATGTATAATCTTACGAACTATTACTCAGCAAAGATTAAGAGATCTAATTATCTAAATCCTCAACCCACCAGTTTAATTATTTATTTTATATTACTACCTAAACAATGATGGATCAATTAATCTAGCAACCATAATTGACTAATAAATATATAGATGAATTGACTAATAATCAATTAATCTAGATGGAGATTTTCTATTTCTTTTTTTTTTCTGTTTAATTTTTATTTTTCCCTAAGGGATAAAGTCTGCAAAATGCCTCCACGTTGGATTTATAACAATAGGGTCCAAGTCCAGCGCACCATGTCAGATACATATAAAAATATAAATGAATAGGCAAGTTCTGATAAATTATATTGCTAAAATGATATATTTAAATAATCAAGTCATGAGGTAATAAACTAAAAACTAAATGAATTTATTTATCTCCGAATTTGATTGGGCAATACGAGGCAATATAATTAAGGAGGTAATTCTTTTTCATACTGATAACCGAGCTCTATACCCGGACTTCCTAGAGCAATCCGGTAATTAGCTATTCGGTTAAAACCACGAATTTAAATTCATATCTCGGTATAAATATTAGTCATTTTTTAAGTTGGTATTAGAACAATATCATTCAGTTATCTAAAAGGTATAAAAGTCTTAATAAGGGAATCAAGCTCAGTCTTCTAGTCAACAAAAAAATTTTCATAAGTGGGTTTCCTATTTACGATAAGAAACTACCCCAACAAAAAAACTAAATTTTATTTAAAATAGAAATCGTATCTCTATAAATAATTGTTATATTTCAAGTATCTCTTTCTTAGCAATTTTTTCTTTAATCGTTCTTGTAGAAATATTATTCTGACTTGACCGTCGGAATTTCTCTTATCGAAAACTCTGCCGGATCTTATTTGCTTTCAAGTACTCAGTTGCTACGAAAGATGTCCCACTAAAATAGATCCAAATAAAAATTTGATATCCGAATTGTTATCACATGCTATGATATTTCATAATTAGCTTAATTAATTTATTAATAAACGTGAAACGGTAGAGGAAAAGAAACATATTGTTAACGAAACTCGTGCTTCTTACCGACCATGTATAAGATTCTTAACCATATGCTTAAATAAGAATCTTGTCCCCTTTGTAAACAACAAATCAAAAACTTGATTTGTGCATTAGAGCAGCATGACCCGTCAACATTCACCAATCACTTGGCAGGATTG
The DNA here is from genome assembly GCA_037975025.1 of Excoecaria agallocha. Taxonomy (NCBI): domain Eukaryota; kingdom Viridiplantae; phylum Streptophyta; class Magnoliopsida; order Malpighiales; family Euphorbiaceae; genus Excoecaria; species Excoecaria agallocha. The sequence continues at coordinate 573,471 of CM075806.1, read as the reverse complement.
TGCACAGCCACAACCACTTGAATTGATAATGCCTATTAAAATTCACCTAATACTGGATGAGGATCATCTTTCATAATTTTAGTATATGCATATATTTGGGTTAATTGACTATAAAGTATGACGAATGTAACGTTATAATTATTATAATACGATTTGTAACGAAAAAATAACTGAACTTTTATTTTGTAATAGAAAATTTATAAAAATCGAAAAATTAAGAATCCGGCCATCGAAAAAAATAACTCAACTTTTATTTTAATTGGATTGATGTTATATAAATTAAAAAACAGTTGGATTAATATTATACAAATTGTATCATTAAAAAATAATGAATTAATTAATTAATTAATCAATATAAAACTATGTTGTTTTTTTCGGTGTCTAGATTTTCATATGGTTATAAAATGACTTACTATTTGACGTGATAATTTAATTTATGGCTAGAAATATAGAGCAATCTTTATCCATAAAATATACGATAGGAGCACGTGCTTCACTCGTTTCATGCCCCATTCTTTTGATCTCCCAGCGCTGTTGCCTTCGTCTAGTTTTCGGTCCATTCTTGAATATCTCCGGCCCAGTTAATTTCAAGATTTCAAGTAGATGTACCCATTCTTTGCTACCACGGCCCATTTTATGGTCCATACTCCATAATAATAAATAAAGATATAAAGAAATTTTGGCAAAACCCATCCAGTCCCTCAACTATTAGAATCTTTTACATTTGATCCCTTTACTATAAAAATTTTCAATTAATCCCTATACTTTAATATCACATAACATGTTGTTTCTTGTAAACAGCATATTAGCGCGTATATTTCAATTGTCTTTAGTGGTGCATTAGACTGGTAGAATCCATACTTTATTGGATTTCAAAATTTTTAAAAATTTTCATGTTAAGTATCTTTATAAGAAAATGGCACGTCTTTTAATAATAATTTAAATATACGCATATTACTTTCGTTAATTAAATATTGCACGTTGTTTTATATTAAATTATAATAAATTGATTGATAATTTTCTTAAAAAAAGTTCAATGTATAAAATTTTAAAAATTCAGACGCAAAAATAGATTTTGTCAAAAAAAAATTATTTGTTGAGTAATTTTTATGTTACATCTGTAAGATAGATTATCTTTGATAATAGTTTAGCATAATGATATTTTTAAAGAGAAAATAGAGTTTAGAGATTGTTTAATATTTATAAATTTTCTTTTATATAGTGTTCGTCCTATCAATATGGGACATAAATGCCTAACAAATGTCACAAATGCTATATCATTAACTATGTAACATTTGTAACATATACTTAACTCCCGTTGATTATTCAATGGTCAATCCGCCGAACTTACCTAGTAGTATTACTCGGTCTAGTAGTTATTATTATATTTTGTGATGTATATAATTACTTTAATCTATGAAAAAAAAAAACTAAGCATCGGAGCCAAATTTTAGATGAATATATCAGCACATCATTTTCTATCATATTAGTTTTATATTTTTTAAAATATTTTTTCAATATGACCCTGTAATTATTGGATTTTTTTAACATGCTTTTACACATAAAATACATTATGTTCAAATTCCAAATTTACATGGACCGAAGAAAAACAATACTATTAATCACCCCTGCAATGAATTCGTTCATTCCACATGGACTATCCGCTGTTGTCAATTGAGCTAAAAAGAAGAATAGTAGGGGTAATAAGATAATTATGCAAAACTTGAGGGGTCAATACAGATGTCTAAAGGTGCTAATTAAGTGCTATATCGGCTCCTTTTTTGCCATTTCTGCGCGTTAGAATTTGCATCTAAAGCCTATCGCTTATCTCTATTTCTGTGATCTTCTCTTGTCCGATTCAACGCGGCGGCGATCACTGGAAGCCATGGAGGACGATTTCGATTTTGCTGAGCATTCTCCCCCCTCTTTCAAAAACATGGTATGCTTTCACCGATCAAATTCTCTCTCAATCTTTTTTTAGCTAATCCCACGAGATCTGGATTAATAAACGTGGATTTCAAGATTTTATTGCTGAGATCTCGTTTTCATTTCTTGGTGGTAATTGATCGTTGACCCGATGTGTCTTATTATTGTTGTTATTGTAGAAATTTTGTTGCCAGAGCTGGTATTTTTAAGCAATTAGAATCGTGCGTAAAATGGTGATGTTTTTGTGAGGTATTATGTCTTCGATCTTTATTATTTGTTTCTCTTTACCAAATTTGGTTCCTGGCTTTGAAAAACTATTGTCGAAGGAATGCGATGTCTGTTTTACATGATAGAATTGGCTGAATTTTCTCAGTTTGATTGCTAATTGAGAATGTAATTCAGTTTGGCATTATTTTTTATTTGTTTTCCCGAGTTATATTTTTAAATCGGAGGAATTTTTTATTGACATTTACGAGCGCTTTAAATGAGATGCTTGTGTGCATAACATTGCAAGCATTGGGTTTCTATTACTTTTGAATTTTAGTGGTGAATTGTCTCCATAGCTGGTTACTTGTTAGTATCTTGATAAGTAGAATTGCACGGCCCCTGATGAAGCTGCAAGTTAATTTCTTTTTATATTGGTTTAGAACGCTAAGCAAGTTAAATCCAATGGTTTAACTCTGTCTGCAAAGCTTCTAAATAACTATAGCAGTATACTGGTATTATAAACTTTTGATTTGCATTTACATTGTAGATGTTTTCTTCTAGGCCTTAACAATAATTTATGAGTAAACTCTTTGCAAGGCGGGAATCTGAATGTACGTACCCAGTTTGCGAAGTAAATCTCAATGAACCATTGGAAAGACAATCTGGCAGGGTTATGCTGCAAGTTATTTCCTGATCAAACTCTGTGCTAAAAGAAAAACTATCTATGAAGTATCAAGGAGAATCATCTCTGTACAATGACAAAGATGTTGGAGTTCTAAGCATCAAACCCAACAGCTCCAACAAGATTCAGTTACAGCGGATAAATACCTGTTTGTTGAATAAAAATTATCATGTGTTCACTGGCATTGAATCTTGTTGGAGCTGTTGAGGTTGATCCTTATGTCTTACAGGAGTCACTCCAGTTACTCGGACGCTCAAAGCAAATATATAACTTATATGATTTCCTTTAGACAAGCAATTTTTACGTGTTAATTGACCTCTTCTATTACATGATGTCTAAGATGTTCATTTTTTTTTTTTTTGTAGATTGATTGCCCATGCATCTTCATTTCTTTGTCTATTGTTGTTTTTGCCACATGCAATATAATCTAAATTTCATGACCAACAGGGGAATGTTGTCAAGGATATGGAATCTAAAGGATTCAACCCTGGATTGATAGTGCTTCTGGTTGTTGGAGGACTAGTTCTGACATTTTTAATTGGAAATTATGTTCTCTACTTGTATGCTCAGAAAACACTTCCTCCCAAAAAGAAGAAGCCAATCTCCAAGAAGAAGATGAGGAGGGAAAGACTGAAGCAGGGTGTCTCTGTACCAGGAGAATGAAACTTAAGACGTGTTTTCTTACTGTCAGTTCTGTGTTTGAACTCTTGTCTTTGAGATTTTCCCCGTCTTTCTTGTCAAGAGAGCCTTGTTATTTCTCTTTTTTAGCTTTCATAATTGTTAGAAATTCAAACTTGAAAGTTCGGTCAGAAGTCGAACTATATTTGAGTAGAATATTTGCCCTCAAAATGGAGCTAATTTTTTTTTTCTTTTTTTTTTTTTTTCATTTGCCCTTGGCCCATATTCGTATCTTACTTAAACCTTGTCTTGGTTGCAATCTCAATCGCAGTTATACCTGGTAACTGGCAAAGAATAGTAGGTTGCCTCAGTTTCATCCAGACTACGTAGAGATTAGCATATAATAAAATACAAGTACTATGTCGAAATTGAGAAATGGCATATAGAAACGAATGATCATCGCCAATTTCACTTGAGAAATAACCCATGCGCTTAATATAAATTGAAGAATAATGATCGAGGTGCCAATTGAGTCACATCACTTGCCATTGCCAATTTCTCGTCTGTAATCAAGCATTTGAAGGTCTACCATATCCTAAAGTCTCAGCTGAACTACAAGTAAACAAGGAATGTAAGTGGGCTTAATAATAATAATAGTAAAAAGAGAAAATTACCCCAAATGCCATCTTTTTTAATTTTTTTTCAAAATATACAACTCTTTTTTATGTGTTTCATAATTCTTACTTTTTTAATTTATATTTTCAAAAATACAATTATTTTTTTATTTGAAAGAAAAACTTTCCTTAGCTTTCCCTCTTCAGCGTTCTCGTCCTCCTCTCCATTCTTCGGCAATCTCTTTCTCCATCCACCTCACCGGTGATTTTTTTATCCTTTTACCTCACCGGCGTATTTCTCTTCCTCTGGCAATATTAAATTTTATGGCCTGCAGTTGGGAAGGAAATTGTGGATCTCTGCCTTGATCGAGTGAGAAAATTGGCCAATAATTGCACAGGTTTGCAGGGGTTCTTGGTGTTTAGTGTTGTTGGTGGGGGAACTGGTTCTGTTTTTGGATCTTTGTTGTTAGAACACTTATCTGTGGATTATGGAAAGAAATCGAAGCTTGGATTCACGATTTATTAAGTACCTATAATACCAAAGATTTTGTATTTGCATTTCATAATTTGGCATTTTCTTGTGATTTTCTTTTAGTAATCCAGTTAAATTTGTGTTTAGTGAAAGCTGATTGTAGGCATTTAAAGACAAATGTACTTTGGATTTGTTGTCTTTGTCATATTTTGAATTCTTGCTATTTTTCGTAGCTAGTAAAGGTTGCTTTGTTTGCTCTAAACATAGTCTAGCTTAAATTTGGACATTCATTTATTATTTCACATACTGAGAGATGGTGCAGGTTTTAACAGTAGCTAACTTTTTTTCATTGCAGGTCTCAACTGCAGTTGTGAAGCCTTATAACAGTGTGCTCTTTACTCATTTTCTTCTTGAGCACACAGATATCGCTGAGCTGCTAGACAATGAAGCCATATATGACATTTGCCGAAGATCCCTAGATATTGAAAGACCAACCTACATCTATTTTAATAGATTGATATCTCAAATTATATCATCTTCGACTACTTCATTAAGGTTCGATGGAGCCATAAACGTGGACATCACAGAGTTCCAAACTAACTCTGTTCCCTATCCCCGAATCCATTTCATCCTTTCTTCGTATGCTCCTATCATCTTAGCAGAAAAGGTATACCATGAGCAATTGTCAATTCCTGAGATCACAAATGTTGTTTTTGAACTTTCAAGAATGATGGCTAATTGTGATCCTAGGCATGGAAAATACATGTCTTGTTGTTTGATTTACCGAGTAGATGTTGTCCCCAAGGATGTCAATGCTGCTATGGCCACTATCAAAACTAAAAGGATTGTTCAGTTTGTTGACTGGTAAGAATAGATATATGCAACTAGTTAAAGAAACTTCACATTAGCTGAGAAAATGATAATTGTTTATCATGATTGTGAAATTCATTAACTTGTATCTGTGAAATTCATTAGCTCCCTCTTTGTTTTAGTTGTGAGTATTCTTAATTATGTTTTAGTACCATAATTCATTTGCAAATTAGTAATTCATGTGTATCCTCTCTCTTTTTGTCTATTACTCTACCATAGTTAGATTTAGCTACATCAAGAAGAAGGCGCCTTGGAACTTTCATTGGAATTTATGCCATTAGTGGGGCATTTGGAATTGCAGATGCTCATGTGTAGGGTGGACTGATTATGTTTGTTATTTGTCTATAACACAATCTATCCAGTTTATAGTAAAGCATATAATGTCTTTTGACTTATTTGGGATTAAAACAGAGAAATTTACAAGTATCTCGAAGAAATGACTATCAAGATGAGGTTAGTCAATAAAATTTGTACTCTCTTTATTTCTTGCTTTCTTGAAATGTTTACAGATAGCAAGCATAAGAGTTGTTATTCATTATATTTTTTGCAACCAATTGGCGCCATTGTATATGAATGTTGATACACATATAAGTGGCAAGTGAAGTTTTTCTGTTAAAATATCAATTCGTATTTTTCATTCTGATTCTATATTGATCTTTTCTCATAGGATACTTAAGTTATATGTCACATTGTTAGCATATTGGTTATGGTTATTAAGTCATCAGTTTTGGCAGTATAAACAGACTATTTTTTTTTTTCTTTTTATTACTCATTTTTTGGCTGATAGCACTAACTCCTAGTTAAATTAGTCCAAAATAAGACTTTATAAGATAGAGTTAACACACTTCTTTTGTTATCATTAAAAAATATCTAACACGAAATTCATGAAATTGAATCACATTTCATTTGTCGTATGAAAAAATGGTTTGCTCTTTTGTGAGTTTGTTTGACACGCAAATTTTGAATAATCGGATTAGTAAATTAACATTGAATATACATATATAATAATTAATTATGAAACGTGCCATGGATCTATTTTAAATTTTAATTTCTACTTTGAAGTCAAGGATTTTCTACATCATATGATCCTAAACCGCACACGACAATATTTATTGATCCTCAAATTAAAAAAAAAAACATAATAATCTCTAATTCCACATATTGGATGATCATTTTAAAACAAGAATTAAATATTTATATACGATTACATTGAGTTGGCAAGAATCTAGAAGAAATTACATCAAATATACACATTGTGTACATCAAATATAATCTGTGTGTACACCATGTACACACTGTGTATACATACACACCTTGTATACACCATGTACACGCAGTGTATACACCAAGTATACACATTGTGTAGATCAAATATTATCGGTGTGTACACCATGTACACACGGTGTGTACACCAAGTATGCAGACCATGTACATCAAGTACACACCAAAGTACACACCGTGTGTACATCATGTACACACGGTGTATACACCATATACACACCGTGTGTATACCATGTACACACGATGTATACACCAAGTACACACTGTGTGTACATTAAGTATATAGAATGTGCATATCAAGTATACACATTGTGTACATCAAGTATAATCAGTATGTACACCAAGTATACAAATTGTGTATATCAAGTACACACCGTGTGTATATCATGTACACATGGTGTATACACCATTTACACACACTGTGTACATCAAGTACATATTGTGTATACATCAAGTACACACTGTGTATACGTAATATACAAACATGTAAAAGACTAAACAATCCATAGCATCCAAGTAATGATATTACAACCTCATACTTTTTAATTTTATCCGTTTAATGTTTATGTTTGCTTGGTCAAGTGATAAAATAATTTTTAATTTAAAAATAATACGTATTATTATAATGCACAACGAAAAGTAGGAAAATCATATTGTTTAATTTTATCCGTGTAAAGATATATGCTGGAACTGCCTTCACCCTAACTATAATAACTACAAATAAAAAGATTTGGTAGTAGAAGGCAAATTAAAATATAATTTAGGGAAGCTTTTGGACAATATATTTAATTATAACTTATAAGGCTTTTGGAATTTGAATAATAAATAAACGAATTGAATGTCTTTAATAGTAGATATATAATATTTTTGCATATCCAACCTACAAACTCACACACGGTGTATACAAGTGTACACAGCTAATACACACTGTGTATACAGCCGGTACACATGGTATATATAACTAGTATACACTGTGTATACAATTAATACACATTGTGTATACATCATGTACACACGGCATATACAGTAAGTACATGCTATGTATATAGCATATACACACGGTGTGTACAGTTAGTACACATGATATATACAATATGTACACACGGTGAATACATTAAATATACAAGATGTATACATCATGTACATACGGTGTATACAGTAAGTACACACTGTATATACATCATATATACACGGTATGTACAGTTAGTACATACGGTGTATACATCAAGTACACACGGTATATACAGTTAGTACACACGGTATATACATCAAGTATATATATTGTATATATTATGTACACACAATGTATACAGCATGTACACGCTGTGTATACAACTAGTACACATTGTGTATACATCATATACACACAGTATATATAGCATATATACACCGTGTATACATCATGTACACAAAGTGTTTACGGTTAGTACACACTATATATATAGCATGTACACACAATTAGAATCATAATTCACAATTAGCAAATGTATACAGTAAAGAAAAATAAAATCAAGTTCTTCACAAGATCTCAAACACAAAATGAGGAAGAGAGGACTAGTTGTTACTGCTTTGAAAAAGCTTGGTATTTTGATGTTCTTGCTGCCTTGCTCCTGTTACTTAACAGTATCCACTAGCTAAATTTTTCTTGTTATTATGCAGCCAAAAATGGAGATTATGCTAGTCTGGTACCCATCGTGAGAGATGCTTTTCTAGTCAGTGAGTTAGTCCGGATCGACTGTCAGGGCCTTGAAAAGAGTGATTACAAGAAAATAGGTTGCAAACTTAGGGTAAGACTCGGACATGATTCAATTCTTACTTGAATAAACGGTTCTTATTTTAATCCTTTAATGTCGTGTGTCACTTTGTGTGTTATTCTTGCTGTTCTGACAGAAGTCATTTTGTTTATGAAAGAGAGAACTTGTGATTTCAAAAGTAGATGCAAGTGTAGTACTTTTGAGATGTTAGTCAAGGCACCTATAAAGGGCAGATTGACTAACTTTGAGTAAAAATATTTTGAACTTTTTGGATGTGGATTAAAAAGTTATCAAATTTTGCTTCACTCTTCATTGGGGGGTTGGTTTGTCCAAATGGAAACTACCATAATGCTAGTAGCTATTCCGACGAGAAAATTGTTTTCTACCATGTTAAAAACATATTTAGAATGTCTACAGTGACTGAGATGTTACTTATTCAATTCTCACCCTTGTTCGTTGCAAGTGTGGAATTTGATTTTCAGCATGTATATGAACCCGTTCACTTCTTTTTTTTTTTTAATTATAATTTTGACTGTGTTCAATATGGTTCAGGATTTGGTTCCTTGTGTCCTTGTAACATTTGAGGAGCAGGTTGTTGTATGGAGAGGGAAGGATTATAAGCATCAAGAAGATGGATAATTTTTTACTGACAGGGAATTTTTTGATGGTCCTGAGAGCAATTTGGATGGTGGTGAAGATATATGTACCTCATATGAGAATGGCAGCCAGCAGGTGTTCTACTCCGGTAATGATGAGTAGTTTCTTTCTTGCTTTGTATTGAGCTGTCGACTTACACTGCAATTTGGAAAATTTGGAATATTGAGCTGATGAGCTGCCGACTTACACTGCAATTTGGAATATTGAGCTGATGACATTGACAAGCCTCGACAATCAGTGGTTAGAAGAACTGGAATGAGTAGCAGCATTGTGGGATTTCAGATTGGTGGCTACTGACTGAATCCAATCTTCTTCTACCTCCAAAAAAATGTTGAAAAAGGAAATGATTATACTAGAGGGATATGTTTAGGATTGGATGAATGCTTCTGGCCATTTATGCTACAAATCTATGATGTTAGTATTTCAATTCTGGAGCGGAACATGCAAGATGTAATATAATATATGGTGCAGCGGGCAGGTTAATACTTAAAAATTAGAATATATATTGGAAGCTGACCTGTGAATCAAAGTCGAGATTTGGATTTATGATTATTATGATTTATACATGTGAGTGTGCAGATTAACACGTGGATATCACAGTATTCTGTCGACATAAAATTGGATGAGATCTAACAAATGGCAAGTTGCCATTAACAAGGAGCTGCCCTTTTATTATTTTCTTGGGTACACACAAAGAGGCAATAGCCATGCGGTTGCTTACCGATAAAATTGTAGCTTGGATTTTTCATGTGTCTTTTTTCCATAGGTTGCACAGTAAATGTGTTGCAACCATTATATATTCACATAAACGTTTATGTATTATCTTCTTTTTTTAAACAATAAAATTAATATAACTATAACAAGAAAATGTATCACCAAGCACAACCAGAATTTATGTATTATCTTGTGAAGCATTGGTGCCTGAAAATATGCTTCTTATAATCTGCTTCCACATCCCCATTTTCGGGACAAAACCTTGCTTCACCATCTACTTTAAAACCCAATCCACATCCCCAGTCAAATTCTGCTTGCAAAGCCCATTAATCAACTTCTTGTAGGATACAAAACTAGGAATTCTTTTGCCTCTGCAAACTTTCTCACATCAATGAGACCATAAAAAACCTCTTGATAAGACCCTTCATTTGGTTCACAACCCTTGAGCTTCATTTTCTCCAGCAGCTCCATCCCTTTCTCAACCCTTCCTTCTTTCCTCAGCCCTGAAATTAAGATATTGAAAGTGATGGTATCCACATCAATCCCCTCATTTTTCATTATCTCAAGCAATCCAAAAGCCTTCTCTACTTTCCCTTTTGCACATAAGTAATGCATCAGTGTAGAGAATGTTCTCATATTAGGCCTACACCTCTGTTTAGGAAATTCGTCGAGCATGTGGAATGTAATGGTCTCAACGTCGGACTGATCGTGAATAGTGCTTTCCGACAGTGAATAGTGTCTCCGGGCTGAAATGACACCCGGAAGTGGAAAAATTTTTATTTGACTATTGAAAAGTACTAGTCACGAGTAGTTCGGGGTTGAAATTTGAAGTAAAATTGAGGTTAAATAGGCCTCCAAAAGCCAAAAGAACGAAAACCGAGAAAATTAGGAATTAGGATTTTTTAATCGAATTTTTGACCGTTTTAGTTACTAAAAATAGCAAATGAAGTCTAAAAATTATCAAAAATTATATGTATGCATAAAATAATATTTAGATTATTTTGGTGGCAAAAAGTAAATTTTTTGGCCACACTGGTATTTTTGGAATCAGATCGATATGATTTAATTGGACCGATAAAATTGAATCGGACCCAAAACGAACTCCGATTGGGCTGAAATTTTATGGGTAGCCTATTTTTGATATGATATGAATAATGGAATCAAATTTGAAGAAAATTGAAGTTGGTAAGTGAGAGAAATTAATTAGGGCTTAAAATAGGTAATTTTTGGGCCTAAACTAATAAATAGTGTAAGGCCCACTTAAAGCCCAGACCATAGCCCAATTAGAAGACCTATATAAGGTGAAATTCTCCAGAAATCTCCAGCGGCAACTCCTCTCTTCTTCTTCCCTCTTGGTGGCCGAATTGTATATCTCTTTAATTCCTCTCTTTTGCTTTCATTTCTTCACCAATTCTCACCAAATCAAAGCCTCCTAAAGTGATTTCAGCCTCTCTAGATTGCCTTCATCAGCTCCAATCCTTGATTCAAAGAAGAAAAGCAAGAGAAATTTAGAGCTAAAGCTTAGGTGTCAAAATTAGGTATATGAATTCATGGCTTTTTCTTTGGTTTTTAGGTGCCTACTACTAGTTTTGGGTGCCTAGAGTTCATTTTTGCTGTTAAATTTAGCATTTGAAGCCAAAATAATTGAGTTATAATGGATTGAAATTTCGGTTTGTTAAGGATTTCAAGAAGAGGAGCAAAGTTCTCAAGCTAAAGGGAAAGGAAAGGAAGCCTAGGCAAGGCTAATCCAAAGAAAAAGGTGTGTGACTAATAAATCCTTTTATTTCCCAATTAAATTAATGAAATTCCTTTAGGTTTCTTAAGAAAATTTTTATGTATTGTGATATAATTGAAATTATTGTTATATTCATGCATTTAGGAGTCATATAAGCCTATTAAAAACTTTAAATGAAAGAAAAACCAATGATATGAGAGAGCTATAGGTTTGGCCGAATGGTATTTCCTAAGAAACTAGTGTGAGATTTGATGATTTTAGTGGTTTTAAGCTTCCTAATGTCAATACTAATGAAAATTAATGATTATGAATTTTTATAGAATTTAGGGGAATTAAATGAATATTTTCGGAATAAATATTAATTAGGTATTAGTTAAAAAATGTGAAATTTGAATGAATTATGGCATAATTTATTGATTATATGGTGAATTACTGCAAAATATTTCGTAATATGTGTAAATAAGATTGACTGTAATAATAAAGTATTGACACTGTATTGACAAGTAATGAAAAGTAAGAAATTAAGAAAATATGTGCCCTTAGAAAGAGTCAGGCAGTAAAACCTAGTTCAGGATATAATTGGCTGGCCATAGGGATACATATACCGCGGTGCAGGTCATGGCGACTTGCTTTACTATGGACGGATCACTGATCTCCATAGTATATTTATCATACGTACTGTCACATGTCATATGTTATATGAGAAATGATTCTTGGAGGTCATTTCTTATTCTGTTGTGGCCCTGTGGGGTCCACGTCCCACATATCCGGTCTGAGAGTTTTCTGTCGGGTCTGTACTAGGGGCATATTGATAAGAAAATGTTAAAAGTGTGAAAGATAAGTTAAAATGAAAGTTTTATATGAAAAATGACTAAAATGAAAAGAATTTAAAAGTTAGGGGTAAAATGGTAATTTGACTAAAAGGGTAAGATTAATTGATAAAAGTAATAAAAGAAATAAATATTAAGGGTAAAATGGTAAATTAGTCAATTAATTGGGTAAAAAGTCAACGGTATAAAGTTAGAGGACTAAAATGTAATTTTACATGAAAAAGTTTAAATTAAGGATTAAAGGATAAATTATAAGTTAACTAATAAGGTAAGATAAGAAAATAAGGACTAAAAGGGTAAACTAGTAATTAATAGAGTAAAAAGGGGTATTTTTGTAATAAATGAAAAGTTTAAGGATTAACTTGAAAATATAAGAGGATTTATGAATTGAACAGAAAATTAGTCATTCATAAAATAAATATTGCTTTTAGATAAGAAAAATCGATAATAAGCCACTTAAGTTAAAATTATTAATACATTTATATTATAGGAAGATACTATGATTTTTAGTCACCGCTGGGCATGTTTAATGCTCAGCACGTAAAATTACTGCGTGCAGGTACAGCTAGTCTGGAGCATGGGTACACAAAGGAGGAAAAAAATTTGAAGCCAAAAAGTTAAAAGGGATTGTTTTTGTGGCATGTATATACAGATATATATATATATATCCCTATTATGTTTGTATATGAAGAGAATATTGTAGCTATGATCACATTATGTATTAATTATGGTAGTATGGGGATAAGGAATGGTATGGAATGAATGATATATAAGTGTTGCTTGAGAATAACTATGGATGTGGTATATGATTGATATAAACTGTTGTGCCTCTGAGAGGCTGTGTAAATGTTTGCTTTTCAGGGGGCTAGCTAAGAATATAGCCGTTATATTGCCAAAATTTTATTAAATGCATAGTGATTTCTGAACAGTTATAGGTCATTGAATAATGAAAGTTACTTATGCTTATTGATTGCTAAAAAAAAAAAATTTGACCGACTGCCTGTCCGATAAGACCGTTACAGTAAGGGTGTTACATTTTGTGGTATCAGAGCATTGGTTTAGTCGGTCCTAAGATCGGAGTGGGAATAAGTATGATTTAAATTGCTATATCTATATATACATGCCAATTACAAGTGATGAAGTTTAGTGAAAATCTAATGTGTACCTGCTCCTTTTTGTTTTATAGTGTAAAGATGTCATCTGAGCGAGATAGACAGGTGGGGGATGGTGAAAGTGAAGCTTCGATAGGTACTGGACAGCAGGAGGCACCACAACCACAGGTTTCTCCTTCAGCAGTGCCACCCCCACCTCCACAGCCAGACTTCCTTGATCTTATGGCTGAATATATCCAGCAACGACTGCAAGCGAGACCAGCACAGTCTTCTCAGACAGTTGTTCAAGTCCAGCCAGCTCCACCTAAAAGAAGACCCATTCTGGAACGGTTAAAAAGGTTGGGAGCTGAAGACTTCTCTGGAATGGATCCTTTGACACCGTCTCAGGCTGAAAATTGGTTGTTTAAGATAATGAGGCTTTTTGAAATCACCAACAGTTCAGCAGAAGAGAAGCTGGAAGGTATAGTTGCCTTACTGCAAGGACCAGCTTTTATTTGGTGGGATTCAGTTAGGAGGAATATCCCAGCGGATCAGTTGACTTGGGATTACTTTGTGTCTCAGTTTGAATTGAAATATGTTGGGTCAGAATACAAGTTCGCTATGCAAGATGCCTTCTGGAGGCTTCGACAAGGCAACAGATCAGTGGCAGAATATGAGCGCGAGTTTGAGCGCTTGAGTGCTTATCTTGATAAAAGTCAGACTACAGATGAGAAGCTGCGACTGAGATTTGAGAGGGGGTTGCACACCGAGCTCCGACAGATTATAGGGACTCAGCAGTACCCTACTTTGAGGGCCATGGTGGAGGCATCTATTAAGTTAGAGACCATCCAGAATGAACAGGCTGAGAGGCAGGCACGTTTTCAGCAAAAGAGAAAACAAGGGCAGTCAAGTGGAAAGGGGGATCAAAGTAAGAAATCAAAGGGATCCTTTACACCTCAGAGTCGTCCACCAGTTCCAGCAGGACGAGGTCGGGGTAGTGCTACTCGTGGCAGAGGTTCAGCTACACCAGCTGCCAGCACTCCTCGAGATAGAGACAGTGGGATAGCTCCAGCTTGTGATTATTATGGCAAATTTCATTATGGAGAGTGCAGATTTCAGACTGGAGCATGTTTTCGCTGTGGGTCCAGGGAGCATCAGATCAAAGATTGTCCGGCATTACCAACTGCTTCAGTTGCATCTCCAGCGTCAGGTACTGGGTCCTCTGCACCAAGAGGTCGTGGTAGGGGAGCAGCTCCCATCACATCAGCCTCGAGACCAGCGGGTCAGTCATCTCAGAGTCAGAGGAGATCTGCAGCCCAGACTTATGCTGTCAGAGCCAGAGAGGAGGAGGATGCTCCGGATGTGATAGTAGGTACATTTCTCCTATTATCTGATTCAGTTCATGCTTTGATTGATCCTGGTTCGACTCATTCCTATATTAGTACTGCATTAGCTCGGGATAAGGGGATGAAAGAGGCATGCTTGGACCAGGATATCTTGGTGAGTAATCCTCTGGGGCATAGCGTGGTAGTAAATAAGATATACAGACAGTGTCCTATTGGTGCCCAGGGACATGTTTTCCTGGCAAATCTTATTGAGTTACCCTTCCATGAATTCGATGTGATTCTGGGGATGGATTGGCTATCCGCCCATCAAGCGACTGTTGATTGTAAAAGAAAAAGGGTCACGTTAAAGCTTGAAGACGATCGAGAAATTACAGTGGTTGGTGTGCGACATAATTATTTG
This sequence comes from Excoecaria agallocha, assembly GCA_037975025.1. Classification (NCBI taxonomy): domain Eukaryota; kingdom Viridiplantae; phylum Streptophyta; class Magnoliopsida; order Malpighiales; family Euphorbiaceae; genus Excoecaria; species Excoecaria agallocha. Next base: position 558,274 of record CM075806.1, on the reverse strand, counting down.
TCTGATGTGATATCAGCTACTGCAGCTAAGAGGTTGATTAGGAAAGGATGTATAGCCTACTTATGTTATGCAGTGGAAGCAAAGAAAGATAGCCTAAAAGTGTCAGAAGTACCCACTGTCAGAGATTTTCCAGATGTGTTTCCTGATGAGCTACCAGGGTTGCCACCTGACAGGGAGGTAGAATTTTCTATTGAGGTTGCCCCAGGCACTGTACCCATATCCATTGCTCCTTACAGAATGGCACCGGCAGAGTTAAAAGAATTAAAGATTCAGTTACAGGAACTGCTTGATAAGGGATTTATAAGACCTAGTGTTTCTCCCTGGGGAGCACCAGTCCTGTTTGTTAAAAAGAAGGATGGGACGCTTAGGCTATGCATAGACTACAGACAGCTGAATAAAGTCACCATAAAGAACAAATACCCTCTTCCTCGGATTGAAGACTTGTTTGACCAGCTGAAAGGAGCAAGTGTATTTTCAAAGATTGACTTGAGATCAGGCTATTATCAAATGGGAGTAAAAGCTGCAGATGTACCAAAAACTGCTTTTCGTACTCGATATGGCCATTATGAGTTTCTGGTCATGCCGTTCGGACTTACAAATGCACCGGCTGCCTTCATGGATCTGATGAATAGAGTTTTTCATCCTTATTTGGATCAATTTGTAGTGGTCTTCATCGATGACATTCTGGTATATTCAAGGACACCAGAAGAACATGATAAACATCTGCGAATTGTTCTACAGACCTTGAGAGAGAAGCAATTGTATGCTAAGTTCAGTAAATGTGACTTCTGGTTGAATGAAGTATCTTTCTTAGGTCACGTGATTTCTGCGGAAGGTATTAAGGTGGATCCATCAAAGATTGAAGCAATTCTCCAATGGAAACCACCTACAAATGTGACAGAAGTGAGAAGTTTTCTGGGGTTAGCCGGATATTACAGGAGGTTTATAAAGAGTTTCTCCACTATTGCAGTTCCACTGACTCGATTATTGCAGAAGAACATCAAATTTGTGTGGACTGATAAATGCCAGGAATGTTTTGAGAAACTTAAAAGTATGCTGACAGAAGCTCCTATTCTCACTCAACCCGAACCAGGCAAGGATTTTGTGATCTACAGTGACGCCTCCAGAAATGGTTTAGGCTGCGTTTTGATGCAGGAAGGCAAGGTGATTGCTTATGCCTCCCGACAACTTAAGACTCACGAGAAGAATTATCCTACTCATGATCTGGAGCTAGCAGCTATTGTCTTTGCATTGAAGATATGGAGGCACTACTTGTATGGTGCGAAATGTTATATTTATACTGATCACAAGAGTCTGAAATACTTACTCACTCAAAGAGAACTTAACCTCCGACAGAGACGTTGGTTGGAGTTGATAAAAGACTATGATTGTTTTATTGACTACCATCCAGGAAAGGCTAACGTGGTGGCTGATGCACTTAGCAGAAAATTTATGACAGGTAAAGTAAATGATTTCAAATGAATTGATATAGGTAAGTGATATAGGTAATTGACTAATAGTTTTGATTGCAGCTCTTCGAGCTTTGAATATTAGTTTAAGTATGACATCAGACGGAGCTTTGTTGGCGGAATTGCAATTGAAACTAGATTTTGTGCATCAAGTGAAAATGGCTCAGAAAGAGGATGATCGATTGAAAACTATTATGGAAAAGATAAAGAATGGCAACGAAAGAGACTATTCTCTAAATGAAGATGGAAGCCTTTGCTACAAGAAAAGACTTTGTGTACCAGATCAGGAAGAACTGAAGAAGAACATCCTTACAGAGGCACACCATAGCAGTTATGCTATGCATCCTGGAGGTAACAAGATGTACCAGGATTTGAAACTTTATTATTGGTGGCCAGGAATGAAGCGGGATGTGACAGAATTTGTAAGGAAGTGCTTAATATGTCAACAAGTAAAGGCTGAACATCAGGTTCCTTCTGGATTACTTCATCCCATCTTGATACCGGAGTGGAAATGGGACAGAGTTACTATGGATTTTGTTTCGGGATTGCCTGTCACTCAAAAGAAACATGATGCTATTTGGGTGATTATTGATCGACTCACCAAATCTGCTCACTTCTTGCCAGTCCGAATGGATTATCCTTTAACCAGATTGGCAGAGATTTATATTAATGAAATAATGAGACTTCATGGAGTACCATCCTCTATTATTTCAGACAGGGATCCTAGATTTACTTCTCATTTCTGGAAGAGTCTTCAAGAAGCTTTGGGTACCAGACTCCACTTCAGTACAGCTTTTCACCCCCAGTCAGATGGTCAGTCAGAGAGAGTAATTCAGATTCTGGAGGATATGCTACGATGCTGTGTACTAGAGTTTGGTAATAATTGGGAAAAATATCTGCCTCTTACAGAATTTGCCTACAACAATAGTTATCAATCCAGTATAAAGATGGCTCCTTTTGAGGCTTTATATGGAAGAAAATGCAAGACTCCTCTATGTTGGACAGAGTTGAATGAAAAGAAATTGATCGGATCGGACTTAATTCGTGATTCAGAAGAAAAGGTGCGAATTATCAAAGGCCGATTGAAAGAAGCCATGGACCGACAGAAATCTTATGCAGATTTAAAGAGAAAAGACATTGAATTTCAGGTTGGAGATAAAGTTTTTCTTAAAGTATCTCCATGGAAAAAAATCTTGAGATTTGGTAAGAAAGGAAAGTTGAGTCCAAGGTTTATTGGTCCCTACGAGGTACTTCAGCGAGTAGGTCCAGTAGCTTATCGTTTGAAGCTACCTTCAGAGCTGGAAAAAATTCACGATGTGTTCCATGTATCTATGCTCAGGAGGTACAGATCTGACCCTAACCATGTCATTACACCAGCAGATATTCAAGTACAATCTGATATGACATATGAGGAAAGACCGGTGAGAATCCTAGCTAGGGAGATTAAACAGCTGAGAAACAAGCAGGTTCCATTGGTAAAGGTCCTATGGCACCATCATAATGTAGAGGAAGCCACTTGGGAACCAGAAGCGACCATGAGACAGCAGTATCCTCTACTTTTCGAATCAGGTAAATTTCGAGGACGAAATTTATTTTTAGTAGGGGAGAATTGTAATGGTCTCAACGTCGGACTGATTGTGAATAGTGCTTTCCGACAGTGAATAGTGTCTTCGGGCTGAAATGACACCCGGAAGTGGAAAAATTTTTATTGGACTATTGGAAAGTACTAGTCACGAGTAGTTCGGGGTTGAAATTTGAAGTAAAATTGAGGTTAAATAGGCCTCCAAAAGCCAAAAGAACGAAAACCAAGAAAATTAGGAATTAGGATTTTTTAATCGAATTTTTGACCGTTTTAGTTACTAAAAATAGCAAATGAAGTCTAAAAATTATCAAAAATTATATGTATGCATAAAATAATATTTATATTATTTTGGTGGCAAAAAGTAAATTTTTTGGCCACACTGGTATTTTTGGAATCAGATCGATATGATTTAATTGGACCGATAAAATTGAATCGGACCCAAAACGAACTCCGATTGGGCTGAAATTTTATGGGTAGCCTATTTTTGATATGATATGAATAATGGAATCAAATTTGAAGAAAATTGAAGTTGGTAAGTGAGAGAAATTAATTAGGGCTTAAAATAGGTAATTTTTGGGCCTAAACTAATAAATAGTGCAAGGCCCACTTAAAGCCCAGCCCATAGCCCAATTAGAAGACCTATATAAGGTGAAATTCTCCAGAAATCTCCAGCGGCAAATCCTCTCTTCTTCTTCCCTCTTGGTGGCCGAATTGTATATCTCTTTAATTCCTCTCTTTTGCTTTCATTTCTTCACCAATTCTCACCAAATCAAAGCCTCCTAAAGTGATTTCAGCCTCTCTAGATTGCCTTCATCAGCTCCAATCCTTGATTCAAAGAAGAAAAGCAAGAGAAATTTAGAGCTAAAGCTTAGGTGTCAAAATTAGGTATATGAATTCATGGCTTTTTCTTTGGTTTTTAGGTGCCTACTACTAGTTTTGGGTGCCTAGAGTTCATTTTTTCTGTTAAATTTAGCATTTGAAGCCAAAATAATTGAGTTATAATGGATTGAAATTTCGGTTTGTTAAGGATTTCAAGAAGAGAAGCAAAGTTCTCAAGCTAAAGGGAAAGGAAAGGAAGCCTAGGCAAGGCTAATCCAAAGAAAAAGGTGTGTGACTAATAAATCCTTTTATTTCCCAATTAAATTAATGAAATTCCTTTAGGTTTCTTAAGAAAATTTTTATGTATTGTGATATAATTGAAATTATTGTTATATTCATGCATTTAGGAGTCATATAAGCCTATTAAAAACTTTAAATGAAAGAAAAACCAATGATATGAGAGAGCTATAGGTTTGGCCGAATGGTATTTCCTAAGAAACTAGTGTGAGATTTGATGATTTTAGTGGTTTTAAGCTTCCTAATGTCAATACTAATGAAAATTAATGATTATGATTTTTTATAGAATTTAGGGGAATTAAATGAATATTTTCGGAATAAATATTAATTAGGTATTAGTTGAAAAATGTGAAATTTGAATGAATTATGGCATAATTTATTGATTATATGGTGAATTACTGCAAAATATTTCGTAATATGTGTAAATAAGATTGACTGTAATAATAAAGTATTGACACTGTATTGACAAGTAATGAAAAGTAAGAAATTAAGAAAATATGTGCCCTTAGAAAGAGTCAGGCAGTAAAACCTAGTTCAGGATATAATTGGCTGGCCATAGGGATACATATACCGCGGTGCAGGTCATGGCGACTTGCTTTACTATGGACGGATCACTGATCTCCATAGTATATTTATCATACGTACTGTCACATGTCATATGTTATATGAGAAATGATTCTTGGAGGTCATTTCTCATTCTGTTGTGGCCCTGTGGGGTCCACGTCCCGCATATCCGGTCTGAGAGTTTTCTGCCGGGTCTGTACTAGGGGCATATTGATAAGAAAATGTTAAAAGTGTGAAAGATAAGTTAAAATGAAAGTTTTATATGAAAAATGACTAAAATGAAAAGAATTTAAAAGTTAGGGGTAAAATGGTAATTTGACTAAAAGGGTAAGATTAATTGATAAAAGTAATAAAAGAAATAAATATTAAGGGTAAAATGGTAAATTAGTCAATTAATTGGGTAAAAAGTCAACGGTATAAAGTTAGAGGACTAAAATGTAATTTTACATGAAAAAGTTTAAATTAAGGATTAAAGGGTAAATTATAAGTTAACTAATAAGGTAAGATAAGAAAATAAGGACTAAAAGGGTAAACTAGTAATTAATAGAGTAAAAAGGGGTATTTTTGTAATAAATGAAAAGTTTAAGGATTAACTTGAAAATATAAGAGGATTTATGAATTGAACAGAAAATTAGTCATTCATAAAATAAATATTGCTTTTAGATAAGAAAAATCGATAATAAGCCACTTAAGTTAAAATTATTAATACATTTATATTATAGGGAAATACTATGATTTTTAGTCACCGCTGGGCATGTTTAATGCTCAGCACGTAAAATTACTGCGTGCAGGTACAGCTAGTCTGGAGCATGGGTACACAAAGGAGGAAAAAAATTTGAAGCCAAAAAGTTAAAAAGGATTGTTTTTGTGACATGTATATACAGATATATATATATATATCCCTATTATGTTTGTATATGAAGAGAATATTGTAGCTATGATCACATTATGTATTAATTATGGTAGTATGGGGATAAGGAATGGTATGGAATGAATGATATATAAGTGTTGCTTGAGAATAACTGTGGATGTGGTATATGATTGATATAAACTGTTGTGCCTCTGAGAGGCTGTGTAAATGTTTGCTTTTCATGGGGCTAGCTAAGAATATAGCCGTTATATTGCCAAAATTTTATTAAATGCATAGTGATTTCTGAACAGTTATAGGTCATTGAATAATGAAAGTTACTTATGCTTATTGATTGCTAAAAAAAAAAAAATTTGACCGACTGCCTGTCCGATAAGACCGTTACAGTAAGGATGTTACATGGAATGCGGAATCCAAGTCCCCATTTTCGCACAACCCTTTGATCAGAATATTAAGACAACAAGAATCAATCTCCACACCCAACATAGGAGCCTTCACATATAACTCATGACCAACATCAAAGAGCTTTGCTAAAACGAGTAAATTCAATGCAAGATTAAAAGTCTTCACAGTTGGCCAACAGTTAAACCCCTTTGGCATATCAAGAAGGATATCTGTTGCTTTCTTGATTCGACTAGCTGAACACCCGTAAATCTTGATCACATTGTGAAAGAAATCGTTTGATAATCAGCGATCAACAGAGACGAAGTCGCCGGTGATCAAAGAGGTTGGGAGAGAGAAGAGTGAAAAAATTAAGAAAATGAGAATAGATGGAAAAAAGTTGTATTTTTGAAAGGGTGAGTTGTATTTTTTATATTAAAAATTTTAAAAATTATATTAATGAAAAAATTATGGAAAAGTAGTATTTTTTGTTATTTTTATTTTTTTTCTGTATATTTTTGTGTGTCCATTTCTTTTACAAAGAAGCTTATTAAACGGATATGGGCTAATCAGGCTTTAAATCCTGGCCTCTTGGAAATTGACAGGCGTATAACTACTCCAATGATCACAAAATGCACATTTACTACATTCTGCAATTCAAAAGATTTCAAGCTGATCAGACTCGAGCCTAATCTGATGTCCAAAATTTAGAATCAGTAGAATAATGTCTCGTGCATCTGGCATCAAAACCTTCTTTTATGGGGTGAAACAGGTGCCCCATAATAATGAAATTCATGCCTAGATTTGATGCACACTTCCATTCCGAAGAAGAAAATTACATTAAATAGGATCCACATGCATTAAATATCAAATAAATACAAACAACACTATGATAGTCGGTTCAACGAGGTTGACAAAAGGTAAAAAAAGGAACTAAAGCAAATAAGATCCATATGTATATTATATCGAACTTTTAAAAACAAACTTTAACAAAACTTCCAATGTCACACCAAGATATATGTATATAAACAGGGTGTATATTATTTTTTCATCCTAAGGCAGGTAGCTTCTTCAGGCTCCACGGGCCATTGCCTGCTCGGCAGGAGGGATCATAACCAAGACTGGTTGTGCATTGAACCCAGGATGAGGAACCCGACGACGGATCTCACGACCTTCCTGGCAAAGAGCACATAAATGGCAGAAGACATGGGTAGCAAGATCACATGCTGACTCACACTGCTCACGTTGCTGCTCGTTTTCCACACAGCTTCCACAGCAACCACATGATCTATTAAGTGCCTCACAGCTACCCTGTTTCACATTCAAACCTAATCACATTAATGATCAAAAGGTTCTTTACCTCCAGCCTATGATGAATTGAACACTGACCAAAAACAGCACAAATAAGAAGAATAAAACTCCCTTTTTTGATAGGTAAAGAAATATTAGAGAGATAACAAACAGGGTGCCACCTATGCATACAAAATGAAGAAAGATAAAAATAACAATATATAGTAAGAGAACTAAGGTAGCAAGTCAACTGAATACTGTTACTTGAAATGAGTGTAAAATCAATAGAACAAGGACCCAACAAATCACTTACAAAAAAAAAAAAAAGAAAGAGGAAATCATAGAAAGTGAAGTATTGATTATAATGCAAGTCCCACAAATAACATTTATCTAGGAGCACAATCAAATATGCGACAGTGCAAATGGGAATGGATTCAAAACTTGAGGGCTACGTGTAAGAAAACTAAAGCAATCAAGTTGTACATTGGTATAATAAGAATGAAAAGAAATGATCAGGCAACAAAGAGCTGCACGCCATGAACAGACAAATATGGGAGGATCAAGGTCACGATCCAGACAAACTTTCCTAAGTTTAAAATCACATTTACATCCAAATTGTAGATATGGTAGGTCCAAAGCTGGAAAATAACTTGCCTCCAAGTTGAACCTCCGTCGAATGGCCGTACGGCTAGGATATGAGAACCAAGGTGCAAGACAATTCCCGCCAAAAAAGGAATTACCAATCAAGTAAAGACCGGCATAAGGCAAGCAGTGATTGGCAAATGTTCCAGGACTAGAACCAAGTCTCTCAGCATTGCTTCCATACAGAGCACATGGGGCAACACTTCCAATAAGACCTAGCAAAAAATATAACATCAACCATATTAAAACAAATGCAATCTGAGAATGTAGATGCATTTAAATGCTCATGCTACTGAATACATCAAGCTAAACCTTGCTCTTTAATAGGCTCAAGATGCAACTTTTTCTCTAAAAATCAGGTCAATTCAAAACGTATCATCAAATTGTACAGAACCGCTGCATTGTTTTTCATTCCTCAAAACCAAACAGATGCATAAAAATATAATGAATAAAATGAACAAAGCTACTGAAACTAAAAACAAGATCGCAGCAATACATGGAGCATATCCAAAGCACAAATAACAAGCTTTTTAATTGCTGAATAACTCTAGAATATTAATCAATTAAAGCAAATAAGCTATAATGACCTAATGCAAACACATGGACACAATTATATCCAACAATCAGCAATCTGTTCTTAAACAATCAACTAAAGTGGTCAATTGCTTTCTTCCAATGAATTAATTCAGTAGGATAACACAATTCTATGATTCTATAGCAATTTTACAACAATTTCATAATCATTCTCTTACAATCGCATAAAGAACAACAACCTAAGAGCAGATCATCTAGACACGGTCCAATTGCAATTGATCCAGCTCTTTCCCATAATTTAATCATATCACGTCATTTGGAAAATAAATTTTCTAGAAATGGCAAAACAAGATTACCCCAAACATAAAGAAGCAAGATGTTCAATTATATAAGAATCCAAACAGCTAACCCAATTAAAACAAAAATCAAAGACTTACAAACTTCAAGATCGCTGCTGCAAAACTCATCGTTGCGCCCAAGACAAGAGAAGATGCTCGAATCCCAATGAGCCCGACCCATAGGCTCACCGACGACGCTGCCGTGACCCAACGGCAACCCATTAGCGGTCCACCCAAATTCAGTCCGACCCAATTCCAGCGACGCTGATTTCTCAACCGGCGATGCAGCGGCAGCTTTGCTTTCGGCAACCTTGGTGGGTTTCTTGTCATTTTCTTCGAGGGTTTTGCTCAAAAGAGGACTCGATTCCTCGCGATCGCAGCTATTTGTGGTACCATTGTTGTTGGTGGCCATTTTTTATTTTTGAGAGTGAAATCGAAAATCAAATTAGACAAACAAAATCTAAATGGAAGGAGAAAAAGGAAAAAGATTGAATCTTTTTTCAGTAAAAATAAATAAATAAATAAACCTTTTTTCACTTTATAATATAGCTTTGATGACACGTCAATACCTTTGTTTCGGTGCGGTAAGCACCAGTTTTGTAACTGTGGAGAACACGTTGGTGGAAAGTCAATAGGCTTTTTAATTTTTTAATGCTTTTCTATTCAACACCTTAATTAAAGTTTTATTCGATTAAATTCAAATTTTTTTCCTCCCCAGTTAAATATTTTATTTTTATTTTTTTTGACATAAAAGAGGAACTTTCATTAAAAAAAAAAACATCAGCTTGAAGAGCTAAAAATAGAAAGGAAGGAGGGAAGTAATCCCAAAACATAAGAGTCAGGCATAGAATCACAGGCACAAGCAAGCGAGCACAGTGATTCGCTAATCTTTTTACAAAACCAAAAGCAAGGTTTACACTTGAAAGTGCTAAACAATCCTGAATAATCAAACTAAAATCAGAGCTAGTGCAAATGTTGTCTTGAAGAGCTTTTATCACCAATAAAGAGTCAGATTCAAGAACACCCTAGAGTTCAATCAAACAAGTGCTTCTCTAACACCAACTGCTTCTGCAACAATGGGATCCAATAAACCTGGGATTGATTTGCAACCAGCCGCCAAGAATCTTCCTTCGTGATTTCTAACAATAAAAGCCACTCCCGTTTTATTGAGATTTGAAAAAAGTGCAGCATCCTTGTTAACCTTGACACAACGATCAGCAGGTGGAAACCATCGAGCATTGAGATTGTTAGAATGACAAGTATTGCCTTCAGCATAATTCTCTTTATTTGCCGCAGCCTACGCCTTCACCATATCAACTGATAAACAAATGACAGCAGCAGGTGACATAAAAGATCCCTTCCAAACAGCCTCGTTCCTTCTCTTCCATAAAGCCCAGCAAATAGATATAACAAAACCACAAGCAGTAGAGCACATATGTTTAATAATAAAATCAAACCACAAGCTGAAATTATCATGACCTCCTCTGAAATAGCCCACATCAGATTTTACCCAGACCTCTCTAGCACAAGAGCATTCCATAAAAATATGAAAGATCGTTTCCTAATGTAAATCACACAAAGGACATAAAATAGGAACATCTACACCTTTTTTGACTAGGAGAGCACGAGCAGGGAGAACTGCATGGATAGCTCTTTGTAAACCAAGATACCAGGATTCAATAGGCTCAAAACTATATTATTCATCTCACATATGGAGGCTTTTGATATATATACACCGAGTAGAACTAGATACACAGAGTATAACAGAGTTCTATTCTAGGAATAAGTCTATACATACACAAAGTAACATATTATACAACTCTTTTGAAAGATGCATAACTCACTAGGACTCTAACTCATCTCTTTGCGCAGGGGAGCATTCTTCCTTATGTGGGTGAGTGAGACGCTGCTATCTCCTTGGGCGCTGGTCTGCTCACTATGGAGAGCATAAAATACTCACCCAAGGCATTTTACCTCTAGGACTTTAACTCACGTCCACACTCCCCCTCAAGTTATGTATATACATCCATCATTCCCAGCTTGCTGATTGCACCATAAAACGCATCTTTTGAGATAGCGTTTGTAAGAACATCAGCGAGTTGTTCTTCAGATTTCACAAATGAAAATTGGATTATCTTCTGATCTAGCTTTTCCTTAATGAAGTGCCTATCAACCTCAACATGTTTAGTTCAATCATGTTGCATAGGGTTCTTTACAATCTTTATAGAAGCTTTATTATCACAATAAAGATTCATAGGGTCAACACTCTCAATTCCTAAATCTGATAACACCCGTTTAATCCAAAGTAATTCGCAAATTCCATAAGCCATTCCTCTAAATTCAGCTTCCGCACTTGACCGAGCAACTACTTTTTGTTTTTTACTCTTCCACGTTACCAGATTTCCTTCTACAAAAGTGAAATAACTAAATGTGGATTTTCTGGTTGTTTGATCAACTGTCCAATCTGCATCCGTATACCCTTCAATATTGGAAATGCCATTCTTTGAGTGAAATAAGCATTTTCCTGGACAACCTTTTAAATACCTCAAAATTCTGTAGACCGCCTCCATGTGTTTCTTACTCGGCTGATGCATAAATTGGCTAACCACTTTTACTGCATAGGCTATATCCGACCTTGTATGAGATAAATAGATTAATTTTCCTACTAAACATTGGTAGCATTCCTTGTCAGTTGGAACTCGATTAGGCGAAATTCCAAGCTTATGATTCATTTCTATAGGAGTTTTAGCTGGTTTGCATGCTAGCATTTCAGTTTCATTCAACAAGTCCAGCACGTATTTCCTTTGTGAAAGTGCAATTCCTTGATCTGTTCTCACCACTTTGATACCCAAAAAGTATTTGAGTTCTCCCAAGTCCTTCATCTCGAATTCAGTAGCCAAATAATTTTGTAGCAGCTTCATTTCTTCATAATCATCACCAGTCAACACCATATCATCTACATATACAATTAGTGCTGTCACTTTGCCTCCTTTATGTTTTATGAACAAAGTATGGTATGCACCACTTTGCTTATAACCAAACAACTTCATTGCCATTGAGAAACTTCCAAACCAAGCTCTTGGTGATTGCTTAAGTCCATATAATGATTTTTTCAATTTGCAAACTCTGTATCCTTTTGACAAATCAAGCTTTATACCCGGTGGTAGCTCCATGTATACCTCTTCCTCTAACTCCCCATTGAAAAATGCATTTTAACATCAAATTGCTTTAAAGGCCATCCCTAATTTGCAGCTACTAAAATTAAAATACGAATGGTATCTAGCTTAGCTACTAATGCAAAGGTATCTTGATAGTCCACACCATACCTTTGCGTATATCCCTTTGCAACGAGTCCTGCCTTGTACCTATCAATGCTCTCATCAGATTTAAGTTTTGCTGTGTACACCCATCTACATCCAACTAGTCTTTTTCCTTTTGGGAGAGGAGTAAGTTCCCATGTAGAGTTTCTTTAGAGAGCTGCCATCTCTTCATTCATTGCTTTGGTCCACTTCAGGTCCTCTAATGCTTCCTGCACATTTCTAGGAATAGATACACTGGATAATTGATTAACAACAAATGCATAAGTTTTAGACCATTTTAGAAATGATACATAATTAGCAATAGGATATCTAATATTTCTTTTAAGATTGGGTTCACACTGTTTTTTCGGCATCCCTTTATTTGATCTTTGTGAGTACCTAGAAGTTGAAAATTTAGAGACAATAGTAAAAGGTTCATTATGCGAGTTTTCAGAGGTTGAATTCGAAAATACCTGAGTAATATCATCAGGGCCATTCTGATCAGGTCTCTCATTTACTGGTGTTAAAGTAGAAAGAATTGTACTACTCGGTTGTTCATCAAAATGCTTCTCTCCATGAAGATGATCTTTTGTACTTCCATTTTCATCCAGCCCTTCATCGTTTATTCCTTTCAAGTCCAAGAAACCAAACATACCTTCTTTATCTGGCACATCTACTTCTGTTATACTTCCTTGGATGTCTTGCATCGTGTTCCTTTCTTCACTATTCCCTTCTCCATTATTCTCCCCCTAAAGAGAAGATGTGGAGGTTGTTCTTGCATAAAAAGGCTCAGCCTCTCAAAACAAAACATCCAATGAGACATGTACCTTATTATTGTGAGGATCATAGCATCTGTAGCCTTTTTGAAACTCAAAATAGCCCACAAAATACATCTTTTGGCACATGGATCAAGCTTAGATCGCAAGACTTTTGGAATGTGCACATAAACAGTACACCTAAATATTCTAGATTCAAGATTTGAAAGATGAGGAATGGAAAGTAAGGATTTTAGTTTTTGTAAAGGAGTTTGAAAATCTAAGACTCTAGATGGTAACTGATTTATAAGATAAACGGCGGATTTAACAGCCTCACCCCAATAACATCATGGCATGTTAATTCCAAATAGCGAGGCACGGACTACTTCTAGTATTTATCTATTTTGTCTCTCTGCTAAGCCATTTTGCTGTGGATTATAAGTGCATGAAGTTTGATGATGAATTTCGTTTGTTCTCAATGAGTGTTCAAGTGAAGTACTCATAAATTCCATAGCATTATCCGTTTGCCAATTCTGAATTTGTCTCTGATATTGAGTACTCACTATGCTGCGAAATTCCTAAAATGCTATACAAACATCGCTTTTTTTATGAAGTAATGATATCCAAGTCATACGTGTGCATTCATCTATAAATGTAACAAAATATCTATCTTTAGATAAAGATGGAATTTTTGCAAGTCCCCATAAATCTGAATGTATCACTTCAAATGGCTCAGAGCTTTTATTTAAACTAGGAGGATAAGGAACACGATGGCTCTTAGCCAATTCACAAACATTACACTAAAAATTTGAAGTATTTAAGTTTGAAAACAATTGAGGTTTTAGCTTCCTAAGATATCCAAAAGAAGGATGCCCTAAGCATTGATGCCATAACCAGATGGTTTTCTTATTAGTGTCACGACCACTTATTTGATAAGCTTGACTGAACTTTTGTTCTTTATTTTTTGTTAACTTCAAGTAGTACAATTTTCCTTGTTTAACACCATAACCAAGAGGCTTCCTAGTCAAAATGTCCTGAAAAACACAAAATGAAGGCCAAAAAGTTACAGTACAATTAAGAGTTGAGGTAATTTGTCCAACTGACAACAAGTTATTTTCAAGGGAGGGTATAGCTAAAACCGAATTCAATGTAAGGGTATCTGACAATATAATAGATCCTTGCCCAACTACAGGACATTGGGTACGATTAGCTGTGGAAATAGCTGATTGTGGGGAAGGTTGGACATATTGTAATTGCTTAGGATTTTTAATCATATGGTCAGATGCACCTGTATCAATAATCCATGTATTATTCGTAGAGAATATAGAGAGAGCATGAGCCTTACCCACAGTACCTGAACATGCAAGATTTGCTACGGCACTGTCACCTTTTACTTCGTTCATGGTTGTCACCATCGCCTTTCCCTCAACCTTTTTTCGTGGTTTTTTTGTAAAATCCCACCAGTCAGGATAGCCAATGAGTTCATAGTAGTGTTGTTTTATGTGACCTAATTCACCATAATGATCACACACAAAGTTATTATTCTTACCAGATTTACGAGTTTTTCCAGGTCCAGATGATGATCCTAGATGTGTTTGATTAGCCATCATAGCTGTATGTTCAGGAATCAATCGAAAGCCTCCCATTGCTTCTCTTTGTTAATACTCTTGCCTACATAGGCATAGGTGCTTTCCAAATCCAGTTTTGGGTCTTTTCGTAAAATTTCTCCCCGAACTTGATCAAATTTCTAGTCAAGCCCACTCAGAAAAATATGAACTCAAAATCTAGCCATTGTTGAGTTCGTCTGGATCACCCCTTCAACAGTTTCTTCTTGAGAAGTTGACCTGTAGTCAATTTCTTGAAAGATAGCCACTAGTTCATTGTAATAGGTAGACAATGGTCTACAAACTTGTCGAATAGAGAAGGATTTTTGGTTTAGTTCAAATAGGCGAGTTTCATCAGATCCGTCATAGAACATTTTTGAAACGGCTTCCCATACTTCTTTGGCTGTAGAAAGGCGAATAAATCGTTGCATTAGCGATGGGCTCATTGTATCAATAAGCCAACTTTTCACTTTTTGATTTTCCACAATCCATGTTCCAAAACTAGGATCTTCAGGTGCAGGTTTTATTACTGCTCCAGTAAGGTAACCTGCTTTATTGCGTGCTCCAATGCACATCTCCATAAGTTGAGACCATAATGAATAATTGGTTTCATCAAGAATAATACTCGTGGGAAAAACAGATTTTTCTTGCTATATAATAATTGGTGCGTTGTTTGTGGTTGCTGGGACAATAGTTTTTTATGGTTCTATTATTCTACTTTTCCTTTTTTTTTTGAATAAAAACAAGTTTCAAAGAATATGGGTTATGAAAATTTTGAGGAACCCGGCTCTGATACCATGTAAACCAAGATACTAGGATTCAATAGGCCCAAAACTATATTATTCATCTCACGTATGGAGGCTTTTAATATAAATACATAGAGTAGAACTATATACACAGAGTATAACAGAGTTCTATTCTAGGAATAAGTTTATACATACACAAAGTAACATATTATACAACTCTTTTGAAAGATGCATAACTCACTAGGACTCTAACTCATCTCTTTGCGCGGGGGAGCATTCTTCCTTGCACGGGCGAGTGAGATGCTGCTGTCTCCTTGGGCGCTGGTTTGCTCGACAGAGCACCATTGTGCTCGGTAGAGCATAAATATACTCTGGAGAGCATAAAATACTCACCCAAGCCATAACTCACTTGGATGTACACTGAAAATGGAAAAAATAAATTAAAGAAAGGAGAAGCCCATGAACAACAAGTAAAGTGGGATTGGTAAAGTTTGTTGGGTAGCGAGTAGATATGGCTTTTGACTCGTTAATTGGTGCAGGCTGCTTCTTGAAAATTTCTCTCATGGAAGGTTAATGACTTTGCCCACTTTATATTCTTTGCTTTTTTTCTTACCAATCCACTTCTAGACTAATAAACACATTTAATCAGTTAACTTTACCTTAAAGAATTAAGATTTTGATAATTATCTTAATTTATTTTTTTATATATTTTTATTATTATTATGATCATAACATTAATAAAAATCACAACTAAGATAACGAAAAGGTTTGAAAAAAAAAAGATAATGGAAAAGGGTTAGTTGCAATTTGGGATTTGTAACTGTAAGAAAAAATAAAATTGAGAAAAGAGAAAATTTAAAAAGATTCTGTTGTATTTTCTCTTTTTTTTTTCTTTTGATAGATATTTTTCTCTTATTAAGCATAAGGGAGGAGATTTAATATATTTTTTTATAATATATATAAAATCAATGGCTGCCATGTTTGGCAGTAAAATAAGGTAAATAACAGTGAATTTCTAAAATAACAGTGAATTAGATTGTTGCTTATGAATGTGGTTGTCCAACATTAAATTCGTCAAATAATTTTTATGGCGTTGAAGGGGATTAGAGAGCAATACATTCAGCAAAAAACCAGGTAAACCCCCACAAGCTCATTCCTGTAGAGATGGGCTACGGGATCAACATCTCTAATTTCCCCCAGGCGAGCCCCACTTGCCAATTCCCGTAGGGCTTGTCTACGATATTCAATCCGATCCCAACTCCATAAATAAAATTCAAAACACCTCATTTTTATAAATAATCTTTTAAACTACATTATTTCAATAAAAGCTCCCAAATTAATATATAATTATAAGGATGCTCAAGGGACGGAGAATCCTTGATTTTTTTCCCGCGGGGACGGGGACGAAAATTAAGAAATTTTCGAGGTTTATTTCAAGGGCGGGGGTGGGGAATGGGGTATCCGCTCTGCGGGCATCTCCGTCCCGGTGTATTATTACTATTATATTCATAGTTTTTTAGTTATTTACCTTTGTGCCATTGACTATAAATACCTCCTAATAAATCCTAATTTCTTCTCCTCTCTAAGCCGCTCTCCTCTGCTACCGATCTTCACCATAAGACCAAAGATAGAGAAGAGGAAGATAACTCCCCCCACGCCGATGATGAAGACACCGGAGCTTGGGTTGCTCCCATCGTTAAACTTGACGAGGTCACTGTCTCCACTGGCGAGGAAGACGAGGATTCTATGCTCAATTTGTATGCTTTCTTTCTCTTCTATACTCTTTTTAGGATTTTTTTTATTTTCTTATTTCATATTTGTTGCAAGGAAGATGTTAAATGTTACTGAGCTTTAATTTTGATTAGAATACGAAAGCAAAGCTATATCGATTTGATAAGGATGGGAACCAGTGGAAGGAGAAAGGAGTTGAAATTGTCAAGCTGTTGAAGCACAAGGGGTCTGGGATATTAGGATTTATGGACTAATACACTATATATATATTTGGATTATAATAATTATATGTCATAACTATCATTTTAAAAGACTTGGCCCAAAATATTAAAGTGATCTAATTTAAAAGAAATTAAAGTGGGCCATAATAATAATAATGTTAGAAGTATGGATTAAATGTATAGATACTCTTTTGTAATTTCTAATTTTATGATGGGTTAAATTAGAAATAAAGTAAAACTCTACCATATAAAAGAGTTATGGTACCCAAATTATAGGTAAAGTGATATATCGTCTTTGAATTCCCATCTGGAGAAGATAGATTTTATCCTGCCTATCAATTTGGAAGATCACTACCGAAGGAAAATTCAGTCTTCCAAGCCAAATCATGAATTCAGGTACGCTTCCGCCATAGATTTGGTATTTTCTTGATGATTTGACATGATTGTTATTACCCTAGATTAATTCTAGGGTTTTCTACAATTGGTATCAGAACGAATTTCATGTTGAATTATTAGAAATTGATTAAAATTTTGTATGAATCAAGCATCGATTTTATTACGTTCTAATGAAAATCGTTGCTTTGGTATCAAAACCCTTTGGCAATTGATTAATCCTCGTCGACGATATTGCGTTTTGTGGATATACATTTCTATTTAATTTATATTTTGATAAAGGTTATAGAGTTTGGTTTCATGGCAATAACTTGCAATTATTTGTTGTTTTCTGTTGTAAATTATGATTTCGGCTTATTGCAATTGGCTTTGGGATTCTTTTATCCTTTTGTGGATTCATTATTTCGGCTCCATTTTTTTTTTTTTTGCTTATCCTAATGTACTGCAAACTTTAATGCTATATATATATATATATATATATATATGGTGTTTGCAGTTTATTTTTCAAAGGGATTTGATTTATTGTTTGGTTTAAAAAAAAAAGGTGCTGTTTGGGAACCATATTGCCGTTTCATTTTTGGTTATATATATATATATATGGAACGTTTTTTGATGAGATATATATATATATATATTAAGTTTTATATATATATATATTAAGTTTTTATTAGTAAATAAATAATTTGGTATTAAGATGGTATTTTATGGAATTTCAATTTAAATTACAGTATGGCTATATGTATATGTTGAGATGTTAATTGAATCAATATGTTGCCAAAGTGACCTCTATGGAAATCAATTAATTTATTTCAAAATATATAATTGGTTGTGTGTATGTAATTATATAAATATTAATTGGCCCAAAGGAAAGTTAATGTTTAATATAATTATATATACATTTGTGGCAATTAGCACGTTATAATTATTTGGTCTTACATGTGAATAACAAATCGGCCCAAAGAAGAATTATTATTTGATATGTTATTTTATTATTTGTGTTTAATTGCTTACATCAAGATATCACTTACAAGTTAATATTTTGTCACAAAGATAAAATGTTAATGGAGTGTCAGATATCTTGAGATGGGGGTTTTAACTGTATTTAAATTTGTTATTCAATTTTGGTATTATTTTGATACTTATGTGAGTTTATTTTATATGTTTTGTTCTGAATTCAGTTTCTGCTCCTGCTGCTAATATTACTGCTAGTATCCAACTCCATTCCTCTGTTGACTGGCATAAATTTTAAGGCATGGCAAGAGAGTGTACTGATCACTCTCGGAGTCATGGACCTAGACTTTGCACTAAGGGAACCTAGACCTGCCAATCTCACTAATGAGAGTACCAATGAACAAAAGAGGGAGATGAAAAAGTGGAAAAGGTCTAATCGCATAAGTCTTATGGTCATTAAGCGTGCCATTCCTGAAGCTTTTAGAGGGCACAATGTCCGATCAGGTGGATACAGCTAAGGGTTTCCTTGACAACCTTGAGAAGAGATTTGCTAAGAATGAAAAGGCTGAAACAAGTACAATCTTAGCAAAACTCATCTCTATAAGGTATATAGGCAAAGGAAACATAAGGGAATACATTATGGAAATGTCTAACCTTGCTTCAAGTTTAAGGGCACTTAAGTTGGATTTATCTGAAGACTTATTAGTGCATTTGGTTCTGATCTCTCTTCCTGCACAATTTGGTCAAATTAAGGTGAGCTATAACTGTCAAAAGGACTCATGGACCCCTTAATGAGCTCATCTCTCACTGTGTTCAGGAAGAGGATAGATTGAAGCAAGAAAAGACACCGAATATTCATTTGGTCTCCACCTCAAAGGATAAAAGGAAAGAAAATAAGAAAAGAAAGAATAAGGAAGCTACGTAACAGCACCAATATAAGAAACCAACACAAGGAACAAACTAAAGGTGGTTGTTTCTTTTGTGGAGCTGCAGGACACCAGAAGAAGCAATGTAACAATTATCACGCTTGGCGTGCTAAGAAAGGTATGCTTCTTAACTTTGTTTATTCTGAGGTTAATTTGGCTTCAGCACCTAGACACACTTGGTGGATTGATTCAGGTGCAACAACTCACATTAGTGTGTCCATGCAGGGTTGCCTGAATTGCCGAAAGCCTAATGATGGTGAAAGATACATCTATGTTGGTGATGGCAAATCAGTCGAAGTCGAAGCAATTGGAACTTTTAGATTATTATTAAGAAACTGGTTTTTATTTGAATTTATTTGAGACTTTCATTGTACCATCTTTTAGGTGGAATTTGATTTCTATTTCGGGCATTGAACAAATTTGGGTATTTTTGTTCATTTGGAAATGGAAAATTTAGTCTTATTACAAAATTCAAGTTTGGTTGGCTCTGGTTCTTTATCAGGTTATGATAATCTATATTTAATCGATACAATTGCTTCATTTAATGAATTCTTGCATGTTCATTCAATAAGTAAAAAGCGCAAATTAACTATTGAGAATTCAGTTTCATTATGGCACAAGAGATTAGGTCATATCTCTAAAAAGAGAATTGAGAGACTTGTGTCTGATGGTATTTCTCGATCCCCTTGACTTTTCAGATTTTGACATGTGTGTGCATTGCATTAAGGGGAAAACAAACAAATATCAGGAGATTTGATGCCAATAAGAAAACAAATATCTTAGAACTAATACATACAGATATTTGTGGGCCATTTCCCTCTGGCTTCTTGAATGGCCCAAACATACTTTATAACGTTCATAGACAATTTCAGTCGATATGGCTATCTTTATCTCATTCATGAGAAATCTCAGTCACTGGACATGTTTAAAAGTTTTAAGGCTGAAGTTGAAAATCAACTCAATAAAAGTATTAAAAGCGTCAGATCTAACCGTGGTGGTGAATACTATGGTAGATATGATGGTTCAGGTGAACAACGTCCAGGTCCATTTGCTTGATTCCTAGAGGAAAGCGGTATCGTACCTCAGTACACCATGCCGGGGTTCACACCAATATGAATGGTGTTGCTGAAAGACGAAATAGAACGCTTTTAGACATGGTAAGAAGTATGATTAGTCACTCTACTTTACCTGAGTCACTTTGGGGAGATGCATTAAAGACTGCAGCTTATACACTCAACAGAGTACCAACAAAGGCAACTAGTAAAACCCCTTACGAACTTTGGACAGGTAAAAAGCCTAGTCTAAAACATTTTTATATTTGGGGATGTCCAGTTGAGGCAAGGCCTTATAGGCCAAATGAAAAGAATATGGACTCTAAGACTATTAGTTGTTATTTTGTTGGATATTCTGAATGCTCTAGGGGTTACAAATTTTATGATCCCATAACTAATTCTATTTTTGAGACAGGTAACGCTCGATTCTTTAAGGATGTTGAGTTTGCGCGGGGGAGAAAGAGTTAAGGACTTTGTCTTTGAAGAGGAATATATTGATGTTCCTTTAATTGTTATGGACAATAATCAAGAACAGGTTATTATACCAGACATTGTTCATGATGCAATTCCAGAACAAGACAATGTCATTGATCCTCCCATTCAGTCTCAAGAAAATACTCTTGAAGAACAAACTCTACAACCTCAAGAACCATTGCCATTAAGGAGATCCACTAGAGAAAGGAAAAGTGCAATTTCTGATGACTATATTGTGTTTCTCCAAGAACATGATGTTGACATTGGAGTGATGGAAAATGATCCACTCAAGTTTCGGAAATATCAAATCGAATCAAGCAATGAAAAGCATTAACTCTCAACAATGGATAGATGCCATGAATGAGGAGATTAAGTCTATGAAAGATAATGACGTATGGGATCTTGTTCCATTGCCTGAAGGTGCAAAACCCATTAGTTGTAAATGATTTTTAAAACCAAAAGGGATGCAAAGGGCAATGTGGAGAGATATAAAGCAACGTCTTGTCGCTAAAGGCTTTACACCAGAAAGAAGGCAATGATTATAAAGAGACTTTCTCTCCAGTTTCGTCGAAAGACTCTTTTAGGATTATAATGGCATTAGTAGCACATTTTGATCTTGAGCTACATCAGATGGATGTCAAGACAGCATTTCTCAATGG
This sequence comes from Excoecaria agallocha, assembly GCA_037975025.1. Taxonomy (NCBI): domain Eukaryota; kingdom Viridiplantae; phylum Streptophyta; class Magnoliopsida; order Malpighiales; family Euphorbiaceae; genus Excoecaria; species Excoecaria agallocha. The sequence continues at coordinate 536,679 of CM075806.1, read as the reverse complement.
CAACATTGATGAAATAATTTATATGGTGCAGCCAGAAAACTATGTATCAGGAAAATACAAAGTCAATGGTTTGCAAATTAAAGAAATCTATCCTATGGGCTTAAGCAAACGTCTCGTCAGTGGTATTACAAATTTCACACAAATTATTATCTCTTATGGTTTTGAGATGAAATTTTGTGGATGATTGTGTATATCACAAATTTAGTGGGAGTAAGCATATTTTTCTGGTTTTATATGTTGATGACATATTGCTTTGCCAGTAATGATATAGGCTTGTTGCATGAAACCAAGAGATTTCTAGCTATGAATTTTGAGATGAAAGATCTTGGAGATGCAAATTTTGTATTAGAGATCCAAATACATCGAGATCGCTCTCGAGGTACCCTTGGATTATCACAAAATGCTTTTATCGAAAAGGTTCTTAAGAGATATGGCATGCAAGATTGTAAACCAGAAAATACCCCTGTGGCTAAAGGAGACAAGTTTAATCTTCAACAATGCCCCAAAAATACTTTTGAGCAAGCAGAAATGCAAAAGATTCCTTATGCATCAGCAATAGGAAGTCTAATGTATGCTCAAGTTTGTACGCGTCCGGAATATTGCGTACATAGTTGGAGTATTAGGAAGATACTTAAGCAATCCAGGAATGGATCATTGGAAAGCATTTAAAAGAGTCATGCAGATATCTTCAAAGAACAAAACATTTCAAACTCACTTACAGGAGATCGGATAAGTTAGAGATCATTGGGTATTCAGATTCCGATTTTGCTGGGTGCCCAGATAGCGTGAAATCTACATCAGGCTATATTTTTTTGCTTGCTGGAGGGGCTATCTCTTGGAAGAGTGCTAAGCAATCTCTTATAGCCTCTTCTACCATGGCAGTAGAGTTCATATCATGCTATGAGGCATCGAATCAAGCAATATGGCTGCGTAATTTTATTACTGGACTGCGAATTGTTAATGGAATTGAAAGACCACTTAAGATCTTTTATGACAATAAGTCAGCAGTCTTGTATTCCAATAACAACAAGAGTTCGAGTAAGTCAAAGCATATTGACATTAAATTCTTGGTTGTTAAAGAAAGAGTTCAAAGTGGACAGGTGTCTATTGAGCATATTGGTACAAACTCCATGATTGTGGATTCGCTTACTAAAGGATTACCACCCATGGTCTTTAATGAGCATACTACTCATATGGGTGTCATATCTTTTGAGGATATTTATTTTTAGTGGGAGTTTTGTAATCTTGCTTTCTTATTATAGACACATTTTGTTTTTGGCTTATCTACATTTTCTGCAGAAATAAAGTTGAGTTATTCACACTTTGACTTATCTATGGATTGATCTCACTAAGTTTATAGAACGGACCAGTTGAAAATAGGCATGTTTAGATCACATTACATGTAATTTTCATGCTATGCATCCATACTGGATCTGTGTCATTTGGTTGTGTTTATATATGTGATTAGGGATGGATTTAGTTATGACATATAAGTAACAAAAGTTCGTCTTGGTTCTATGTAAACATGATTGATGGACAAGATTGTTCAGAAATGCCTTTATTTATGATAGTAAAGTTTTGAGCTCATAAAGTTGACATATAATTATAAAGCAAAATGAATATATATATATATATATATAAATGTATAGTCCAAGTGGGAGATTATTAGGATTTATGGACTAATACACTATATATATATTTGGATTATAATAATTATATGTCATAACTATCATTTTAAAAGACTTGGCCCAAAATATTAAAGTGATCTAATTTAAAAGAAATTAAAGTGGGCCATAATTATAATAATGTTACAAGTATGAATTAAATGTATAGATACTCTTTTGTAATTTCTAATTTTATGATGGGTTAAATTAGAAATAAATTAAAACTCTACCATATAAAAGGGTTATGGTCCCCAAATTATAGGTAAAGTGATATATTGTCTTTAAATCCCCATCTAGAGAAGATAGATTTTATCCTGCCTATCAATTTGGAAGATCACTACCGAAGGAAAATTCAGTTTTTCAAGCCAAATCATGAATTCAGGTACGCTTCCGCCATAGATTTGGTATTTTCTTGATGATTTGACATGATTGTTATTACCCTAGATTAATTCTAGGGTTTTCTACATGGGAAGGTTCGACTTGTCATGCGCCAATCTAAGACTCTCAAGATTTGTGCTAATCATCTAGGTTTGATTTCTTTTTTTTTTCTCTATTTAAATCTCTGCTTATTTTCTTTTTAATTGCTTATTTATTGATCACTGTGAAAGAAACTAATTATAGGAAAATCTTAAGTGATCTCTAAATTGTCATTTTACTAAATTGAAGCTAAAGCTACTTGGTTGATCCAACTGATTTACTTAATTCGAAACGATTACTTAGTTTGATGTTCTAATTTTTACTATTGTTATGAAGCTCGAAGGCATTGTTGTCTAATTGAATGTGTCTACCTTTCTCAGTTGTTCCATCAATCAATGTCCAAGAGCATCATGAAAACGATAAATCATGTGTATGGCATGCTGCTGATTTTGCCGATGGAGAATTGAAGGATGAGCTTTTCTGTATCAGATTTGCTTCTGTGGAGAGTATGTGTCTTTTCTGTAATTGGTTTTTTGCTTATTAGAGAGGCTGCTCTGTTCAGTTATTTATGCTTTTGCTTCTGTCCCGATTAACTATCATTTTCTGGACAATTATCTTGGTTGGTTTTGTTGTTTGCATGGTTGGTTTTAGGGATTCTTTGTTCATATGAAGAATGGAGATGTTTCCTAATATATATAATACCCTAAAATACTAAATAAGATTACTATTACACCTGTTTCTTATATATTTTTAATTTTTACACCAAAATAAAAAAAAATCCCTACTTCATCTCGTCAATCTCCAACTACTAATATAAATAAAGATAATTGTTTCCATCTAGTAATTCATATCCTAATTATGGTTGTAAATTGTAATCTGTATATGGCTCATAAATAGAAATGGTAACTTTTTTTTGTTGTAATTATTATTACTGTTTTTCGGCTTAATATGCATTACAGTTAATTTCAACATTTAAATTTTAATAATAATAACCTATTAAATATCTATTTTCATCAAATTTATAAATAATACATACTAATTTATGCAGTCTTTTTTTTTTTTTTTGGTAATAAAAGGTGAGCAAAGCTCACAAAAAGACACTAACAAACAAAAGTAACACCAGCCACATCATGGCGGAGCCAGATCTTTAGACCAAGTGGAGGTGACAGCAAGCCATGATATCCTGGAGGAAAGCTATGGCCTAAGTGGGCCATGAAGTCCGCTGCAAAGTTGGCTTCTCGGTGAATATGGTGGAAGGTGATGTATGAGAAATCTTTAGAAGATCGGTGAATATGATCAATAATTGAGGCACAAGTGGAGCTGACTGAGCATTTGCCATTAATCATATCAACAGCCAATTTGTTATCACTCTCAACGATAATTTTGTGAGATCCTACCTCCTTCGCCCTGTGAATCCCATAGAATATGCCCCAAAGCTCAGCTACCAGGATGGGACAAGCCCCAAGATTGACCACAAACCCGCTACACCAGTTGCCTTGATGATTCCTCAACACCCCACCACAAGAAGCAGCTCCTTCAACAGAAACTGAAGCATCCGAATTAACTTTAACAAGGTTAGCCGGGGGAAGGGACCATTCTGTCCTCATCGGGTCCCTTTTCCCTTTGCCTGTTGGGTCCATCCTAATCCACGCTTCACGGCAAGCTTTAGCCAAATTCACTGCATCTTGCAGTAAAAGGATGGTTGGTTTATTATTATTTTGGAATATGGAGGCATTTCTATTCTTCCAAATGAGCCAGCAGCCAATAGCGAAGAAGTCCGGCCAATGAATTCCCTCATACTGTAAGTGCTTGCATTGCAAATTTATCTTCATCCAACTTCTAATATCTGCAGCTTCCATAAAAGCATTATATATGTCTTTGGGGAGGCACAAGTTCCAAAGATAGAAAGCAACAAAACAGTCCTTTAGAACATGTAGGCTTGTTTCTGCCGCAGTGCCACAAAGAGGGCAGATGTCCGACGTGGTAAAATGCCTACGCTTCCTCTCTGAGTTGGTCATGATACCATTATTTAGAGTCATCCAAAGAAAGGTCTTGATCTGATGAGACACCCTCACTTTCCAGATTTGACTCCAAAGATTGTCTTTGTCGCCAATCTGAGTCCCACTCAGCATAGCATAAGCGGATCTAACAGTGAACTCACCTGAGGGAGAGAGGTCCCAGAAGGCTTCATCCGGCGCTGCACCGAAGTTGGGAGGGCAGATGGTAGCTATCTTGCCTAGAGTGTTGTGAGAGAAAAAATCAGCTAGAATCCCCCAGTTCCAGCCTCCATTATTGCTAGCAAAAAAGGCTACCTTCTTATCAATAAGATTTTCCGGGATAGGTTTGCAAGTGATGTGAAACAAGGAAGAGGAGATCCCAGGTACCCACCTGTTAAACCAGAAATTTACCTTATGTCCATTGCCAATAATCCAGAAGGTGTGGTCTTTTGTATTGTTCCAGTTATTGCATATCCCCTTCCAAAGTATAGAGCTGTTGTGATGAGCAATAGGGTGAGCATTGATGGAATCCTTGAAATTATATTTATTTGCTAGGACTTGAACCCACAACTGCTGTGAATTAATTAAAAGATTCCAAACAAGCTTCATTATATATGCTGCGTTCAGGAGTTGGGAGTCTCTAAAAGCAAGACCACCGTTGTTCTTGGGAAGAGTGCATGTGCTCCAAGGAACAAGGGCCAATTTTCGAGTATCCTCTGACCCACCCCAAATAAATCTGCGAGTAATTCTATCAAAGTCTGAGCACAGAGTAAGGGGAACCACTGAGGTCTGCATGATAAAAGTGGGTAAGGAGGAGAGGGCTGATCTAGCTAGAGTGCATCTCCCAGCCATTGAGATATTGGAGGAATTCCAGCTAGCCAATTTTCCCTTCATGCGATCAAGGGTGTAAGCATAGTGTTTTCGGGAAACCCTCGAGTGAAGGAGGGGTATGCCAAGATATTTGCCCAAGTCAGCAACTTCCTTGAAACCCAAACAACGATTGATCTCCCTGCGGAGATGAGCATCAGTGTTTTTGGAGTAGTAGATATTAGTTTTTTGACCACTAACCTTCTGACCTGAGCTGTCGCAAAAATCATTGATCACATCATTAATAATCTCAGCCTGTCCAACCCCAGCTTCAGCGAAGAGGATCAAATCATCTGCAAAGAAGAGATGGCTTAAGTATGGGCCACCCCTACTTAGCTGGATAGGTCTCCACTCACCATTTGTGATAGCTACTTGGATGCCTTGACTTAATCTTTCCATGCAAAGGACAAAGAGATAGGGGGAAAGAGGACATCCTTGACGCAACCCACGACTTGGATTAAAGGAGGATGACATATCACCATTCCATAGCAGCTGGGTGGATGAATTGGTGACACAGTTCATGATAACTTCAACCATGTTCCTATTTAGCCCAGCATCTATGAGTGTGTCCTTGAGAAACTCCCAGCTAATACGGTCGTATGCCTTTTCCAAATCAACTTTGATGGCCATGATACCTGTTTTACGCTTCCTGGATCTCATGGTGTGAATAACTTCTTGGGCAATGATAATGTTCTCTGTTATATGCCTACCTGGGACAAAACTAGTTTGGGTAGGGCTTATCAGAGAGGGCAAGAGATTTTTGAGTCTATTAGCCAGTGTTTTTGTGACAATCTTGTACAACACCGTGCATAAGGCTATGGGGCGATATTGTGATATGTTTTTAGGAGCAATGACTTTAGGAATAAGACAAAGGAGGGTTTTATTCATCAGGTCATCCATTTTACCCCCGTGGAGAATACGCTTAACTTCTTTACAAATATCTGCACCAACCACTTTCCACTGAGCTTGATAGAACCCTGCGTGAATGCCATCCACTCCAGGAGACTTCCATGGCTTCATATTCTTAAGAGCTTCCCAAATCTCATCATTAGAATACTCTCTGGCTACTTCCTCTCCCTTATCTCCCAGAGAGGGGAAGCAACCTTTAATATGGTACGGGCTGCGATTATGACAGTCTTCTGTGTAGAGATCAGAGAAGTAGTTAACCGCCATAGAGCAAAGAACCTGTTGATCATTTTGCCATATCCCATCCCTATCCTGAAGGAGCTCAATCCTATTTCTTTTCCTGCGCCGGACCGTTCTTTGATGGAAAAAAGAGGTGTTCTTGTCCCCCCACAAGATGTTGTCACTTCTTGACTTCTGGAACCAAAGGAGCTCTTCTCGAATCAGGATCTGTTCAAGCTCGCTTTTAAGCTCGATTTCCAAATCTGCAAGTTGAGATGAGTTTCTATAGACAAGAGCTTGTTGAATGCCTTTAATACGGGCTAGCAGAGCCTTCTTCCTATGAAAGATGTTGCCAAAGATAGAAGAATTCCATTCTCGCAATTTTTCAGTAAACTTATTGACTGAAGGAATAAGATTATCCCCAACCTTCCAGTTATTACGGACGAATTCATTGAAATCAGCATGAGTTAACCAGGCTTGGAGAAATCTGAAAGGCCTGGGGCTGTTAGCGGCCCTGTGGCAATTGAGTTGCAAGAGGAGGGGTCTGTGGTCTGAAGAGATTCTGGCAAGGTGTAAGATGGAAGCTTCGGGAAAAAGATGGCACCAAGCATTATTGCACAAACCTCTGTCAAGACGCTCATGCAAACTTCCTCTCTTCCAGGTGAAGTCAGGCCCTTTGTAACCCATATCATTTAGCCTCGAGTGAGTGAACCAGTCAAAGAATTTTTTACAAGTACCAATTCTGTTGGGAGCTCCCCCCCGCCTTTCATTGGCATAAAGAAGGGCGTTGAAATCCCCCATGAGGATCCAAGGATCAGAGATACTGTCATTGAGCTGCTGCAGGTCCGGCCAGAGATTGTTGCGGATTGTGGGAACAGGGTTACCATAGATAGCTGTGAAGTAAAAACCTTTGTTGCTGCCCGTGTCATTAATATGAAGGTGAATAAACTGCGTATTATTAATGAGTATTTCTACCTCCCAAACTTCTTTCCAAAGGACCCATATACCCCCACTAAAACCGACTGCTTCGACTCTATGGGATCGAGGATAACCGAGTCTGGAAATGCAACTATCGGCCACAGTTCCACTGATTCTGGGTTCCAGTATAACAAACATATTCGGTTTATAGTTATGAAGGAAACATTTAAGGGTTCTCAAAAGAGAGGGGCTCTTAGCCCCCTGGCAATTCCAAGTGAATATAAACATAAGAATTGAAGCATAAGTCCGTCAACCCATCTTAGTCGTCACGAAGATAAGGGTCTAGGGGACCCTCATCTTCTGATAAGTCATCTAGGTTCTCATTATCATCAGCATTATCTTTCTCACATTCAGTTATCTCAAGGTTCATTGAGTCGGTACCTGTTGAGAATGTCGGATGCTCACTATCCGGAGGCCTGCTCTCAAACTGTCCCCTAGTATGAGGTGGTCCTGCTGCTGGTTCGGTTGGTGCGGTCTGGGTAGATTGGGTGAGAGCTGAAGCATTCACTGATGGTTTCCCGACTACTGAGTGGTTTTCGGGGTTGAGTTTTGAGGATAAAGGAACTAGGTTGTCTTCTGTCTGTAAGGTGCTTTTAAACTGGAAGAAATCCCCAAGCACTCTCTTGCTTTTATCTCTTGCATTATCTTGAGTTCTGTGGGTTTGGGTTCTTGAGTTGTTCCCTCTGTTTGTGCTTCCTTTGCCACGAGAGTATGCTTGCTGGTATCCCTTTGTTCCAGTATTTTTAGTCTTCTGTCCCTGCTGAAAGCTAAGAGGGATGTTCTCTTGGATCGGCCTATTTTCCTTATCAGCTGAGATATCACCCAGAGCCTCTCTGTTTTCTTCCTCCAGCACTGTGAATCGTGAACCCTGCCCCGTGCTGTCCGAGTTTCTTCTTGGGAATGTTCTGGTGTTGCGCTTTCTTTTCTCCACCACCATCCAAGGTCCAAACGGTTCCACAGTTTCCACTGATCTACACTCCTTGCCATTCTCTCCTCGCTCTCCCATTTGGTCTGGATGTGTTTTGTCTGGGCAGAAGGTGTCGACATGGCCTATCCTTCCACACAGAAAGCAAACTTCAGGGAGATTCTCATATTCAACCTTCTGAATCTCTCCATCAATCTCAATCATCGAGACTAATGGCCGGCTGAGATCCACAGAAACAGCCACCCGAGCAAAGCGCCCTCTGTTTAGTTCACTGGTATTGTAGTCGATTTTTGCTACTGGGCCGACAGCTTCCGCAATAGAGTTCAGCACGCTACTGGCGTAATATTGCAGAGGTAGTTCCGGAAGACGAATCCAGACCGTGGTACACTCCACTTTTCCATTGGATACTCTGAATTTGGGGCTCCATTTCTGGACCAACAGGTAGGCACCATTCACAACCCAGGGTCCTTCATACAGGGCACGTTTGTATTCATTTTCGTTTAAGAATTGGACCAGGAAGAAACCTCTGCCAATGTCTAAAATCTTCGCGTCTGAGAGCTTCCAGAGGGTCTGTAACTTTGAGGACAGTGCCTTATAACCTATGGATCTTCCTAGTAAGCTTACCACTAGGGCTGTCCCAAGCGTGGTAGAGAGTTTGGATTTTAGATTTTCAGAGAATTGAACCACTGGAATCGTACCTGATTTGTCTATGCTGATATCCCCTGCTTCAAGATTGACATCCATAGCATCTAATACTTCCTCCATTGAGGGATCAGTTACCACTCCGTTAACCAGGCAGTCTCTGTAACCCGATGCTCCCATAGATTCTGCTCGGCGTTTGACTTTTTTTGTTGCTCTGTCGGCGTCGGAGAGGGGCAGAGGTCGCTCGTTGGCTGCGATAGATATCGCCGATCAAGGGAAGGCTCTTTACACTCCAATTCTTTTCACTTTAAGAACCTACTTTTTTTCTCAATTTATGCAGTCTTTTGAATAAAGTAGTGCACCACAGTTAACCGCATTAACATTACACGATATTAAAATCGATAAAAAAATTTATAATTCCGTTTTTATTTACAATTAGTCTCATTGTGGTGGGACACGTTCAAATACTATATTAGGGTGGTTGAATATCATACACTCTAATTTTTTAATTATAATACAGATTTATATTTATTATTTATAAAATCTATAAGTTTGTAGATGTTAAATGAGTCATTAATGATAAAATTGAGATGTTGAAATAAATCATCAAATCAAATTAAATGTCTCCACATGTATTAAGATTCATCATTTTATTAATTACAAGAAAATATAATCAAACTATAAATAGTAAAATTAGGAGAAATTAAATTTAATACTGCACCTAATTTGAAGTGATAGCTACTAGAAATTCCAGTGGATAGAATTATCATTATTATTATTGAAGGAAATGGAAAAGAATTTCCATGGAGAGCAAGCTTGTGGGCCAAGTCTCTTTCAGTTGCCCAAATGGTTGCCAACTTTCCAAAATTAATTTTATGTTCCTATCATCATCTAGCTAGTTTCCAAACCTAATGTTCCATGTTGTGCCCATAATATTGTGCTCTTTTAATTTATTTAAAATAAGCAAACTAAGGAACAAAATTAAAAAAAGACCAGAGAGCAATACTCTATTATTATATATTCATACATAAAATCATGAGTTGAAATTTAAAAATATATGTACTTCTTGCATTTCTTCCTTCATCTTTTCATTACAAAGAATCGTCTTTATACGATTGTTAAACAAAGACCAGAAATTTAAGGCGAGATATTAATTGTATGCTTTACTTCAAGAAAACGTACGTAAACTTATATCTTAAAATAAATAAAATATTAATAATTCTTGATCGATCTTTACCATGTATAGATATATATATCCAACCATAGTTACAGTTTCAAGAATTACAAATTCCAAAAAACATCACACAACGAAACGACATTTACAGATAGATTGTCACTACCTCTATTTCATTTCTCAGCCTTGATTTCGATTAATTCTACTAATTAATAGATAATACCTCTAACATACCGACTGACCCATCACAGTTTTCAAAACTTTTTCAGCCATGGGTTTTCTTAGCCTGCAAAAAAGGAAAATTATACCAGATCAATCAAAACAAACAGTCCAAGAACTCAACAAAGCACCCTGTAAGGATCAAGAACAAGAAAAAGGGTTTAAATTATTTTACAACTGTGAGATTTTAAGTTGAAACTAGAACTAGATCACTCTGAAAAACTCAAGAATAATGAATTTGAGCTTACATTGGGAGATTTAGGAGGCGATACAGCGTTTTGATTGATGAGAAAAGGTCTGCCATGAGAACGACCAGGAGGAGGCATAGCTGATGAGTGAGTCTCTGGTCCTCTATAATCTATTTCATTTATTTCCGAATCCATTACTTCAGATCTCCCTAAATTCACCAAAAAAATAAAGCATAAAATTAGCCAATAACAAATATATAGAGAGAGAAAGAGTGTGAGAGAGACCGACCTCGTGAAATGCTAGGTAAAGCGAGGAGAAGAGAAAGGAGAAAGAAGAAGATGAAGCTGGACTTGAGCTCCATGGAAATATAATTAATTAAAAAAAACTGTGTATGTATAATAGCTAACTCTCTCTCTCTCTCTATATATATATATAGAATTAGATAGATAATTAAATAGAAAAGATAGTCAAGAAGAGGAATTTTCCTATTAAATCTTTTATAAATATAGCAAATTAAAATGAATAGAAATTGTCACAATCGACACAGCAATTATCTGCAAGGTAACGATGTCGATTTGTTGGGTTGGAACATTTATTTGTTTAGTGTAATATGCACCTAATAATATACTTTATGTTTTTTTTCTTTTAGATTTAATTTATATATAATTTTATACATAAAGTGAACTCATATATATATATATATAGTATTGTACAAGAATTGGAAAATAGTATAAATATTGGTGGGGTGGTGCAGACAAAACATGTGTGGATGTTATTGTATAGGGACATTAGGTCATTGGTTACGTTGGCAGAATTTCATGTTACTCACTTACACCTACTCTCGTTCTGTTCTGTTCAGCATCTAGCTCTTTTATAGGCTGGAAATTTTGATAATTATTAGCTACTCCAATTTTATAATAATTATATATGTAGTGAAGAATTTATTAGTCAAATAGTAGATCATATTATATATACTCCTTATATTATGTTGAAGATATATAGTAATTGTCAATTATAATATCCGACATGGAATTCCATATGTTTGTGGTTGGATTTTTTTTTTAATTATATCTTAACCTAACTACATTAATTCGCATCAGATATTATCTATAAAAGAGAAAATTTAAAATATTTTTAATTTTTTGTTATTAAATTAGTTAATAAAGTACCATTTAAATACGATTTCAATATCAAAAAATAAAAAGCACCACATATGAAAGAGTACACTAACAAAAAATTTCATAAAAAATGTAAATCTCTTTATTAAATATAAAAAATATTTTATATTTAGAACTCGAAATCAACATCTTTATTGATTAAAGAAAAAAATAATAATATCATCTCCATATCATTAAAAAAAATGGTAAATAGTTAGTAGGACACTAAATGAAACTGTAAATCTCTAAGCTGCACCGACCTTATGTGAAATTCTGAAGAATTTAATTTTTTTTTTTAATTAAGTATCCATTCAAATTCAAATCGTCAAGCCATATATGATTCTTTTGAGACAATGGAGATCCGACAATTGGATGAATACAAGAGAAAGCAACCAGAAACATTTAACCTATGACTTTTTATTTGGGAAATATAATCACAAATTACCTAACATAATTAATTTACTAATAACTTAAATCAATTTTCATGTTGTGGCTTAGAAGCTGTATATTTCCATTCTCCCCAAGGCTCGACTAATCAATATAATTTATATAATCATTTTCATGACGTTTTAACCTCTTTCCATAACCAATTATTTACTTCACAATTTAAAAAGCTAAAATTATTTTCATCTTCATCTATATATATTACTTAAACTCCATTCAGATAAATTTCATAAATCAGACCAATAGTATATTGTCATTTATATATGTTAATCACTATTCTATTCCGTTTTCGACAAATTTGGATACGTGGTAATGTATTAGTAGTTTGCTCCATGAAACTTGCCTAGAATTGGACCCTATTTTGGGTTTTCTATTTAATTTTAAAGGTTAAATAGTTTTTCATAACCTATATATTAACTCTCTCTATAGATTTTAAGTTTTTTAACGTGATATTAGAGTTTGATTTTCGTGTTTATAAGGCATTCATTTAAAATTTTAGTGATTAGAATTTAAGGAAAAAAGTTTGGTCCAAGTTAAACAGTAAAGCACAAATCATTATCACGGGAATTATTATTAGTGGGCCTAAACTGTACTCGAAATTGGTTGGATAGACTTGCATGGAGGAAATAGGTATCTTTAATAAATTCATTAAAAATAAAAGGGCCAACTGTAATAATCGTCTGGCGAGTTTCTAATCATTGATTTGTTTGGCTAATCACCAATTAATCACTCAAAAAGTGTACTAATCGCGCCTGTGTGTCCCATGCATGATATTTCAATCAAAATCCATACTATAATTTGCACCACAAATTTTTAGTATTTCCAAATTCCTGACTAATAAGTTATATTAAATGGAAATTTATAAGTAGAACAGAAAATAAATGAATGAATAGTAAAAATAAATGTGGGAGTACAAGTTAATTCTAAATATTAATGAAACTACATCTAGAAATATACAACTTACAAAATACACAAAAAGCCTGGAAGGTAGATAATGTCATTTGCAATGAGGACAGGGACAACCACATACAGATAAGTAACAAGTCGCTTTGACTAAAATTAATGAGAATTAAGAGATTTTTGGTTATACATATGTGATAATGCGTGCTAGTTCAATACTGACCAATGGTACCAATTGAATATTTTAAAATTCGAATTTAAAATCTCTAGTATTCCATCCCATCTCTCCGAGTAACATAATGTGTCTTGATTTGGTGCATTATTATCACGGAGATTTGAAAAAAAAAAATTGGGTAGCATATATAGTAAATAGAAAAAGATTTGAAAATTTGGGTAGTATATATATATATAGTAAATAAATGCTTTAAAAGTTTAGAGGAAGATGTTTCGAAAATAAAAGATGAAGAAAAGCGGTTGGGAGGCCAGAACTTAAGAAGGTCACATCCACAGCCTTTAAATGGTCCCTTTGTAGGGTTGCATGCCTCATATGATGACATACAGAAGGGTCAAGTTGCTTCCAACATCAATAGCCATGCCTTGGCTGGATAGGAATGGAACCTTGATTATTAACACCTACCCTCCCCGAACTCATTTTCTCTCCCCAAATATTAAATATCTTTTGTGAATTTTGGTCTTTTAAATTTTTTTTTTCGTCATAAATCTTATACTATCTAAAGAAATTAAAACTATCAAAAATGTAGAATTGAATGAGTTAATATATGTACTAAAACTTTTGCAGAATTGAAAAATACCCCAAATTTTTAAAACTTTTCTGACAAATCTCACTTTTCAATTTTTTTTTAAAAACATTATTTTCAAAAATGTTCCCAACTTTAGTCGGTCTTCTAAAATTACGTTATCACGTATTATACATTAGTAGATAGATTCGTATGCTAATTATATATACCTTTATTATAAAGTTGAATGATTGTTTGTATTTTACATGAAAACAATAATGGAAAAAAGAACTCAATGATTTGGAAGGTGAGATAAGAAAATTAATGATTTTAAAGGTCAAAATCAATGCCTTAATCATAATAAAGTAATATTTGTATAATTTTTAATGCCCTCAAATCATTATTATTTTTCAATACAAAAATCCATTCCATTAGTGACAAAAGTTTTGATTTTGAAAAATTTATTGACTTGATCTAATTTCAATAAGGACGAACAATGATTTTGATTGGATTGGAAAAGGATTTTATTATCCATCCCTAGTGTGGGATTATGACACTAATTTGTGCTTATTCATCCCTAATCTGTGATATGACACCATATATATCAAGTGGTCATCTATTACAGGATACATCAAATTACAAACCAAAAAAAATGAATTTTTTGTGGGGTGATTTTTTTTTTAATTAATAATGATAAAAACTTTTAAATTGAATAAAATGGCATGTTGGATATGAATTACATGGGCCTGAGGCCCATGATTTTTCTCTTCTTAGCCCAACTAAGAAAAGCTAAAACTTTCCTTAGCTTCTCTTCGATGATTTAAAAATAAAATAAAATAAAATAGAAAGGCTCTAAGCTCTGTTGCTTTCATGCTCTGAGACACTGTTTCATTGCACGTTTGACTGCATCTTCAAACCCTAACTTTTCAACCCAATTTTTGTCTCTTGCACATTTCTTTATATTCTTGCAAATAAATGGTAATTGCTATTCATCAAAAAATTTCATAGGTTTATTATTATTATTATTATTATTATTATTATTATACTAAAACTACTTAGATTAAGGTCATTTTTTACTATTAAATTTTTAAAACTAATTAAAAAAACATTGTCTTCCTTTTTCTAAATTCAAATAACAAAGACAACCCAACAAAAAAAGTAGAATGGGAATTTTTAACCAATTTGAGCAACTTTTATTATTATTTGTGAAAAAGAGGGCAGCAGTTGGAGTTTTAAGATGCAGTGATTTTCTTTTTTTCCATCAACAGTAAATTGGAATAATAAAATATTTAGTGCGCACACACATGTGATGCGGTGTATTTGAATTATAAATAATTAAAATACGTTATGTGTGTGATCCAACGGTTTAAATATAAAACCCAATAAAACAAAACATTAATCTCTCCTTTCACTTTCACCCTTTTGATAAAAATTTCTTTTTACATGAACTGAAATTATTTTCACAACAGTGGAAAGAACTCCACGTTAAATTATGTGCTTGATTTTTCTTTTAATTTTGACCCTAATATTCATAATTAGTCAAAATTAGGTGAGGATGAAGAAGTTTAGTTAAGCGAAAACACCCACCCCAAATTTCTTATCCTGTGAAAAATCAATCAATGTTGGATGTGGTCCTTTTTACTGTGTTTGTAATATCTCCTGTTGCTGTCTAAATAATATCCTAAATGCTGTGTTTGAAATTTATCTGTAATAAACCAATTCACACTGAACAGCTCTATGTATTTTATTTTTTTTTAAAAAAAAAACACTCAATGCTTAAAACTCGAATTTAAAACCGGAAACTTAATTATCAATACTTTTGACTGAAACCCTTTTATTAATATTATAATCAGAACCAGATCTTAGATCAACAAATTTCAAGTGTATACAAATTCTAATAAGACACCGAATTATATGTTATTATATTTTTAGAAAAGAAACTAACATAATAAAATAAAAAAATTTGGTCAGAGTATCCAAAGGTTCGTAAAAAATTCAAACTCAAAACACCAAATTTCACAAAGTTCCTAATAAAGCATTAATGGGAAATTAATTAAATAACTATAAGGACAGAAATAAATGCAGCTGTCCATAAGCAATGACTCAGTCAGCAACATCGATTTCTCATTAACATACAGTTCTTAATAACATTAACAACTTCACTGTTCAGGCTTTTGTTGTTCTTTGTTATTTTTTTTTTTTATTTAACAGAGAGCCGTAGAGATTCTCTCGTACAGCTTCAGATATAAATAAAATAACAACAACAGAGAAGTGAAAATGATAATAATAATGATATTTTCAAGTTTCAAAAACTATATTCAGTTCAGAAAATTGGAAATTGACAAAAAAAAAAGTTAACTGAGTAATTAATTAGTTAATCATGTGAAACCCAACCTTCTCTTCTTCCAGAAGCTAATCTCTGGATCAAGCTTCTCTGTAATTCTTGCTGGTTCTGATTTACACCTTGTGAGTATTAAAGGACGAACGCTCCCATCCTCCTCTGTTCTTCTAATTTCTTCAATCTTTGACGAGTTTATTATTATTTTTTCTCTAAATGGAGCTTCAAATTCTTTGAAAAAACTCGTCTTTTCTTCAGTTTCTGGATCCTTTCTTGTTTCTTCATCAGATTGTTTTTCATTCACAGCTTCTATTTTCATTGTTGGGCTGTTATCTTCAGTACTGTCTTGCTCTATGCTCTGTTTTTGCTCTGTTTCTTCATTGCTCAAAGGCGAGCCCCAAAATCTATAAGCTAATGATGACGATCTGTATGGTGCAGATCTGCTTCTAGTCAATAATAAAGCGTTCTTAGGCGGAGAAATGGAGGTGGAACCATAGACTTTAGCTTCCTCTACTTCACCTTCTTCATCTTCTTCACTTTGTTGCTCTAAATCTTCACTTCTATTATTCAATTTGAGTTCAATTTTTGACGAATCTTGTCTAATTTTGCCTTTCCTTTTAAAACCCAAATGGAAGAACATTACCCACTTGCGCCAATCCGGTTTTGAGCAGTTGGGCTTCAGTTTGCCGTTGCATTGGTGGCAAAACAGGGAGTTTCGAATCCAGTGACAGCGGCGGCGTTTGGTTTTTCCGGGTCGGGTATTGGATTTTTGCTGCTGCTTAGAACGTTTGACTCTGACTTGACCCATGCAAGTGACTTTCGGGGAAGAAGGTTCTTGAGTTTCTATAGCGGCAGCGTTCTTCTTTCTAATGAACATAGGGCTTGAACGAGACCTGCCTCTGCTTCTGCCACCAACATTGGTTCTCAAGAACCTCATCAATGGCGGCGGGTACTTCTCCGCCCGACCTGGACTCGATATGGGTTTTGTAGATATCTTCATATTTTTTTCTCTTTCTCACCTTGAATCTATAAAAATAAGAAATCTTATTGTGGGCTTTTAGGCTGTCTGTTTTCTGTGTTTTTCTTCGATAGAGAGATGAGAAAGTTATCGTTAGGGACAATTTCTTGAAGGTGGGAAATGAAGAGAGAGAGAGGGGATAATATGGTGGTCACCAAGTTGGTTTTTTTATTTTTTTAATTATTTGAAAAAATTTTCATAAGTTTTGTGTTATTTATTTGTATTTTATGTTTGCACGGATGAGTGAATCTGACTATAAGATTTTTCTATTTCGAGGTTATAGGGGTTCTATTTGGTCTGGCTTTCGAGGTCCAATTGTAATATTAATTTTTTTAGGGACTTCGATTATAATTATATTGTATGATTATAAATTTATAATCGGGTGCAACTATGATTTAAAGTTTGGTGCTAATGGAACTATAGTTGAGATTGGACATGCAACTGACAGAGAGAGAGAGAGTGTAGAAATTTTCCACTCAAGCATTCATGATTAAATGGGGATTAATCGCTACTCAACAAACTAGTTTCTCACTTCTACAATATCTTACTCAGAAGGCACTGATTTATCAAAGGAAAGGAAATTAATTAATAATCCTTCCTTTAACCTTAAATTTCTTATGCTTGAGAGTTTATCAAATAGCATAATTTATGTCTTCCTGAAACGGAAGCAAGCAAGCAACACTGGTCCCATTGTTCTATCAATAATTTGCTAGATTGTCAGACTTATATAGCTACTAATCCTGCTAACTTTTATCATTGGGGGGGTCGAACATTCTTAACAGAAGTGGTAGCAACTTGCTTAATAATTTATTGCGCTATAATGATCCTGATTTCGTTGGTTCTGTTGTAACTAGAGCACTATGTGTATGAGATCAAATTAAAGTGGTGATAAAAATAGATATTTGTTAGTTTAACCACCAAATTTACTCCAATATATGTGAATGTAAATATAATTATCCAGACAATTTAAACAGCACGTATTTCATACAATAATTAGAATCCGTGTCAGATATTTAACAGAAGTTTCAAGAAGGAAGGCTCCGACAAGAGCAAATTGTGGGTGGCCCAATCAGATTAAAAAAAGAAAATCAGAAAAAAAAAGTGTCATGCAAGAAGTCAGAAACAAAAATGGGGTCACCCCATCTACATAGGATCAAGAAAGGCATTATTTCCTCTCGCCAGCCCCTACTATGGCTCCACCAGTCATGATCTGTCCATGCACAAACAACCATCACCGCACTATGAATTTTCCTACTTTACACCTTTCCCAAATCACCCTTCTTGCACTTTAGATAACACTAGGATAAGTGTGTAATTTTTCATTGTGAATGTGGACTAACGAGTCAATAGCCTATACCAGAAAGAGAACAAAAAGTCAACTAAAGTCTCAGGCTTCTTTCTTGCACTCAATGAAGTGCTTGGCCTACAAGGGTGATTCACGATCAGAAGTCAATTAGAAATCATTTAGGAGATGGAGTTAAGCTCCAAACACTGGCGCAATTTTTCTCTTTATTTATTTTTCTAAACAGCTTCAGCGCAACGGGAAAAAATAGATAAACATGTTAAAGAAACTAACATGTCAAATACTGCCATGGAAGAAAGTCAAGTAAAGGCACATGAGAGCAATGTGCAGGTAAGGAAACTTAATTTTGATTGGTCTGACCCTTCTATATAGGCTATAGCTCTATCATCTGGCGGCATCCAATGACTTTCCCAACACTAAATTACCTTCTTACCCACATCTGAACATATAAATATCAAACACCTACACATTATATTTAAATTGAATAAATAAATTAATAACCACATTAGGCAGAGTCGATGGATCTTTTCATCCCAACCACAGATTTCCTTGGATCAGAATCAGATCCCATCATACTATTGTCGTCCCAGTTACTGCAGCAGCCCTGCTCTGTCTGCACCTCAGCTTCATCATCTGGGGAAAAAATACTAAGGTTAAGAGCAAATGGCATTTAACATAATTGCTAGATTACAATAAGCATGCGTTTGGTACGGATCTCTTCAAACCATATTGTGATGGACTATTCAGATCACATGGCAACATGGTACATATGTAATACTGAATCTTCTGCCGCCGTAGAATAATACAAGCTCAAGAGAGGACGAATGCTAGCAGCAGCTAAACAATCGAGCTTTTACTTTATTTTAACAATATTATATGAGTGCGACTTTTTTTTGGTCAAATAAGCATGCAAATTTACATGAGTGAATGCAGAAACTTGCCTGATTGTGTTGACAGAGAGAATTCAGTCAGGCGCCTTACACAGTCCTTCAGTGCTTGGAGTTCAGTTTCCTTCTCGTTGAGTTTGGATTGAGCCGAATGCAATTCAGATTCTAGCTCTTCAATTTGGTTTTCCTGTTGTTCGATGAGCAAATGGCACAGTTTCTGGTCCAGTACCGATGGCAAGACTCCATGGCCTTGGTAGGTGTTCTGCCCCTCCATTTCATGTACGCCAGCGCACAAAACCCCATTGCGCACAGCATTTTTCTGGTCATAATTGTACAATACTTTATATTTCGTACATAGATCACAGTCACTATGCAAATTTCTGGACACAAACATGCAAAATCTTAAGTAATACTCTTTTATGAATAGAGGTTGTAATAGATCATGCAAATAAGGATTAATCATCGCAACTGCCAAGGCTAAATGGACTAAGCACGTATCAGTTAGTCCAGAGTCCATGGTTTTAAGGATGAATTTTTTGCGGAAGAAAATTAATGACTCATCTAAGTAGAGGTATCACATAATATGACATCAGGAGAACATCAAGTTGGCTGTTTTTTCAATTTTCTTTAATCACAATTGACTAAATGCAGACTCCAAAGATCTTAGCTCTCATGTATGGAGAACACGCAGTTTTCTTAATAATATGGAGTCGAAATTGGCAAGCATTGCTGATTGCTGAAAGCACATCTAATGGGGGATATTAGATAAGTGCTTCCAGTCTCTTAATACTCACTCTTAACCATCATCATGCAAAGATTAGTTGCCCATGAAATGAGAGGAACAAAAAATTTTGATGGCCTCTGAAGATTTCAGGTGAAATTGGTCCATGCAACTGCCAGAAAGAAACCATTTTTGTCTAGGATAAATGAAAGAAGAATTATACATTATCTTATAGGGTAACACATATCTCCTGATGATAAGTACTACAACATGAAGAGCACATCATTTTGGCGGCCAGTAAATTAGAGAACCAACCCAGATCTTTTTTGAAAATTTTTACCTTCCACATATTTGGCCCTGATCCTTCATGTCCAAAAGCTTCAGTGTCAGACCATGGAAGTTTTTGCAGTTCAGTTGCAAGCTCTGCTTCCAGTTGATCCATTTCGAGCAAATGTGACTCTGGCTCTTCAGTAAGAACACTACTGGGGCATTCAACATCATCAGTCACTGAGATTCCGGATACCTTTATATCTTTTACATCTCTGTGCCCTGTGTATGATGCTAGTTGATTGTTCTTAGAGCTTGAATTGCTGGAGCCTGCATCAATTTGGGCTGATTTTCTTTTGTCCAGCTCAGTTTTTAATTCCTGAACAACTTTCGAAGTCTCATCTATGGCTGTGCTTAGCTTATTAATCTCAGATTTCCCAGTTGACATTATATACATGATTCCAACACCAAGTCCCCAACCAAACAAAGAGCTATCTGTATGGGGTGATGGGATGCAAACAGCATTATGTTCTCAAAAAAGTATACCAAACATACTTGGCAACAAAGAACTAGTGTTAAAATGATAGTGTAGCTGCAACTGCTTTGCATCCATCACAGTTTTACTACTACATTGTTCCAATTTTCTGTTAAGAAATTAAATTGGTGACTGACTTAAGTAAGTTTGATTATAAAAGAAATGCATCTGAAAGTAAAACCTTTAGTAATTATCATTACGGAGAAACCTGATCCAAAATACTTCACATTTCTCTTTAATAACGGCCATTGTTTATCATCTTTTTCAATTTCTTTATGTTAAAAGAACCATTTGGCAACACGACAAGATACATATTAACAACAATCTTTGCAACTTCCTTTCCTTATTTCCCATCATAGGGCAAATGCGTGAGAGTATAATGAAACATCTCTATCCAACCAATAAATTAAAGTTCACACCAGTTCTTATAAATTTTAACCAGTAACAGTAATTGATGAAAGCAGGTTCACAGTAGATTCAATTATTAAACCAGAAAAGACAAGAAAAACTGAAACAATCACTCAAAATGAAGTGTCCCTTTCTTTATCTGATGCAAACCCTTAAAAGGATTTCCGTTTTAATTGATGCCTTTTTACTTTTTATCCTCAATATATTAAGAACCCTTTACTTCCAACGCTAAAAATTATAAATTATAAACTAAATTAAATAAAACAAACCTTTCGAAGAACGCGATCCACACTTTGCAGGCACGGTCTTGACAGTTCTCCTCTTCTTCAAGCAGACAGCAAATCGCTTAGCACTGCCTTCGGCACCAGCAGATCTCTTGTCAGTAGTCTCATTTTGAGCACCAAATTTCAACCGGCGGCCAGTAATCCCCGATTTTTTCCTGGAAATCCGAGTTTTCTTGGTACCTGAGGAAGAGCCAGAACTGGAAAACCTAAAGATCTCCTCTCGTTGCTGCTCTGCATTACTAAGGTATCCACACTCATTAATATCATTAGGAGCTACTGGAGAGCCAAATGCAGAGCCAATCGAGGCTTGGGGAGTTTCTTGTTCTTGTTCTTGTTCCAGTAGAGGAGGTTCGCGGCCAAGGTAGTGTTTGGCAGCGAGACTAGTAGATCCTGCTACAGCTGCAGCTAAGAGAACTTGCCACATTCTCAATGATCAGAGAGAAAAAGAGAGAGAGATGGAGTTGCTAGGAAGAATGCATTGAGAGAAAAAAGTGAAGGGATAAGTACGGACAAGAAAGGAAGGGGGAGGAGGTAGGTGGCGGAGAGTTGTGGGTGCCAAATTCGGTTGCTCCGGTTTGATCGTGGCTCTCATGGTTCCCGCTTATTTCCATGTTTTTAATTTTCCAATTTGGACATTTAATTGGTTGTTTTGACTTTTGACTGTGTGCTCTGCTCCTCCGGATAAAGATTTATAACTCATGGCTTGACCGACCAGTGTGGGCACCGCTCGGCGCATTAATGAATTTATGAAATTACATAATTTTCCCCAAATTAACAATTTTTCAAAAAAAATATTATTTTTTCTGTTTACTGTGAAGCAATTATTAATAATTTAAAAAATAAAATTTTTCATAATTGGATTTTAAAAGTATGAAAATTGATCAAGATTTTTATGCTTTTATATAGTCAATGTTATTCAATTTTTAGATATCTTTTTTTAGTTTCATCTAATTTTTCAGATGTTAATTGTTATTCAATTTTCTAAAAATTTACTCATATTTTTTAAGGCATATTAATGCCATGGCCTCAACTTTAAAATATAAATTCGAATAGAATTTTAAATTAAAACAATACACATCAATTGGTGTGTTATGAGAAAATATAAATTATAATTAAATTTATATAATTTTGCAAAGGCTCTTATATGGAATCAATTAATAAATTTCTAATAAGAGTTTATTGTACAATTTCATTTATTTTTTTATTTTTTAGACAACAAATTTTTTTTATTTAAAAGCATATAAAAATATTATTTTAACTCCATAACTTATTTATCAAAAGAAAAAAAAACTCCAATATTCAAAAAGATTAATTTGTTAATTTATAATTTTCAATAATACAATTTAAATTTAAATTTTTAAATATTATTATTTCTTTTATTAGAACTTACGAAGTTACATTTATGTAAATTTAAAAAACGTTTTGGGAAGAATTGGGTTTTAATTGTCATGTTGATAAGAAATTAATTAGCTAAATTTAATTTGAAAATATAGTTTATTTTATTATACTTCAAATATTTATTTCCACATTTATATGTGGAACGGTGGAAGTAATGGCGAAATAGTGAAGACAAATATAAAGGTAAGCTAATTCTATTAATTATATACGTTAATAGTTATTTTCTACCCAAACTCTTAATTTAATTATATAATTTTTTTAATAATTATTTGTTTCTGTTAATAATGTGTTGTCTAATAAAGTTTTTATCTACTTTGTATTTTTATATTCACTTTCTAAACACATACTATTTAAATATAATTTTTCAAATATACTTTCAAACCATCAATACTAGTTTAATTTTTAAAATGCAATTAATAATTAATTAATTGTCTTTTTTTTTTTGTCAAAAGAGCAAATTAGTGCAAAAAGGAGCTGTACTATGTTTGGCAATTGTACAGGTAACATGCCAAAGTTCAGATACCTTGCCAGACATACACGAAACAAATTTCTCATTCCAGTTGAATTTTAGTAAAAAAAAAAAGAAAAATCTGCAACATTATGCAAAGCTCAATTGATCCTATGAGGCTATGACCATTAAATTATTTATCCATTTTAATTTTGACCTGTGTATAATAATTTCAAAATGACCCCGAAAATTTAACTAAATCAAAACAGATTGATCTTATTTTAATGGAGGTGAATCATAACAATGTTAAATCTTCTTTTACAAAAGATCTAATGTTATTTCAGCAAATACATACCCGAATTAAATCATTAACAGCTGGGTGTTCAGAAAATGATCCCACACCAGCATCAAACAGAGCTTGTGTCAAGGTACTTATACATTTTCTATTATCATTGCATGAGATCATCAACTTTAACCATCCAATTGTTTAAAGGTATCATAAGATATCGGTCCACAGAAAATATATATTATCTGTCCCTCCCTCGAATCTCGCCCTTCTGAAATATTAAAACAAAGAGGAGTAAAAAAAAAACCAGGTTCTAAAACTTTATTGCTCAAGAGTTATATGTTCCCCGAAACAATTTTCACTATGGAGATCTTACAAGTACGACAAACTAGATCTTTGTCGAACTTCATCTCTTATGATCTCCCAGACCATAAATTTAATAGGACTCTGTAGTTTTCCCGATCATACTAACAGTGTAAGCAAACTAAATCCTAAAATGCAGCTCCGGAGTTCACCTGCAATATGGAGACAAAAAGCAATGTTTGTTACAAAAAATACACAAACCCAGATGATTTTTTTGAATGTTTGGCAAGCATCGTTATGAGGACATTTGCCAACTCATAATAGGTTCAAGAGGTACGTCCATAATCAGGTAGACTGAAATTGAAATAACTTGTTCTGAAACATTTTAATCAAGAATTTCAACTTACTAGTAGTACGGACATAATCTAATGCACCATATGATAACTAATACTTGGAAAGGAGATATCTAACTGTGCCCTCCAAAATTACTGGCTATTTTATTTCTTAACATCATTACTATAATAGGAATATATGTGATAAATGATGTATAGAGGAGTATGATGGGAAAAGACCTAAGCAATGGAAAAGGGAGAGAGAAGTCTTTCAAGATGATAAACCATGTAAGGTTAAAAATCACATGAAGCTGTCATATAGTTTTTTAAAAGAATGCTTGGATGAAAGGTATCACAACTATTCCAAAATCTCATGCTTACAGACACAGTGCATGTAACTATCCCCAAGAGAGAACCCTTTGGCTTCTCTAGCACAAAGAAAATACAGATTTTTTATTGCTTAGCAAGTGAATTCAATACCTTTCAGAGAGCGAGAGAGAGAGAGAGACACCAAGCATGCAACTATCCTAGCAAGAATTCTTTGGCTTATGAAATTAGAATTGAAAATAGATTATTGAAAGTATAAACAATAAGACTCAAATGAATAGGCTCCTGGAATGAGATTATTGATGGCTCACTTGAGCTTACTATTGAGCAAAGCATTATTTTTGTGAAAATAAATAATTAGAAAAGGGAGAGAAATAAGCAACTTTCTCAGAGATAATCATACGGCTTCCAAAAGTAGAAGCATAGAATAGCAAAAAAGTGAAATCAATAAGCCTCTCATGAATGAACTCCCCGGACCGGATTAATTCATGGCTCAATTGAGCCTATTATCAAGAAAAGCTCTCGTTCCATGAATATAATACTAAGTAATTGGGCAAAATTGGTAATTGATTAGAAAAGAGCTCGTGACATGAAAAGCAAATGTGTGGGAGGCAGGTGCACTATATGAATTTTTCATGGCAGCAATTCAAGAACCAAATTATGTTCTCAAATCTTCAATTCCGAAGATAGAAAAGTTCAATTTGTACAAGCATTGTATTAAATTATTAATACTAATACCAAGTATTAGTCACATAAATGTTCCCTATGGCTGAACCTGCGATCAATGGAAGGGCTAGGCATGATGCATAATTTATGCTGTATGGAACAAGTATTTGTACTCCATTATCATGCTATGCACTGCATATGCAAGATCTAGTCTATCCCGCTTAAGGAAGCTTCAACTTTTAACAAGTACACACAAATTGCTGTACATTACCAGCTTAGCCAATCATTTGTTAACCTCTTTCAATATGAATTTCTTCTTAGTATTTAACTTGTTGTATTTTATGAGAACAAGCAATTGTGTCTAATTTCTGTCTAGAACTTCCATTGCTAAAGGAAATAGAATTGGAAGTTTACCAACACCTTTAAAACCAGATTCAAGTTTAAAAACAAAATTTCGACAGAAATAGATTATACTTCAGACATTGGAAACATTCCTTTCTGTTCTATAATATCACAGACTGATTAACTTATCCCAAAGGCGAATGCTAGTGGTATGATCCCACATCTCATATTTCAATTGAAATTCTCTAATAGCTTTTCTTGCCTAAATGGATACGTGTTTCTATTTATGAAATTTGCAATCAACTAATTCACGATAACATTTTTGTAAATAGATGCACGTTAGCTATTATTCGCATGGTTGTACTCAAGCTCAACTGAACTAAGATCCAGAGATTGTATAAAAAAGAATAATAAGCTTATAATTAGATCCAATCAAGAGTGTTAAGCTCAAGTTGACAATAAGAATTAGCGAGACACCAACCAATTACCTATGAAAAAATATGCAAATAAAGATCAATTATGCAAACTTACTGCAACGTTAGTGTATCAATTGGATTTGGCAGCAGCCATCTCCTTCCTAGCTCTTCTCGCATTCTCGTATTCAAATTCCAATACATTTTTTATATGCGAAGTATCCTTCACATAAAACATCCTCCCAAACGGGCTCTCTTCAATCACCGGAAAAAATTGACACAACCTATAATTCACAAACCAAAACCACGTCGCTCCGAGAAAAATCCCCAACGTAGCACCAGCGAACACCTGGGCCACCGTATGGTAGCCCAAGTAAACCCTCGAATACATTGTCAGAACTGCCAATACCCAAGGCAAAAAACTTGCTGCCCACGGGTTTCTCGTCCCCGTTAACCCGCCAATTCCTTTAAAATTTAAGAGAGTGAAGTAGATGGCGAAGAAGAACATATATTGAGAATGACTAGACGGCCAACCGTGAGAATCGCACATCTCGAGAAAAATACATGTCTCGGGACGGGCTTGCTGAACACATTTCTTGATGAATTCGCTGATGAATTGGGCAATAAGAAGGCCAATAGCGAAGAACATGCCTTGAAGCTCCCGGCGGAAAATGAAATGGCAAACAAATCCACCTAGACTTATGAAGACAGGGATTAAGGAAATCCAAGCTAGGAAATGGCCTAATTTGTCCCCCTTTCGGTACCGGACGTGGGTAACAGAGACGGCCTTCAGTGGCGGATGACCCATGCCCGGCTGATAGGGGAGATAATACAGATCTATCGGATTTAGTATTCGAGTATATTTTTTGTGTGTTTGTTTCTCGAGAACCCGTCGACGTAAGAAAATTTTAAAAGACAAATGGAAGAGTAGAGAACGGAAAGTTACAAGAGGGAACAAACGTAAAATGACACGTGGGAGAGTGTGCAACTGTAGCACTCAAAAACGCGGCATACTTATATTTTGGTGGAAAATTCTTCAGGACACTGAAATTATCAAATTACTATTTAATAAATTCAAAAAGAAAATAATTATATTTTCTTTAAAAAAATATATACAATAACACAGGTTGTACAGTTTAGATGGTATGAATCTATGTTAGTTTAATTAATATTTTTAAATTCGAGTCCTAAAAATATAATTTTGTCAAATATTCTATGGTAGAGATTTATCGCTTTTATAATTCTTTTTAATTTAAACAGAAATTAATTTAAGTATATTATGACTTAAAGATGCCTACGTTCATGCCTGCTTAAAATATCTAACTTCTATTTCTTCCATTCTATAGGTCACCTGTCCCATATAAATTGTTATTTTATGAAATAAAAAAAGTATTTATTACAACTATTCCAATTTTCTCCTCTTATTGTTATCAATAATATATTAATGTTTTTATCAAATATTCTCTTTTCTACGAATTTTTTTTATTTTTATTAAATATAAAGAGAATATTATAGCTTTTTCTAAAAATTTTTTGTTAGATTAATAAAAAAAATTGATAACTATTTTAATATATATGAAATATAAAAAAAAGACAACTGACTTATCAATGGATATTTATTTATTTCCAAAGTCGTTATTTTTTTCAAACTCCAATGCCACTAATCACTTTAAAAGTTGAAATTTAATGTTATATTTATTAAGCTTGGTATTAATTTAATGCATATTAACTAACCTTACATAATTAATTAATTTTAATTAATTTAAAATTTTTATAATAGATTAATGAATATCCATCTGTTTCACTAGTTATTGATAATATCTAACTTCTCATACCAAGGCTTGGCCCAGTGATCGTGGTCCCTATAACTACCAACCACTTGCGCAGGTACGCGTTGCGATAATCTGATCGGGCTTGATGTTCGATCAGTTTATATCTCCCTAACTGTCACATTATGTAACTATAATTATATAAAACATCACGTCAAATGCTCCAAATTTGCCAATTAGAGATACCCGCGGCCTCTTATTCGAGTACTTTACCGTTTACATTCTAGCTATAAAAAAACTATATATACAAAGAGAAGCTTTCATAGCAAGATACCACTCATGCTCTTATTACACAATAACTCTCTTTCTTTAAAAATAAAAAATAAAAAATATCCGGCTTAAGTTTTGAATTGCTAATTTCCTACACGTCATGAGTTGGTTCTTCTTTGTTTTACATATCAACTTGACATTCTCGTCATATCGGCTTATTCATTTCTCAACTCATCTTCATCTCCTTTCGAGTTCTGATAACTTGAAACTTATCAGTTACCATTATTTAAAAATATATATTTAATGTGACAAATTTCAAGTTTTAAAAAATATTAATTATGTGTCTTTATACTTTTATATATGTTAGGGGTGTGCATCGGTCGGGTTCGGATTAATCCGAACCGAACCCGATATTCGAAATTTCTTATATTTCTTCATCCGATCATACCCTACATTATACTTGGGCCCCAACCCGACTAACCCGATTTTTTTGAGCCCCGATCTATTTAACCCGAACAACCCGTATGGTGATGAACCAAATCCCAACTTGGTACTCAAACACAGAAAAGAGTAGAAACTCAAAATTTTCAGTAACAAATGCCAGAAACAAAGACTAACTGCATCAATAATATTAAAAGAAAATAAACTAAAAAAGCAAAATATAATTTCCTTGCCAAATAAATCTTATACAAACAAAGTTGCAAAATTAGAAGCATGCAAAGAAGATCAAACCACATAACAGATCAAAAAAATTTTAAAAAAATTACCCAATTTGATAAAAAATACAAGATCAACA
This sequence comes from Excoecaria agallocha, assembly GCA_037975025.1. Classification (NCBI taxonomy): domain Eukaryota; kingdom Viridiplantae; phylum Streptophyta; class Magnoliopsida; order Malpighiales; family Euphorbiaceae; genus Excoecaria; species Excoecaria agallocha. Next base: position 508,134 of record CM075806.1, on the reverse strand, counting down.
ACCCAAACAAGATAAAAAAAAATTACCCATTTTAAATCTAATCAAACAACATAAAAATAACAATCCTTTATCTCCTGTACAAATTAGACAATAAGATAAAAAAAGAAAAAGAAAAACCCAAAGCCCAAATTAAGAAGCAATTCTTCATCTTCTCCAAGAAAGCTTTCATCTTCTCCAAAAAAACCAGCTTCAATCCTTCATTTTCTCCAAGAAATTAGTGAGAGAGAAGGAAACGTGAAACAAAGAAATCTCCAAAGATATGAAAGCAAAGAGTGCCATGGAAGGAGAGAGGGAAATCGATAGAAGGAGGAGAGGAGGGAGGAGAGAGAGGGAGAACGATGAAAGTAGGAGAGAGGGAAAGGGAAAGAAAGGGTGGTGGAAGGAGAAGGGGGAGAGAGTGAGATCTAGAGAGAGAGATGGATGGAGTAGAGAGAGAATGGGGGCCAAAATAAGAAAAAAAAAGTGTCTATATATAGGTGTTTGGTCGGATTTATGAAGGTTTTAACCCGAAGTTTTGACAACCCTCACATTCGAACCGACCATACTAATCCGAATAACCTCACCCGAATATTTTGCATCGGTTTGTTTCTTCGGATCTATCGGGTCAATTCGAGTTTTGTACATCCATAATATATGCCAAAAAAATATGATCTAAAAGGGTAAAAAAATAGTAAATAAATATTTCGGTAAATTATCATGAATATTTTATTAAATTGATGTTAATTAATGATTGTTGTTCTTCAGAATGACAAATTGAAAATTATCACATTGAACGTAACAAATGGAATATATACATAAAAAGGTGTAATATAACATTCCTCATTTTCAAACTCTCCTTCACCAACAACATTTTTGTAAGCCATATATCTATGTACAACTCCCAAGCTTCCAGTTGCTTTTTCTTTACAGCTACTAAGGTGAGCAAAAATACCAAACTTTTTTTTTGTTAACCGAAAAATTGAATCGATTTTTAAATTAATTAAATTTAAAATTTAAATTTATGATTTTTTATTTTTAAAAATTAATGGTTAATCGTTGACTAATAATTAACTGGTTTATATATTTTTTATATAAGATATTTTAAAATTTACACTTAAAATTTTTAATATTTTCATAATTTATAAATATTATAATATATAACTTTTTAAAATATCATTATAATACAGAATTTTAGTAAATAAATATTAAAATTATTTTTTTATTACTATTATTTGTGAATTACATGTGTATAATTAGTACTATGTTGTTAATTTCATATTGAATATATTTAATTATTATAATTAATTATAATTTTTTTCTTTTAATTTTATAATGAATATTATATTTAATTTATATTTTTTCATTTGTAAAGTTTTTTTAACTATTAAAAATAATATTCAAAATTGTATAATTTATTAAATTGATATGTTAAAATTTTTTAGTGGTTAACCAATGAAATGCTTTGAAAAAAATTGGTTAAAAATTAAAATCGATATAGTATTTAATCGAAATTAATGGAATGATTAATAAAATTATTAATAGACCGATTAATTGATCCATAGTCACCCCCAACAACTCCGACCTCACATATTTGTACGAGTTTACTATTTTTTTTATTTCATCTTAAATTTTAAATGATAAATTTTATCTAGTAAGAAAATGAATAAAATTATTTAAAAATTTTAATTTTATAAAAAGGAATTAAAAATTGATTAAAATGCATTAAAATATTGTGGAAGAAAATTGCACCTTCAACTTATATATTTTCATAAACTAGTTTAAATTTTTAAAGTTCTTGTGATTCAAAGGTTAAGTTTTAAAATTTAAATAGAAGCAATATTTTAAAGGAAATCAAGAAAAATAAATAAAAGAGTCTTTTTGTAATTTGTCGAATTCCCCGTAGAGTAGGGCGGTTTATAAAAATCCGAGAAAGGGTCGTTTTGTAATTTGCCATGTATAAGTTAAATTCGCTGCGAATTTTAGCAGTTCGAAAATTGAATCATAGAAAGTCGTTGTCAATTGAGGGTGTGTTTGATAACATTTTTTGTTTTTTATATTTGGTAAATTTGTTTTCATTTTCATTTATATAAAAATTTAAAAAGTGATTTTGACAATAAAAATTAAAAATCTTTAAAATGTGATTTTTATTATTTTGTTTTTATCAATAATTTAATTATTTCATCCTTATTATTATCACCTCTACCACCACCGCCACTACCATATCACCACCATTACTACTGTAGCCGTCGCCACCGCCGCTATCACCACACCACCACTGCTATCGTCACCACACCACCGCCGCTACCACACGCCACTACTACATCACCGTCGCCGTCACCACTGCCGTCGCCATCACCACCACTGTCGCTGTCACTATTACCACCACCATCGCCACCACTGGCGCTATCATTTTTGCCATCACCATCGCCACCACACTACTACTATCACCACCACCACCACCACACCATCATTGACGTTACCACTACTGCTGCCACCACCACTGTCGCTGCCATCTTTGCCGTCGCCACCCGCCACCACACTACTACTAGCACCACCACCACTACTATACCATTGCCGCTACCACCACCGCTACTGCCACCGCCATCACTACTACCGTCGTTGCCATCATCGCTACTACCGCCACTGCACTGCCATCTCTACTACTATCATCGCCATCACTACCAAACTATCGCTGCTGCTACCACCGTCGCTGCCACCACCATACTGCTACTATCGTCGTCACTTAGGAATGATCACGGGACGGGGATTCCCCTGCCCCGACGGGGACCCGCCCCGTTCGGGACGAAAATCCATGAAATTTCCTTCAGTGGGGACGGGGGTGGGGGAAAAAAATTTTCCATCCTAGAATTGGGGGCGGGAAATGGGATATCCGCCCAGCAAAAAAAATATTTTTTTATTATAAAATATAATATTTTATAAATAATTAAAATTAAAATATAACTTAATTTTATAATTATTAAGTTTTAAATTATACTTAATTTTAAATTATTATTGATTTTAAATTTTTTATTTATTAAATATTATATTTTAATTTTAATTATTTATAAAATATTATATTTTAAAATTAAAAAAAAGGGGGACGGGGATCCCCGCGGGGGGAGAATAAGGGAAATTCCCTCCCCGATATTAGTGGTGGGGGCGGGGCGGGGAATTCTCGCCACTGGCGGGGGAGTGAGTGGGGGAGAATTCCCCGGTCCTGCCCCGCCTCGTGATCCTCCTATCGCCACTGTCTCCTCTACCGTCGCTACCACAACTACCACCATATTATGATTTTTTTAATATAATATATTTTAAATTTTGAATTATATTAAATATTTATTATTTAATATTAATAATTAGATTTATTTATATATATAATATGTATTAATGAATATTATAATATTTTTTAAAAAATAAATAAATAAATAGTTTTAAAACAGTTTTTGAAAACACAAATAACAAAAATTAAAAACAGTTTATGGATTTTAAAAAATAAAAAATAAAAAACAAAAAATATTACCAAACACCATAAACTGTTTTTAGTTTTTGTTATTTGTTTTTAAAAAATTATTTAAAAACTATTTTTCTATTTATTTTTTAAAAAATATTCTAATATCCATTAATACATATTATACATATATATAATATAATTATTAATATTAAATAATAAATATTTAAGAAAAAAATTTAAAACATATTACATTAAAAAAATCATAATATGGTGGTAGTGGTAGTAGCGACGGTAGAGGCGGCAGTGATGATGACAGTAGCAGTATGGTGGTAGCAGCGACGTTGGTAGCAGTAACGATAGTCTGGTAGTGGTAGCGATAATAGTAGTAGAGATGGCAGTGTAGTGGCGGTAGTAGCGATAATGGTGACGGTAGTAGCAATGGTGGCGATGGCGATAGCAATGATGGTGGTGGTGGTGACGGCGTGGTAGTGATGGTGATGCTAGTAGCAGTGTGGTGGTGGTAGTGGTGGCAAAGATGGTAGCGGCAATAGTGGTGGCGATGGTGGTGGCAATGACAGTGATGGTGTGATGGTGGTGGTGGCAGTAGGAGTGTGATGGCGATGGTGATGGCAAAGATGGTGGCTGCAGTGGTGGTAGTGGTGGCGGCGGGAGTGGTGGTGGTGACGGCGGTGGCAGCGACAATGTGACGGTGTGGTGGCGACAGCGACGATGTGGTGGCGGTAGCAGCGATAGTATGGTGGCGGCGACGGCGATGGCGACTGTAGTAGTGGTGGTGATGTGGTAGTGGCGGTGGTGTGGTAGTGGTGGCGGTGGTGTGGTAATGGTAGCGGTGGTGATAATAAGGATGAAATAATTAAATTATTAATAAAAATAAAACCATAAAAATCAGATTTTAAGGGTGTGTTTGGTAACATTTTTTGTTTTTATTTTTGATTTTTTAAAATTCATAAACTATTTTTAATTTTTGTTATTTGTATTTTCAAAAACTGTTTAAAAACTATTATTTATTTATTTTTTAAAAAATATTATAATATCCATTAATACGTATTATACATATATAAAATCTCATTATTAATATTAAATAATAAATATTTAATGAAATTTAAAATTTAAAATATATTACATTAAAAAATTATAATATGGTGGCAGTGACGATAGGGGCGGTAGTGGCGACGACAGTAGCAGTATGGTAGTGGCAGCGATGGTGGTGGTAGCAGCGATAGTCTGGTGGTGGTGGCGATGATAGTAGTAGAGATGGCAGTACAGTAACGGTAGTAGCGATGATAGCGACGACAGTAACAGTGATGACGGTGGCTGTAGCAATGATGGTGGTGGTGGCGACGGTATAGTAGTGGTGGTAGTGCTAGTAGCAATATGGTGGCGGTGGTGGTGGAAAAGATGGCAGCAACAGTGATGGTAACGACAGTAATGGTGTGGTGGTGGTGGTAATAGTAGTAATGTGATGGCGATGGTGATGGAAAAAATGGTAGCGGCAGTGGTGGCGATGGTAGTGATAGTGGTGATAGCGGTAGTAATGGTGGCGGCAGTAGCGATGACGACAATGTGACAGTGGCGGTATGGTAGCGATGGCGGTGTGGTGGTGGCGACGACGATGTGGTGACGATAGCAACAGTGGTGTGGTGGTGGCGGCGATGTGGCGATGACAGCAATAATAATGGTGGTGATGTGATAGTGACGATGGTGTGGTGATGGTAGCAATAATAATAATAAGGATGAAATAATTAAATTATTGATAAAAATAAAATCATAAAAATTATATTTTAAAGATTTTTAATTTTTATTTTTATTGTTAAAATTACTTTTTAAATTTTTATAAAAATAAAAATAAATTTTTTCGAAAATATTTTTATTTTATTTAAAAAAAATCAAAAACCAAAAACAAAATCATTCAGAACGCACCCTGAAATTTGGGGGGTGGGGTGTGTGGGGGTTGGGGGGTTTTGGCTTCCTTTTTCTTGTACTCAAGCACTAACGTTTCTCTGTTCGGAGAGGAAATAATCACAAATAATCGCCCTAAAATGGCGGACGATGGATTAGCGTCTCACAGAAGAGACCCTATCAAGTCTTCAGGTATGCTTCTTCCTCTTTTTCCCTAGGTTTTATATTTTAGTATTATAAATCGTTTAAGTTTATTTTGTATTCTTGTGTTTCGACTACAATTTGTGTGTTTGCGAGCATGATTTTGCACTTGCTGTGGGTAGTGGGAAATGTTACAGCCCAGAGGAGGCATCAGAATGCGGTGGCCGTCGGTAAGGAAAAGAGAGAATCTCTGATGCGGGCAAAGCGTCTTTGCAGAGTGGGAACTAGTGGAGATAGTGATACTTTCCTTGATAGTGACATGATGATTGATGAAGAGCAGTCGATTCTTGAGGCTCAAACTTCTTTCGCAGTGGAAGAGTTGAAGTCTGCTGTTGCTTTTCAGTATGTTAATATTAATGCATTTTCACACATAGCCATAGAACGGTTGCTTTGCATAATTAATCACGTTGTTTTTTGCATCTCTCTGAATAGTAATGTAGAAAATGGTAAAACATTTGTTTTTTCACTGTCTTTGAAGTTGAAATTTACAATGAATAGCATTCAGTATTTTGAAATTTACTTCTCTAAGGCATTGTTTCTTTATAAGTGATAAAAGTTTTTGCTGGTTGGAGGGAATGGCATAGAAGTTTTTCTTTAGGAGGTATCTTTCTATTATCATAACATTATGGACTAGGATTCATTATTCTTGGTATAGTTCTACTGATTATGGTTTTAATAGTCTCTTTACGGCTGCAACTTGTCTTTCGCCAATTCCCCTCAAATAAACAATTCTCTATCTGGGGTTACACCAACTTAGTGCCTTTGAAGTAGTAAATGAAAACTTATTAGAACTAGTTCTTGGAGATGTGGATTCTGAACTCGGCAGAGGATGATGAGAAACATAGTGCAGACAGATGACATTACTTGAGAAGGAAGAATTTTCTCTTTGTGTTTTTCCTTTTTTTGTGGGAAATAGATTTTAAGGATCTGTAAAATGTTAAGAGAAGCTGAATCAGACAATATTGCTTGGATATCAGTATAGTTTTCATTCCATTATCTTAAACTTCAGTAACAATTGTTATCTGCTATCAAACTCTTATTGCTCTTTGCTTGTCTTATGTCATCAATGTGTTGTCTAACTGTCATCTTCATTCATTAATGATTGGTTCTGTTATAAGGAGCATTCCTTAATGTTTCATTTGCTTGTATATGATCTTGAATCATTAGGGGAAAGGGTGCAATGCAGAAGAAAGTCAGTGCCCTTCGTGAACTAAGGCGTTTATTATCAAGATCTGAATTCCCTCCCATTGAAGCTGCTCTAAAAGCTGGAGCAATCCCTCTACTTCTGCAGTGCCTTTCATTTGGCTCTCTAGATGAACAGGTGAAAGGATTCTTTTTCTTGTGGTTATGAAGTTGCTTTATAATGACTTTTTCCTGTTGGCATGCAAATATTTGCCTAGAATTAGTTGCAGCAGAAATAATAATCTCTTCTTGGACAAAGGCACTAGTTGAAGGCACCTATGGATCTTTGTACTGCTTTTAAGTTCAGGAATCTGTTAATTCACCTTTTCAGCCTACATTCAAATGATGTCTTATGCTCTTTAACAAATATGCAAACATGTGATCAATGTCTATGAACAAAACTAAAATGGAATGGGAAACTGTTTCTTTTTCTGTGATTTATTTCTGACCTGCTATATTGCAGTTTCTTGAGGCAGCTTGGTGCCTTACAAACATTGCAGTTGGAAAGCCAGAAGAAACGAAGGCATTACTGCCTGCATTACCATTGCTTATTGCACATCTTGGAGGTTGGTAAAGCCAGTGCATTTCCTTTTAGTATCAATTTTTTTTCCTTTGCCTTCTCTTCCAAAACCATTAGAATATAATTAGATAATTGCAGCAATGTGAACCATGCTGGAGCTGGAAAGTTACTAGATACTGCTAATTAATTACAAACTTCAACTCTAAGTTTATTGAATGAAGCATACAAATTATTGTTTTGAAATTTATGATTTTGAAGAGTAATTGTTCAGATATTCATATTTTGAGCATTATGTTCAATATATTCTTCAAATTGTCAGCAACATTTGCATTCATTATTTTATGATGCCATAATTGATTTAATTTTGAAACTTTATTGGATTGCTATTCTGAATTCTCTTGTAGAAAAAAGTTCCTTGCCTGTTGCTGAGCAGTGTGCATGGGCACTGGGAAATGTTGCTGGTGAAGGAGAAGATTTGAGAAATGTTTTGCTTTCTCAGGGAGCATTACTCCCTCTTGCCAGAATGATGCTACAAAACAAAGGTTCAACTGTCAGAACAGCTGCTTGGGCATTATCGAACCTAATTAAGGTTTTAAACCTTCTTTTTGTGAACATCTTGTGCATTCATTTGTTGAAGTGACTGTTTGTGGTGGGGACTCTTGGGCCAATTATAGGTCTACTTTGCCTTGCTGATGCTAATATGCTATGCTATGATCTTCTCTTTCTCTCTCTCTCTCTCACACACACACACACACACATACAGCATATACATTGATGTTCTGGAACCAAGGAGGGCTTCAAAAACAAAATTGGAACTTCAATGTAGCCTCTAGATGGTAGTCCAGGGAAATTGATAAATGAGTTCTGTGCAAATTGGAATGAGCCAAAATTTATATCATGGAGTTTAATGTTTGAGCCTTTAAATCATTTTCTTTCTGTAGGAGTATAACTTACGTTCTCAAGGTAACTTCACTCCGGAGTATGCTTTATGCTTAGCCCCAACAGGGGCCCACTCCTCAAGCCATTTCCACAAAGTAACCTCTGTGTATGGGCTATGTAGCAGAAAAAGTTCTAAAATAGAATGTTGTGGCTTAAGTATTTTCTTTGTTGAGTAAAATTGAAATTTGCAAGTTTTCAATGTTTTATGTGCCTAGAATGTTGAGACGCATACAAATTGAGAGTTTAACGCATCTTTTATCATGCTTGTGTGGTCCTTGAGGATGTGAGTGCTTTTGAGAAACCCTATTATTAATTTATAATATTAGATTGTGTATATCTATTCATTTTTTCATCACATTAGTTATAAGAATCATACCCTAGTTTCCTTTCAGAGGTTAAGTTTGCACATGACCTCAGTAGATTTCCTAATAGCTTTTTGGCTGCATCAGTTGTGTTTTCCCCCTTTCAATTTTAGGGCGTCTTTGTGGTTCTGATACTCTCATCCTACATCATTTGAAATCACGGTTTATCAAACTGAGGACCTTGAGCATGCATCATTCTTGTGATTTAAACCGCCCATCTCATTATCAGGGTGATAGACACTCATTGCAACATGAACATTTTCTAGGCTCCAAGTCTAGAGATGATAGCTTTGTTTGACAAAGGGAAAATCTTTTCATTGGCTCGTCATGAATGCATTCACACACTTATCTGTATGCTTGCGTGTTCTGAAAATTTTCATTACAACATAGCTTTAGTTTGCTTGAATGTAGGGACCAGAGCCTAAAGCTGCAACAGAGCTCATTAGAGTTGATGGGGTACTGGATGCAATATTTCGGCACTTCAGAAAAGCGTAGGTGAACTCTTATCAATTTATATCAAGTGCTCCATCTTGTGGTCATTGGTTAAAATTCCTAAAATGTCTTTGAATGCCATTTCCAAAATATTTGATGTTCACTTCTGTTTTTTTGTCACGAGCAGGCTTGGCTTGGTTTACTGAGCACAATTATATAGTGATGTTGTTATTTTAACTCAATTCCTCATAACAATGGTCATATAATCTAAGACCTTTAACTTACAGCCTAAAGGCAAACTTTAATTCGAAGATTCATTTATCAATGGGAAAATCTTAGTTACCTGAAAGTAATTGTTTATTTACCAAGCTTTTTTGTATTTTTTTACGAGGCTTTTTGTTGGCTGCATAGAAGAGTGTACTATAACAAATGTGATTATTGCTTAATTATTCTGGATCTCCTCATGAATGTTGTGTCTCTTCTGTTTCTGTCTCTCTTCTCCTAAATTTCCCTTTCAAACTTGACACAAAATTACTGTTCTGTTGAAAAAGTTGTACAGACAAAGCTGCATAAAAGGACTTTTTTTCTTTATTTATTATGTGTTAATGCTGTTATTTGGTTGCACTTAAACCAGTCAATAATGATTAAAGCTTAAACAGACGACAGGAAGAATTTGTGGAGAACTAGATGCATTTACACTCCATCTACTGGGTGAAAACACACTTCAGCATATTGGGAGAGCTATATTTTTTCAGTCTTGTTCATCACTCTAAAAATGCTTCCCTTCTTTGTGAAATTCTATCTCTAAATTAGAGTTGAATTTGCTTCTCAAATTCAGGGATGAAGAGTTGGCAACAGAAGTAGCATGGGTAGTAGTGTATCTTTCAGCACTTTCAAATGTTGCTACCAGTGTTCTTGTGAAAAATGATGGCCTTCAACTGCTTATACAAAGACTAGCAACGTCAAACAGCTTGCAATTGCTTATTCCGGTAACATTCTATTGAATCACACAATTCTTGACATGTTAACTTGCCTTTTGTCTGAAGTGTTCATTGTGCATGTTTTATGATTCAGTCTCTATTGATTAGTATTGTGTTGAGTGGTGCTGACAAATGTTTTCTTAAACATAATATCTTACAAGTTCCTTGTTAGTTCATTTTCAAATAAAAGCAGAAGTCCTAAATTTGTGTTAGCAGAATTGTTTTTTTTCGCTAAAGTTAGGCAAACATAGATTTTGGCTCTTGTAAACATCATATTAAGTTGGTACATGCAATTAAGCATGATACCTTTGAAATTATTATTGTCCAATATTTCGACAAGCTGACAAAGCATTTTCCTTCCAGGTGTTACGAAGTTTAGGTAATCTTATAGCCGGTGATTCACACACAATTTCTTCTGTTCTTCTTCCTGGACGTGAAATCACAGGTTAGTGAAATATATGCTAAACTTGACAAATCCCTAACCTCATAAATTATTATGCTTAAAATATTGACTTATATGAAATATTCAGATAATATAGTTGAGGTCCTTGTGAAATGTTTGACGAGTGAGCACAGAGTCTTGAAGAAGGTAAGTTAGTTTTTACTTTTTAATCATTTGGCATTAACTTGTTTTATTTGTTATTAGTAATAGCTTCATAAATTATGTAGGAAGCTGCATGGGTGTTATCTAATATAGCCGTTGGTTCAGTTGAGCACAAGCAGTTCATATTTTCTAGTGAGGCACTGCCATCATTATTGCGCCTTCTTTCGACTGCACCATTTGATCTTCGTAAAGAAGTAGCTTATGTTTTGGGTAATCTCTGTGTCGCCCCGTCAGAAGGGAATGGAAAGCTAGACCTGATTCTAGAGCACTTGGTTTCCCTTGTTAGTAAAGGATGCCTTCCTGGTTTTATTGACTTGGATAGATCTGTAGATACAGAGGCTGCAAAACTGGGTCTTCAATTTATAGAGCTGGTAAGCAAAAGATGCATTTACCCCTTTATGTGTGACTTGAACACTATTGTTGATGCCGAGGTATTTACTTTTATTTTTTTTCTTTTTTTTTCTTTTTGTTTTGCTAGCTTTTGGCCCAAGAAAGGGAGTTTACTGTATGAGATAGACTTAGACCATGGAAGTAGTAAAATATGTTACATTCATATTCCAGTTGCTCTTTGTTTATTGGCAATAGGTCAGCAACTTGCTTGTATGAATTGCTTGAGTTCCATTTTCAACCTTTTTGTCATGAAATCTTAATTGACACCATAGGATGGATAAAGAATTCATTTTCGATAATTTTTAGTAGACCCGGCAAACAGGTCGGGGGCGAAGGCAGCTGGGTCACATGCTGGTCAAATGGGTTGTGGGTCGACCTTTTTGTTTTTTCTTCTTTTCTCCAATTCAGTTGTTTGGTTAGCACAGTATAATAAATTAATAAATTTTATTGCATAATTAGAGGTTTATTGTTCAATAGTGGCTTATTGATTTATAAACCATGCACTCATATATATATATATATATATATATATATATATTGAAGCTATCTTAGGATCATTAGTTGTTATCTAATAGAAAAAAACAAATTAAATAATTCAGTTTGAGGATTGCACATGAGACAATTTCAGTGCTTATGATTTTTATGCAGTTGAGCAAAATTGGAGCAACAATAGGTATTTTTGGACACTGTAGTTTCTATTTTGCCTTTTATCTTCCAAATGTAGCGCTTGTGAATGATGTGAAACTATAAATTTCCATGATTATTTTATGGGTCAGATGGGTCAACCTGTGACCCTACCCATACGTGTCAATATGGCAGGTCCACGCTAACCTACCCAAATTTTTTCGGGTCATACAGGTTGAGTCATGTTTAAATCATTTACAGGTCGAGTCAGGTTTGGATATGGGTCTTACAGGCTGGTCGGATCAAATTTTGATGGGTCTAGTTTTTAATAATTAGATTGTATCAAGTTGAGAAATCTTTGTAGGAACAAGGAGTTCAATCCAACAAGGAAATTTGGTGAATCCAGTATTATTATTTTGTCTAGCAGGATTCTGTGCGTGCTTCAAGTAGAAGCTTTATGCATCATTTAGCATATAGCAATTGAATAATGTATAATCTTAGACTGTTAGTAGAAGAGTTGTATTTTAAAAGGTTTTTTCAACCATGAGACACTTTATTTCAGAATTGTCATCAGGATAGGTTCTGTGCAAATATGGGCAAGCTAATTTGTCAATAATATATGTATAATTTTGCAATACATTTTTTGTTTATACAGTGATTTTCCCATTTTGCTTGATCATGAATGACAAAAGGAATACGTTTACAAATGAAATTTGGGATGCAGTATTCTTTGCTTGTTGTGAGTTTTCCATATGCAGCTGTTGAGAATCCTATTTCTCAACAGATCGCTATTCTTTGAGCAATGAATTGAGAGAATTCAATTATTTATCTGATCTTGCAGGTATTAAGGGGTATGCCAAATGGTGAGGGCCCAAAGCTTGTTGAACAAGAGGATGGAATCGAAGCAACGAAAATATTCCAGTTTCATGAGAATGAAGACCTGAGAAATACGGCTAATGGTTTAGTTGATAGATACTTTGGTGAGGACTATGGCCCTGAAGAATAAGGCCGATCAGTGCGATTACTGCCAATCTTCCTTCCTGTAATGTAAATTACGGTCCTGGAGATTCGTTATGGACTGTAAATGTAGCTCAATCTTAGGTGGGTTTATTAGAACAGTAAGAATGTAGGAGTCTATAGGGTACCTGCAAATGTGTGATTTCTTGATATCCTCCTCCTAAATGCAGATTTTGACTTTGTTTTTCCTTGTGAAATTTCAAACCTTAGAGGATCGATGAGTGGCACCTAAACTTAGATGCTTGTAGTTGGTTTTGGGTATTCTACACTTGTAAGGCTACTAATCAAGTTGATTCTCCCTATGCAAGTAAGCGGATGTTAATATGTTATTCATATCCATCCTTGGTGCTTGCCTAGAATTCTTGCTAGTCAAATTAATGTCTTTTTTTTCATGTCAAATTAATGGATTCATTAGGGGGTTCATCGACCGGGTTTGGGTCAACCCGATCCGAACTCGAATAATCCGAAACCCGAACAATATCATATATCTAGGGGTGTTCAAAATCCGATTCTACTCGAACAATCTGCACCGAACAAGAAATTCGGGTAGGGTTATTAGGGTTGGGTAGGGTTAGGGATTTTAGGTTTGTTCGGGTCGGGTTAAATCCTCATTAATCCGAACACCAAAATTCTCCCACTTCAAAACGTGTCATTTTAATAATCGATCAGATTCGGATCGGGTTGACCCGACCTGAATTTCATTTTAAATAATTTAAAATAAAAAAAATTCGGGTTATTTGGATGGGGTTCAAAATTGTGCGGGTTATTTGGGTAGGAGCCCGAACTATTCATAGAGTATTATAGGGTTGGGATATATGGGAAATTTCGGGGTTCGGTTTTGGGTCGGGTTCACCCGAACCCGTTCGATGAACACTCCTATATATATCCCAACCCTACCTTATAAATAATTCGGGCTCATATTCGAATAACCCTCAAAATTTCGGGCCCCACCTGAATAACCCGAACAATCCGAATTTATTTTTAAAATTATTTTTTCTTTTATTTTAATTTTTAAAAATGAGATTAACCCGATCCGAACTTGACCAATTTTCATGAAACGGTGCGTTTTGGAGGGAAATATTTATTTTTCGGATTGTTCGGGTTAATGAGGGTTTAACCCGACCTGAATCCGAACAATCCCCAATCACCAATCCTACCCGACCCTAATAACCTACCCGAATGTTTTGTTCGGATCGGATTATTCGAGTTGTTCGGGTAGGATCGGATTTTGAACACCCTTAGTATTCATTCTTGGACTAGATAAATTATAGACTGTTGTTACGTAGAGGTGATCATGGGTTAAGATACTCGCCTGGTTCGGCCTTTTGCACTTGTTAAATTGGTTAGGTTTAGCTTGCTTTACATCCATTGAGGACCACTTATTAGAGGGTTGGATTTAAATAAATTGTAATGAAATATAAAATTTGGGTCGAGTAAACTTGTAATGACTGAAAAATGTACAAGCTTTGTTCCGAGTTGAGTCAAACACATGTATGGTTGGTAAGAACAATACATGTTTAAAATTGGTTAATCTCGAACGAGCTTTTCATTTGAATAGATCATTTGATGAGCATCAACATGGGATCATGTTGAAGATATTAAAAATCATTTATTTATCTTGCATTTCAGCCTCATGCTCGCCAATCTCATATTCGTCCAGGAGTTTGGGAAGAAAAAAAGCATTTAAAAAGCATCTTGACTGGCAATAATGTACCGTAATATTATAGTTGGGTAATGGATGACGAAATCACTCATTATAATTAGAGTTTTAATAATTTCTAAATATAAATTATCAAATCTGAATTTTGGAATTGGGTAAAATGGCAGAAGACTCTGCATGTGATACGATTGGATAAACAGATCGAAAATTGCTTATTTAAAAATATTTCACAAAAATAAATAATTCATACTTAATCACCTTAATTAGCATATGCGATTGGATAATTAGCATATCTGTGTCCAATTTCTATTTAATTGAATTATGCATGTTAATTTATCCAATAACATCCGTGGAAATATTTCGCCAATTAGAAAAAAACAAAGAGATAATAGATATCTATTCTTATTTTAATATATCATAATTTTTTATTTTAATTAAAAAAATTAATTAATAATTAATTTTAATGATAATTAATAAAAAAAAAGGTACATAATTTTCTCAAGTATGAGATAATTTTCTGCAGACTGTATTAGCATATTGGACAAATAGTATTCAGGGGCAAATTTGGAGTTCAAGCCATCAGCACATAGAATTTAGTAATTTACTTGGAAGGTCCACCTAGGATTTAAAAGAAGAATTTCAAAATGCATTTCCGACGTGGCAAAATCTGGAACGCAGAGATAAAAATATCAGACATTCAACGGTTGATACTAGCTTTTCAAATTGACCGTTGGATTAAAAAATTCAACGGCTATCACAGAAACCCTACTTAGCACAAAGGCTTTAGCGATAGTGAGATAGTACTTAAACTAGAGGAAGCCACCGCAGTCGGCCTCTTTCGCTTGCTTTCTACGCTCTCTACACCTGCGAGGGAGCACTCCTTCAGCTCGCTTATCTCTTTCTAGAATTGTTTTCGCTTATTTTCATTCACAGGTTCGATCTTTTTCTCTCTTCCTCCACTGATGTTATTTGCTAGTTGATTTATTTAGATCTGATTTCGTTTTTGGTATAAAAATTGTGTTTGATCTGATTTATTTGTCAGGGTTTCTGGTCTCTACGGGTTTATATTTGATTTCTTTAGCTATTCTTATATTGGATCTGTTTGTTTTGGCTTGTTTAACTTTTTTTTTTCCTCTTGAATCTTATTATTTGATTTAGTTTCTTATCTGATATCTGTTCTGTAGGAGTTGTAATACTTATATTCCTTGCTTTTCAAAATTATACCTTGATTTTTATCTCTGTTAAACAACAGGATCTGCTTGTTTTGACAGAAATATTATTCTAATGTAAAATTATTTTGAAACCTGAGTTTTAATGTGGAAAATTTGGATTAGTGTTTTAATTCGGTATTGAAAATCAACTCTTTTGTGGCTGTACTTTAATGGTAAATTCCACACTTTCGGTGTGGAGACCTGGGCTCGAATCCCAGCAGCCACATCCGCTTTAAATAATTTGATTTGATTAAATGCTAAAATCTTTTGTGTTGGCTGAATTATGGCCGTCTGACTCTTCTCTAGTATTAAACTATTCAAATTGGAAACTTTTCTTACTTTGATTTGGATAAATTATTGTGCTAAGTTCTTATGTTTTTTTATTAGATTGGTTAACTTTGTTTTGATTGAATTATGAAATTATTTAGTTTGTCGGTACGGTAATGCCTTAAAATTGTTTGAGGTTGCACTAGCAAGTTGTCATTATTTTTCCATGTGATCTGAAATGTTATGTTCAAAACTTGGTGGGTCTATTTTTTACAGATAATTTGATGCTTGTTCCACCAGTAATAAACACAATATTTCAGTTTGCTAATGATGTCGTTCTCTGTGTCTTTGTTTTGTCATTTTCAGCTTCTCTCCCAAATTTTAAAATGGGTAAGGAGAAGGTTCACATTAACATTGTGGTCATTGGCCATGTCGACTCTGGCAAATCAACCACCACCGGTCACTTGATTTACAAGCTTGGAGGTATTGACAAGCGTGTGATTGAAAGATTTGAGAAGGAGGCTGCTGAGATGAACAAGAGGTCATTCAAGTATGCCTGGGTCCTGGACAAGCTCAAGGCTGAACGTGAGCGTGGTATCACCATTGATATTGCTCTCTGGAAGTTTGAGACCACCAAGTATTACTGCACTGTCATTGATGCCCCTGGACATCGTGACTTTATCAAGAACATGATCACTGGTACCTCCCAGGCTGACTGTGCTGTGCTCATCATTGACTCTACCACTGGTGGTTTTGAAGCTGGTATTTCCAAGGATGGTCAGACTCGTGAGCATGCCTTGCTTGCTTTTACTCTCGGTGTCAAGCAGATGATTTGCTGCTGCAACAAGGTGAGGCGTGCATTCCATTTATTTACCCAGTCTTTTTGTTAGTTTTCTTGTACCAATGTTGGATAAATATGCATGACATGGATTGGTGATTTTGGTGACAGATGGATGCTACAACCCCCAAGTACTCCAAAGCTAGATATGATGAAATTGTGAAGGAAGTTTCTTCCTACTTGAAGAAGGTCGGTTACAACCCTGACAAGATCCCATTTGTTCCCATTTCTGGTTTTGAAGGTGATAACATGATTGAGAGATCAACCAACCTCGACTGGTACAAGGGCCCCACCCTTCTTGAGGCCCTTGACCAGATCAATGAGCCCAAGAGGCCCTCAGACAAGCCCCTCCGCCTCCCACTTCAGGATGTCTACAAGATTGGTGGTATTGGAACTGTCCCAGTAGGACGTGTTGAGACTGGTGTCTTGAAACCTGGGATGGTTGTCACCTTTGGACCCTCTGGATTGACCACTGAAGTTAAGTCAGTCGAAATGCACCACGAAGCTCTCCAGGAGGCCCTTCCAGGTGACAACGTTGGATTCAATGTTAAGAATGTTGCTGTCAAGGATTTGAAACGTGGTTATGTTGCTTCCAACTCCAAGGATGATCCTGCCAAGGAAGCTGCCAACTTCACCTCGCAGGTCATCATTATGAACCACCCTGGTCAGATTGGAAACGGATATGCCCCAGTGCTGGATTGCCACACCTCCCACATTGCAGTTAAGTTCTCTGAAATTCTTACCAAGATTGACAGGCGATCTGGAAAGGAGCTCGAAAAGGAGCCCAAGTTCTTGAAGAATGGTGATGCTGGGTTCGTGAAGATGATTCCCACCAAGCCCATGGTTGTGGAGACCTTTTCTGAGTACCCACCTCTTGGTCGTTTTGCTGTTAGGGACATGCGCCAGACTGTTGCTGTTGGTGTTATCAAGAGTGTTGAGAAGAAGGATCCAACTGGTGCTAAGGTCACCAAGTCTGCAGCTAAGAAAAAGTAAAGCATGTCTTAGTGGAACTCAAGTGCCTTAGTTCTAGTTTATGTTTTTGAGTTTAAATCATGTCTTGTTGGTTCTATTTTGTTTTCAGCTTCATTTTCATATCCTCAGTTTTGTGAACCTCTTTTTGATGTTTTAAGCTATCGGCTTTGGACTTTCTGTTATTAGTTGCTCTACTACTTTATCTTGCACTAATTGTTAATTTCTTTCATTCCTCCGGTTGTTGGTTTGATTATTGGCAGTTTTGACACATTACAGTAGTAGGATTTGGATTGATGAAAGGCTAATATCTAAGCTTAGTAAAAATCATTAATGAAATTGTTTCTTCGTTTTTGTCAAACGAATTGAGGAAATAGAAAGTATTCGGATAGGTTTCTTAGTTTGAAAATAGAAACCTTAACGAGCTTCTTGGTTTTCGAAGAGGATCAACTTATGTTACGGTTTGAAGAAATATGCCCATGGTTTTGTTTTGCTGGATAGAAAATACCATTAAATTTTTTTTTTTAATTTTAATCTAAAAAATATCAAATTGCTGAATATATCAAAACTGCCAGATTATATCATATTTTATTTCATTGGATTTCTATCCCAAAGAAACAATTTAAATATTTTTAATGGTAAAAACTATTTATTTTAATACGGTATAATTTGAGAAAAAAAAACAATAATAATATGTCCTAATCAGGAGAAAAACTATATAAGTATATATTGCCCTCAACCCTTATTTAAAAATTGAAAAGAATATATAATTCTAGCTATATTGGGCTTATATAGCCCTATCTGCTAACCTCCACTCTCATCTTCCTCGCAGCAGGCCCAAGTGCTGGAGGGGTGGAGATGGGCCCAGCCCTTAATACGTATTCTTCAACAGATTCGTGCAGCGTACTTGACACCAATCCATGAAAGCTGAGGGGAAGCCCCCAATTACTCAAATTTGCCAGCATACTTACCCCCATTTGAAATAAAAGAATCCAAATTATAAAATTCGTTTACAAATAAATTTTATATACAATTTATTTATAAACTAATTTTTATATTTGGAAGAAAATAATTAAAATATAGAATTAAAAATGAATTCCTTATTTTTATGTTTGGAATACATGAATAAAAAATTATTTTTATAATATTTTTTAAAATATCCTCCATGTCAATTTTGATACATTGTTCGGTAATAACTTTCAATAATTAAAAAAAAAAATTAGAGATAATTCACATGCCATCATGTCAATTCTATATTTATAAAATGAATTGCATATATTTTTATCATTAAATTAAGTTTATAACACTCTAGTGAACTATTATAATAAATAATACCTTTATTGACATTTGAGTCAATTTACCATCAAAATTTTATTAATTTAAAATATAGTAATATTAAACTTCTAATATTTGCAAAACATTTCAATTAAATAAATTAATGCATAATTTTGTTATAACTAATAAAAATACTCATTTTTTATTAAAAAATTAAGTTTTAGATTTTTATATTAAAAA
Source organism: Excoecaria agallocha (assembly GCA_037975025.1). NCBI lineage: Eukaryota > Viridiplantae > Streptophyta > Magnoliopsida > Malpighiales > Euphorbiaceae > Excoecaria > Excoecaria agallocha. The sequence continues at coordinate 489,073 of CM075806.1, read as the reverse complement.
GTGAATAATAAGAAGTTGTTGTTGTTGTTATTATTATTATTATTATTATTATTATTATTATTATTATTATTATTCAGGATTACTTTATTTAATTTTGGTCATTTTGAATAATAATAATAATAATAATAATAATAAAAGTAATGATGATATTTATTATAATAATTACTTAAAATAAATCAAATTAAAAAAATACTAAAGAATTTTTATTCTCAAAAGTGTGTGTATATATGAGTAGTGTAAAGTGACAAGATTTTTTAAAATAACAATTCAATATATATACCATAAAAAGGCTATTATGGTCTTTCAAAATTTGACTCTTTAAAAATAAGAAATTCATTTGTAAATTTTACTTATTTTGATGAAATTTGCTGAAAATATAATGAATTTTATGAAATTCAATTCTTTTTTTTTCTGCATTTCAAGTATAAGAAATCAGAATGACAAATGAATTTTATAAAATTTTATGGAATTCGTTCATTTTAAGTATAGGTTTAGGAACAATATTGAAATTAGAGGTGTCAAATTTTTTTTTATCTCAACCACAAATTCAATTCAATTAGATCATGAACATATAATACAAATTTGACTTAATAACGAGCCATTTGAATTATATGATCCGATATTAATATTTTTATAACATACAAAATTCCATATACGAAATTCTGATCACGAATAATTCAAACTATTATAATTTGACTCAAATCTATCAATTATGATCTATTTGCGGTATATTAGTGATAGAAAATTATCGTGTGAACATTAGTAAAGAGATGAATTATTAGAGTTTGAAACTTAACCAAGAGGCTCAGCAACAATTAACTTAGGTGACATAATACAGTGAAACTATAATAAAATAGGTTTTAATTAGTTGATGGGTTCCATCTTCCAACAACTATTTGGTGCAGTCTTCTGTGCGTATTTCGTTATTCCTTTCGCTTAAAGAGACATCTAAACCAAGCAATTGCATATTCTGTACATGCCTTTTGAGTTTGCTAGTACCCATCATTTAACACCTTCACTTTCTTTTTCTTTCTTCTTTAGCAAATCAAAAATCAATTTCTTTTACCTCCTCCCTCCTTAATTTTCAAACATATAACACAAATTGCTTTCTCATTCTGTCCAAAATCAAGATCCTTTTCACCAAAAAAAAAAAATCTTTTTAGAAATGGGTTCTGTAGAGAGACCCAAAAAGAAGGTTCAGCTATGGAAGAAAGCTGTAGTTCATTTCTCTTTATGCTTTGTAATGGGTTTTTTTACAGGCTTTGCTCCTTCTGCTAAATCTTCAATCTTTCCCTCTAATCATAACAATTTTGTTTCTTCAAACAAATCCCATTTCTCTCCACAACCCACTGAAATGCTTCATGCCAATCTCACCATGCGAACCCCATTACCAACTCCTGCAAAGTCCACTGACTCTGATGAAGTTCCAAGAATCTTGGAGAACGAAAGCGACGACGAAGAAGAAACAGAACAAATACCCAGAAGATTAATAATCATAATTACCCCAATTAGCGATAAAAATCGGTATCAAGAAGTGTTTTTGAGGAGATTGAGTAATACTATAAGACTGGTTGCTCCACCATTGTTGTGGGTTGTAGTTGAAGGGCCGACAGAGAGGAAGAATGTGTCGAAGACATTAAGGAAAACAGGGATAATGTATAGGCATTTGGTGTCGAAAGAGAATTTCACAGGAATAAGAGAAGAATTGGATCATAAGAGAAATGTTGCACTTAGACATATTGAACAACACAGAATTAGTGGGATTGTTCATTTTGCCGATCTCTCTAACGTCTATGATCTTTCCTTCTTTGATGAGCTTCGAGAAATTGAGTATGTTCTTCTATCTCTTCTTTTCTCAAATATGTTAAAGTTTTGCCACATTAATTCATGCTCATCTTTAAAATTAACGGAATAATTGGATTGAATTTTTCAGTTTATTAAAATCTTGAATGGAAGTGTTATTCACTATTTATTATAATGGATTTTATTCATTTATAAAATCAATACTACATCCGTTCTTTTTTATCTGTCGCTTTTGAGTAAAATTCAAATTCTATTTATCTGTTACTTTTAGACTTTTAATGTAATTTAATTTATTTTTCTTTCTCAATAAAGTTAGAACCAATCAGATTTGTTAATTTAGTCTTAATTTTGCAATTTAATACTAACTTTAAGTCTATTTATTATTTCTTAATTCTAGTGAAAACAATAAAAATGACTGATAAAAAAGAAAGAAGGGAGTAACACGTAATAAAATAAGAAAATTAAGTGTTCGCTTTCGGTTAAATTTGATAATGAAGTTATTACGATAAATAATGAAAATTGATTGGAAAAATAAAAGAAATTTTAGAAAATAAGTGAAAAATATACTGTTGAATATTGAAAATGTGATGGCTCCGGTGTACCAAATACCTAGACCGTTTCTTATATATTATATTGGCTAAAATATATTAAGTTTGGGTGGCGTAGCTATATGATGATTTGTTCTTAAAACATTGGACGATTCAATAAGAATTCTATGCTACTATAATTATATATAAAATTAATTTCTTGAAAGATAGGAACTATTTTATTACAAAACCAATGTGTGATTTATATTCTGATTAATTGTTTACCAAATTTCTTATCGTTAATTTGAAGGGGATTTGGAACATGGCCAATGGCATTACTTGCAGCAAACAGGAACAAGGTGATAATAGAAGGACCCATTTGTGATTCCTCACAAGTTATAGGATGGCATCTGAGAAAAATGAACAATGAAAGTGATGACATGAAACCTCCTATTCATATTTCTAGCTTTGCTTTTAATAGTTCTATTCTTTGGGATCCTGAAAGATGGGGTCGTCCTTCTTCCATTCCACATACCACAACTCAGGTAATTTTATGCTTTTTTTTTTAATTTATACTTTTATTTATTATCGAGTTATCATCTCATGCATGGTGTGCAGGTGTGCCATATGTTATATGCTATCGAATCAATGTTTTTTATCATTTCACGTTTATCGAACAATTCATCGCACTTAATACATTTGCACATGAAATCGTTACCCTTTTATGAAGCAAATCAATAATAATATTTCGATTTATGAAAAATATATGCATAAACTAACATGATTTGTTTGTTCAAGTACAATTTAAAAAAAAAAGTATTTTTGTTGCTTCAATTTATCTTTTGTTAACATAAAAGTTTTGAAAAGTAAGATTCGGACAACCTCGCAATGATGCATCCATGCAAATCTTGCATAGAAGTTTGCTTCCTCTTCTAATTCTAATTTATTCTTTTTAGAAAAAAAAATCATTTTAATCTAATTATATATATATAAAGGTTTTTTTTGGATGAAATATAAACAGCTAGCTAATCATAGCTTTACCTAAATCTGCACATGGGGTCCAATCATACCAACCAGTAGACATAAGATTTGCTTTGAAATTAATTTAATGGTTGTGGTTAAGTAGAGGTTTGGCCAACCTCTTTATCATTTTAAAATCACAAGTATATGTGTATATTATTATTATATATGCTTTTGGTAATAGTGTGATCATGTGATAAGTTAGTAGATATAGAGACAGATTAGCAAAAAAGCTTATAAATTATATAGGATTAAATTAGTAATTATATGGATAAATTCAACTAAATTATAGAGTTTTAATTATATTTTCTTAATTTATTTTCTTGCTCCAATTGCGTAAAAAAAAGGTTTCTTCTTCATAAAGGAAGATTTTCTTAATGATGATAGCTTTCTACGTACCAACAAAGAAATAAAATAATATATATATATTATGGTACTCCAAATTTCTAAGGTTTTGATATTTTTTATTTGATTGGCAGAATTCAATAAATTTTGTGAAACAAGCAGCTCTGGAAGATGAGACCAAGCTTAAAGGAATTCCACCTGAGGAATGCTCAAAAATCATGCTTTGGCAGCTTAACTTCCCTGTTAATAAAAGAATTGTCTGTTAATATCTTAAACATTGCATCTGATAATAACAGCAGATGAAGATTAAACATTTAATTAAGAAGAAGAAGAAGAAGAAGAAAAATCTAGAGATAATCAAATTCCTCAAGTGAACAGGAATGTTAATTTTTCTTTTTGGTATTGTGTTTATTCAAATTTATTTTTCCTCCATTTTTTTTCTCTCTTAATTCATTTTGTTGTAATATGAGAAGTAGTAAGCAATAGTAATACATCTAATTGTTACATTTTCTTTTCCCAAATTCATTCATCAACCAAATAAATATTAAATTATGAAAAGTAATAATGATTTTTACTCTATAATTAAGCATTCAATTTCATGAATGTTAATTTTAAACTCAAATTAGTGATAAATGAATATTAATTACACCTCTTTCATAAATTTTTTTCTATATTTTAGTACCGACCTTCAATTAAAATATGCAAAATTTCGAGTTCAGTTAATAATATTTATAATTATAATTATGCATTATGGTTCATTCTAAACAAATTGATGCACACAAATTTATTATATTTTTTGAAAAATTCAATGTCATAAATATTATAATCAAATTTTCAATTAACTACATTTAATTAACCACCATTCTTTTTTAATTATATTTTTTAAAAGAAAACTATCCATTGGGCCAAACATCATAAAGGGGAATTGCAATTTAAAGGCATTTTCCATTGGTTGAGGCTTTAAGTTGTAATTGCATTAAGTGAAGGTATGGAAATAGAGGGATTTGAACCATCGCTAAACAAAAGCCTACATAACAATTCTAATGCTACGCCTTGAACCACTCAGCCATCTCTCCCACGTAATAATTATGGCCTAGAAATCGAGTTAATCGCAAGTCATTCATATTAAATTGTTGAATAGATATGTTACATACCATCAATTCTAACTATAAAAAAAAAATATAAAATTTTTAATCAAATTCAAATAAAAAACTTTCCTTCAAAATTGGAGGATTTGCATGCTCATACTTTTGTCTCGTTGGGCCAGGCTTTAGTTAGGGCATAAGACACAACAGCCTTCACCATCATAAGACACTAACAACCTAACTGCCTCATCTATTTTTAAATTATTATGGGAAAAAAATATAAAACTTTGGCTCAGAATTTTTTGTAGGAAAAATCTCTTTCCATAAATATTGTTTCCTTTCTTCTTGTATTACTATCTTTTATCTGCTTGCAAAATAAAAAAAAATTTATGCTAATAAGGATTTTGTGAGAAAGTAAAAAGATAGAGAGTTTATAATTTTAGAGACAAAATGGGAAAAACTTAATAGTAAATTGAAAATTATGTAATAATTCAATTCAAAAGTTAATTTTAATTGAAATTGGCTATTTAAAATTTTAAATTATTTTGTTTTGCCGCTGAAAAAAGAAAATATCCTTTAAAAATCTTTCACTATCAGAAATTTTAATTATTATGTTCAAAATGTGACGTTTTAGCATGGATTTAAGGGGAAATATCGGATTCAAGACTCTTCATCCAGTGTATTAAAAAAAAAAAACATTATACTGCAACGAAACCATTTATTTATGAAATTACTGCTATTTCATTTTCTGAAAAACAAAAAACCTGTGAATTTAATTTGGAGGAAAATATATATAGTTACTTATACCAATATGAATTTGATGCTTTTTTTTACCTAGAATATAATAGGTAAGATAGAAAATAACAAAAAATAGAATTTAATTAATTGTGTGAGTGAATGGAGGAGTTGAGTACTTGATTATTCACATAATTGATAAATGATAGTGCAACCAACCAACCCTTATATATATATATATATATATATATATATATATATATATATATATATATATATATATATATAAACCTACAAAGAAATATAGCAGTTTATAGCTTAATAATTGAGAAAGAGCCACCAAACTTTGTGCAGAAAATAAATATTAAGAAGCCAACTTATTAGACTTGCAAACTAATTAGCTATAACTTATAAACACGTTTACCCATCATCCATACCTTTCTTTTTCAACTCAGTTTTCAATCGAAAATGGACACAAAAACTGCCTCAAATCTCATCATTTTGTAATATACTTTGTAAAATTTTAGCATTCATGATTTAAGTTTCAATTTTTATTAATTATTTCTCATTAATACATGTATTTAGATTGACTTAATATGAGTTTCGAAATTAATTTTCGATTAAATTATTGTAGTTGTTTTATCTTAATATACTATATTTTAAATGATTTCATATTTATTTTTTGGCTAAAAGTGTAAATCGCCCTCTAAAATTTTACAAAAAGTATAATTCAAACTCTAAAATTTAATTTGGCGCAATATTATTTTTAATATTTTAAAATTGTGGCACTTTCGGCCCTAAAATGACAGCTATTTTAGTTTGACCATCACCCGTCTATTAACAGTTGACGTAGCGACAAATGACATGTGACATTTAAGGATTGGATATGTATGTGGACATGTTCATTTTTAGCCATGTCATGTTTTATTTATCAAATTCTGAAATATCACGTGTCATTCATATAGTCACATTAATGGTCAACAGGCAAAAAATGATTAAATTGATGGAACCGTCATTTTAGGAGGTAAATTTGCTCAAATTTTGAAATATTTTGGATGACATTATACCAAATTAAATTTTAACAGTTGAATTACACTTTCGATCTTTGTTTTTTTTTTAATTTTGAATTTCTTTATACTGTGAATTGTAAATATTTTGATAATAGAATATTTGATTCGAGCAAAATAATATCAATAATTATAAAAAAATGTTTAGTTTGATTTGTATATATACTATAGAGTGAGAGAAAGAGAGAGATGTTGAAATGGTAATATTGAGAAGGTGATGTTTAGTTGGGTTTGGATATTTCTAACAATGATGGCCCTGCAAAACCCAAATAATATCAACTTCATAGCAAAATTAATGGTGTCCCTGTCCCAGCTTGCCCTAACCTACTTCAATTATGAGATGGGTTGTTAAACTTTAGGACATGAAACCTGTAATGGCCTTAATAATGGTCTAATCATAAATAGTACTTTTCGAAAGTGAATAGTATTTTCGGACTGAAAATTTCATCCGAAAGTAAAAAATATTTTATTAGACTATTAAAAAGTATTAGTTACGGGTAATCCAAAATTGAAATTTGAAGTGAATTTGAGGTTAAATAGGCCTCCAAAAGAACGAAAATCGAGATAATTAGGGTTTAGGATTTTTAATTGATTTTTGATCGTCCTAGCTATTAAAAATAACAAATGAAGCCTAAAAGTTATAAAAAATTACATAAGTGCCTAAAATAATATGTAGATTATTTTGGTAAAAAAAAGAAAATTTTTCGGTAACACCAGTATTTTTGAATTGGACTGATAAAATTGAATCGGACCCGAAACGAGCTTCGATTGGGATGAAATTTTAATTATAGCCTATTTTTAATATGATATGAATAATGAAATCAAATTTGAAGTGATTTGAAGTTAGAAAGTGAGAGAAATTAATTAGGACCATTTATCGGATAATTATCGGGCTTAGACAAATTAATTATTCAAGCCCAATTAAAACCCAAACCATGGCCCATTAGAAGGCCACATATAAGAGCTGCATCTCCAGAATTCTCCAGCAGCATCTCTCTTCTTCTTCTTCAGCTTCCTTTGTGGCCGAAATACACCATCTCCATTTTCTTCTCTTTTTCTTTCAATCTTTCACCAAATCAAAGCTTAAGAAAGTGATTTCAGCCTCTCTAAAGTACCCTAACCACCTCTGATCTTTGATTCAAGGAAGAAAATCAAAGAAAATCAAGGGTTAAAGTTTAGATGTCAAAATTAGGTAAGTGAAATACTTGATTTTAATTTGGTTTTTAAGTGCTTGCTATTAATTTTGGGTGCCTAGAGTTCATTTTTGCTGTTAATTTTAGCATTTGAGGCCAATATATTTGAGTTTATATTGATGAGAAATTTGGCCTTTGAAGAAATTCAAGAGGAGGAGTTTATCTCTAAGGCCAAAGGTAAAGAAAATGAAGTCTAGGTAAGGAATAGCACAAAAAAAGGTTTATGACTAAATAATCTATTTATTTTCCTATTATTTAAGTGAATTTTCTTTAGGTTTATTAAGGAAAATTTAATATATTGAAGTATAATTGAAAGTAATGTTATATTAATGTATTTGAGACTTATTTATGCTTATTAGAAACCTTAAATGAATTTAAAATAATTTATATGGTGTAGTTATAGTGGAGGCCGAATGGGAATTATGGAGAAAACTAAGTGATTTTGAGTTATTTTAGTAACTTTAAGCTTTTTAATGATAATATAAATAAAAATTAACATCCATGAATTTTTATAGAATTTAGTGGAATTAAATGAATATTTTTGGAATAAATTTTAGTTAGGTACTAAAGGAAAAATGTGAAATTATGAGGAATTATTGCATAATTTATAGATCAATGATGAATTATTGCGAAATAATTCACAGACTGTGTAAGAAAGACTGACTATAAGTGTACTACACTGATACAGTATTGACAAGTAATGAAAAGAATGAAAAATTGAATAATAAAATAAAAATTAAGAAAATATGTGCCCTTAGAAAGAGTTAGGGAGTAAAACCTAGTTCAGCATATAATTGGCTTGCCATAGGGATACCCGTATCGCAGTGCAAGTCATGGTGACTTGCTTTACTATGGTTGGATCGTTGATCTCCGTAGTACCTATCATACGTATTGTCATATGTTCATATATTATATGAGGGATGATTATTGGAGGTCATTTCTCATTCTATTGTAGTCCTGTGGGGTCCACGTCCTGCATATTCGGTTTGAGAGTTTTCTGTCGGGTCTGTACTAGGGGCATAATGATAAGAAAATATTAAAAGTGTGAAAAGAAAGTTAAAAATTGAAGTTTAAGATGAAAAAGAACTAAAGTGAAAAGAGTTAAAAAGTATAGGGATAAAACGGTAATTTTTTTAAAAGATGAATTTAATAGGTAAAAGTGAGAAGGAAATAATTAATAAGGGTAAAATGATAATTTGGTTAACTAACAGTGTAAAAAGTCAACCTTGTAAAGTTAAAGGATTAAAATATAATTTTACATGAAAAAGTCAAAACAAGGATTAATCGATAATTTATAAGCCAATAAATAGACTAAAACGAGAAAATAAGCTATTAAAGGGTAATTTGGTAATTAAAGGCATAAAAAGGATATTTTTGAAATAAATGAAAAATTTAAGGACTAAAATAAAAATTTAGTAAAGATTTAAGTTAAATCGAAAAAAATTGCTGTTAATATTATATTATGCTTTTAAATGAGAAAAATTAATAACAATTAACATAATTGAACAAAATCAGAAAAAATATGCTTATAGGAAAATATTATGATTTTTAGTCACCACTGGGCATGTTTAATGCTCAGCACGTATGATTGACTGTGTGCAGGTACTGACACTCTCGAGCATAAGTACACAGGGAACAAAGGATATTGAAGAAATGGCATAAATATTTTTTGTAGCATGTATATATCTATTTGTTTTGTAATATGAGATTAAAGTTGTAATGATAATAGTATGGTATTGTATATAAAAGTAGATGGATGAGAATTGCAGGAAGTAGATTGTATGTATGTGTATGATGAAGTATATGAATGTGTTATATGATGGAGCATGTGGATATGTCATATGATTGGATAAACTGTTGTGCCTCAGAAAGATTGTGTTATTGTCTGTTTTTCAGGAGATTAGTTAAGAATACAACCGTTATATTACCAAATTTTTGTAAAATGCATAGTATAAATTGGACAGTTATAGGTCAACGATTAACATGAGTTAAGTATAAAAAGAGGTTACTATGTTAGTAGAAGTTAGATGAAAGAAGGATATTAAGTTTTAATGAAAAAGCTATTAGTTGGAAAAAAAAAACTTTCGATCATTTGCATAATTCGATAAGACTGTTACAATAAGAGTGTTACAAAATCCACTCATTTTAATTTGATTATTCCTTATAAAATTGGATTTATATATATTTCTTTAATCATTAATAGTTAAGTTTGCCCTACCACATTCCACTAATTATACTATTCTTGTATCACAATTAATCTCCTTCCCTTAAAAACGGATTATGTTAGCATAATGAGCATGTGTTCATGTAATCGTTTGGTTTTAGTTGACTTTGTCTCCCTTAACGGCTACTTATTTGCTTCTAGTGGGCAAATATTTTACTCCTATTTTTATTTATCCGCCAGAGTTTAAGTATAAAATACTAAAATAAATAGTAGTATTTTCAATTCAAGTGTTGAGATATTTATTTTTATAAATAATATCTTAAGTTTGAATTTTTCGAATATTAAAAATTAATATTATAAAATTTTTATTTTATGTACCGACTAATCTCGAATTGAATACTACTACAATTATATATATATATATATATATATAAGTGAATAATAGTATTGCTAATTAGCAGTGTATTAAAAATAACTAATATGATTTTAACAGCCATGAATCTGATATGCTAACTTCAACTACCAATATTATTGAATTAATAATAAATTATTAATTGGCATTTATCAGTGATTATTACCAACACATCCAATCATGGGTTTAGTTTAGTAAATGGCAAAATTATAAATTGATTTTTAAAATTTAATAAAAAGTACAATTTAAACTATGAAGTTATATTTGATTCAATATCACTTTTAAAATTTAAAAATTGAATCAATTTAATATATAAAATAATACATATTTAATTTTTGAATAATATGTAATAAATTTTTGAGTGTGTAAATTACATTAAATAAAATATTAGGTAGTAAATTGTATTTTTTTTTTTGCGAAATTTTAAGAACTGATTTGCTTAGTAAAAGTAAAAACTAAAAAGATTTTAGTATTTTACAAGTGTAACTTGTACAGTTTGTGACGGTTTATTGGCCAAGTGAAGTGAAAAAAAATACAGAGCGTAAGATCCCTGTACCGAAAGAATGGGGTGACTTGTATTAATGAAAGTGGGCCCCATGTTATTCCACTATTCAAGGTAGAAGGTGGGGCCACTCTCAGCTAAACCAGCTGGGTCTTCTTCATATTCTCTCATCATTGAAACCTTTCTTAATATGAGTTAAAAACTTAAGATCTATGTACCCATTTCTCTTTAATGGAAGCTCTTCTTCTTTAGCTTCACTTTTTATCGTCTTTTTTCGCTTTTGTGGAGAAAGAAGAGGACGCTACATAGAGGCTCGTCTTTTAGTTAGCTCTTTGAGATCTGTCTGTGGCTGGTACTTTCTTCTTTTCTTCTTCAAGTCTATGGACCACAATTTCAATATTGGCTTTTTATGTTTTTCTGCGCAATTAAGTTACTTGTTTCCTTTTCTTTTTGGGTGTTAATGGCTTTGGTCAAAATGGGTTCTTTCTTAGTTCAGCATTGCTGGGAATTAGCAGTTTGTCGGTGGTGGTGTTTCTTTTTTTGGAATTCTGTGTTTGTTTGCTGCGAAAGTGCAGGAAAAATTGTAGAAATGGAAAATTCGTCACTTCATACTTTGCTTGGATAATGGCCAAAAGAATCGAGGAAAAGTAAAACTGGGCAGAGACAGCTAGATTGTTTTTCCTTTTTTGGTTTGTCCTACAATAATTCTTAATTTCAGCTTCTCTTTCCTTCCACATTACGTTTCTTAGTTTTTTTAAATCTTTTTTCTAGATTTTCTGGAAATATAGTCTTGCTTGTGCCATAACTTTTCGTCTACGTATTAATCTCCCAGTTTTGATTGAGACTGATGCTTGTTAATTTTGCTTACTATGTCCTTGAACTGCAACTGAAGTTCCGGATTTGATTTATTTGTTGCAAAGATTTGAGTGCTAGGGAATGATAAGAAGAAGATGGGGAGGAAAGGAAAATGGTTTTCTAGTGTAAAGAAAGCTCTGAGCCCCGATTCAAAGGAGAAGAAAGATCAGGTACAGGTACACTCAATTTTTAGTTTGACTTGAGAGGAAGTTTGAGAAGTTGGATTTTTTTTTTTTAACCTTTAATTATCATTTCCTAGAAATCGAATTCTTCGAAGAGGAAATGGTTTGGCAAGCAACATCAACCGCCTTCTGATTCCAGGTCCTTAGAAAATGTGACAACATCTTCTTCATTGTCGCCACCACCACCAGCTCCTCCTTCGCAGCCAGAAGAGGTAAAAACAATCGATGCAAATAGTGAACAGAACAGGCATGCCTATTCTGTTCCCGTTCAAATTGTACCGCCACCAACACTGCCACTGGCAGCAGCTGAATCTGCTCCTCCTCCGGTGGAGACCACCATGGAGGTTATTCAGCTTGTGAAGGTCAATAAGTTCTCTGGTAAATCAAGAGAAGAAGTGGCTGCAATCGAGATTCAAACAGCTTTCCGTGGATACCTGGTATGCTCAAATTATTATCATTGGTATCTACGTATCTATCAGCTATTATTGCTCCTCTGGTTATACATGTCTTCCATTTCAAACAAATGTTATGTTGTGGTCAGATATACAATCAATGTTTAAGTTGATGTAGTATAGCAATTCCACACAACACACCCCACCCTGATTCATTCCAGTGCTTTCATGTTTTGTTTAGTGTCCACGCAATTCCTTTTTAACTGCGGACCATCTTTTGTGGGAGTGAAATTTATATGGAGGAGTCACTTGTATACTTGTAGGTATAAAATTTATAATTAAATAACATCCACAAATTATACCTATGTTGTACCCATTCTCAAGTCACAAAGCAAAGTGAAGAAAACACAAGAGAAACCCAACTTTTGCACTAATGTGATGAAGTTAAGACGAAACTAAAATTTGATGAGAGTGAATATAGGAGAGAGCTGGTATGGTGGAAGAGAATCCCAAACTTAAACTTTTGCTATTTCATTAAGTAATGAGTGTCTTGCATTTCCGGTTGCAGGCTAGAAGGGCATTGCGAGCTTCAAGAGGGCTGGTAAGGCTCAAATCACTGATGGAAGGCCCTACTGTTAAACGACAAGCCACACATACCCTTCGGTGCATGCAGACTCTAGCCAGAGTGCAATCTCAAATTCACTTGTGGAGAATCAGAATGTCGGAAGAGAACCAGGCCCTCCAGAAACAGCTCTTACAGAAGCATGCACAAGAGATTGAGAAGTTGCGGGTCTGTCCTGTTTTTAACTTGAATTTACTTCTCATCTTTTCATTTATCATTGTACTTTCATTAGTTTCTTGAACAGCATTGCATTCTGTGGAAGTTTTGGTGCTATTTTCTAGGTTCCGCTAACTTCTGTGCCTGGTTTGGTTTCATTTGGTTTGTCCCTGAAGAAAACCATGCGTGTGGAACTTTATTTTCTCTATATCTCAAGATTTTGGCTAGATATCAAAAGCAGGATATTTTTAATCTAGACAAATATATATTAGCAATTTTTTTGGCGAAATAGCATGAAATGTCTGTTGGCTTTTTGGCCAAGCCCTGGATACTCCTCTGAGAATATTTGTGGATGTTGTAACAGATGGGAGAGGAATGGGATGACAGCCTACAATCGAAGGAACAAATTGAAGCTAACCTGCTTAACAAGTATGAGGCAGCAATGAGAAGGGAAAGAACACTTGCTTATGCATTCACCCATCAGGTAATCAATTCTCTGATTTTCACCATCTAACCATACAAATTTGTTGTTTCGTTGTAATATGATGATGCCCTTTCATTATATTGTATCACTAATTGGTCTATGGTTACATTATGCTTGACTGAATGATACTTGGTGTTTGGTTATTGGAAGTTATACATTTAGACAATTCCAAGGCTAACCTTTCTTGAAATTCTCTTGCAGCAAACCTTGAAGAACTTGTCGAGATCTACAAGTCCGATGTTTATGACTTCAGGCAACCCCACCTGGGGTTGGAGCTGGTTAGAACGTTGGATGGCAGCCCATCCATGGGATAACCGGAGCACAACAGAGAAAGATTCCAATAATAATGACCACTCATCTGTAAAAAGCGCCAGCCGTAGCATGGTTGGAGGAGAAATCAGCAAATCTTATGCACGTTACCAGCTCAACTCTGATAAACTATCACCTATAGAAAGTGAGAAAGCAAAGAAAACTATGAGCCCACGCACCCCTATAACCCCTTCCAGGCCAGCTTCTTCTGTAGCTGCTAGAAAATTGAAGTCAGCAAGTCCCAGGAGCAGCATTGGGGTTCCCGATGATGACTCTAGAAGCATAGTCAGTATGCAGTCGGATCGATACAGAAGGCACAGCATTGCAGGATCATCAGTCAGAGATGATGAAAGCCTTGGTAGCTCTTCATCAGTTCCAAGTTACATGGTACCAACCGAGTCTGCAAGAGCAAAGTCCAGGTTGCAAGGTCCGTTAGGGGCGGAGCAAAATGGAATGCCAGAAAAGGAAAAAGGAGCTTCCGGGCCAGCAAGGAAACGGCTTGCTTACCCTCCTTCACCTGCCAGGCCTAGGCGGCAGTCTGCTCCACCAAAGGTGGAAGTCAACCTGAATGCAAGAAATGTTGCTGTGGCAAATGGAGGGAGTTAAGAAGTTGCAAGCATTGAGGAAATTCAGGTGAAGCAAATAGAATTCTCTGGAGAACACAGGCAAAAGAGGAAAATAAGGGTCATTGAATTCGAAAATCCTCTGCTGGTGTTTAAAGTATTTATTGATTTGGTGAGAAAAAGTGTTGTTTTTTGGGGGCCCGGCTTAGTTGTTTCACGGTATTCGGTATTGATTATTATTTATTCTCATGATATTTGTTTATATACAATCTTTATTCATTGTTTGAGACCTTAATATTTGTATTATGATCAAATGATCTCCACATTGACTGTTGAGTTACTTGAATCGACTTGTGATTGCTGTTAATTGTTGAGAAAGATTTTGTCTTCACTGCAGTCAGCCCCTCTCTAAAGACTTTTTGCCTGCATATTATTAGAATATATAATGAAACTGGTGGAAGAAGTTGAAAATTGTGTGTGTGAGAGAGAATATTGCATACCTCATTAGACATGTCTGGTGGGAGGACTCTGAAATAAACGAGCACTAAATCAAGCTGTTAAAAACCAAATAACACAAATATTTACTTGCAATTTTTTTATCTTGTCCATTGCAAATGTATTACATCTCTTCTTTTTGAAACTAAATATTTCGGAGAATTTTTTAAAATAATATTTAAAAAGGATTTTGAAATCTGACGTGTATTAGAAATTATTTGTGAAAATGGTTTTTTTTACGAAAACGCAACAATGATCTGCATTATTGTCAGTTCCTGCCACAACTCGAAGATGCAGCCTCTTGTTGTATTATCTGGCTATCTGACATACTGAAGACGCAGCATGTGGCTGTATTTTCTAACAACAGAAAATGACGTCAAATAATACAGCAGAGGGTTGCGTCCTCAGGCCTAGTAGGCCTTTGCGGGAATAGGAATTCAGTCCGATAAATCAGCAAAATATTGCGTTTTTGTCGGAAACATCAATTCGCCAAATAGTTTGTGAGATGCCCCATAAATCCAATATATTTTTTTTAAAAACATTATTCAAAGAAATTCCCCACTAAAAATTGGTATGATACATGTATAGGGTTGGATTAAAAATTTTAAAAAATGAATTTATAGCTAGAGTAAAATTATATATATATATATATATATTGAAGGATCAAAAATCGTCATAATGAAATTCATTTGGAAAAAGTAATCGTTTGGCAAAAAATTGGTAGAGGATGCTAAATTCGCAACTTCACTACATTTTTACTCTCAGCACATATCTTCCTAGCTGAACCGGCATAGTTTTTTGGAAGCCCTAAAGCCCTTCTAATTCTATTTTTCCTTCCCGTTCAGCTAAATCCTTTTCGCCTCTCTTGCACGCTCGTCCTTTCTCTGCAAATCTCAGATCAAGGACCTACTCATCTCATTGCTCATCTTTCCCTCCCCGATTTATATCCAGCGAAGAATTCCATTGATTATTCCTGTTACGTATCACCGCCGACTGGAAAGGTGGAAACTTGTCACGTCGCGAGTTTGCCTATCAGATGGTATTTATTTGCCTAAAATATGTAAATTTGACGATTTATTATGTTCGATTTCCTTTAGCAAAACTAATTTCATATTGTAACTTTGTGCCAATGACCACAAAAGAATTAATTCAGCGGAATTATTCATTTTTTTCTTTGGTTAATTGTTGGATGAACTTGCTGAGATTTGTGGGCTTCTCATTTATTTATTTATTTTTGTTGTTGTTCTTCTTCTTCTTGTCTCTAGCAAACGAAATTGCTTGAAATGAACAGCGGCCTGATTTTTCTTTTCCTCTAAATTTGAAGCTCTCCAAGTAGGAGAGGCTTCACTATTTATTCTAGACCAGTTTGTTGCTTGCTAATAATGCAATCGCACATAACGAATTTAATTTGGTTTAAATGGATTTATCGTCTTGCTTAATGAGAGTAGTGGATTATACCTTGGATTCACTGTTCTATAGCTATACTTTTGCTATTTTTATCTTCGGTATTTTAGAGAACTTTGCTTGCATATGAAGCTTGAGTACTATATTGCAAGGAATCTCCCTAATCAAGTAGTTTAAATGAATTATTATTATTATTATTTGTGCATCAGGCTGCACCAATGAGGGTTGCCACTGCAGAGGTTGCTGCCACTAATGCTGGCAGGTATGGAGCTCAGGCTTGGCAGGCATTCAAGGCCAGATCACCAACAGCTGGGAAGGAAGCGGCTCTTGGAATCAGGTATTCTGGAGTTCTTTGTTAGGCTGTGCTATATAAAGATGTGGGTTAGAAATTCCAAACTTTGCATCGGGAAAATGTTTTTAATGATTGTTGAGCACTGAAGACTGATGTTTTCCTTTAGTAACTTTACATCACTATGTATTATGATTCTAGAATATGGTGGAAGCATCGACAATGACAAGGCTGGAAAGCCTAACCAAATGATCTACGCAGAAACTATTGAAGAGCATTTGAAACCAAATCAATTATATATATATATTTTTTTTCACTTTGTTTTGGAAATAACAGGGAGGACATGGGGGTTTAGTTAGCCATAAACTGGCCACATTGGGTGTTCTTATGATAAAAGAACATTATTGGCTATTTTGCTTCTGCTAATGTAGCATTAAAATACTATTTTTCTTTTCAAGTTTTGCTTTTACCTTCGGTCTTTTGATGTGTTTCTCAGTGTGCATGTTCCCTCCTTGTTTCCTTAAATTTTTTAGTATGACATGATTGCATGACAGGATCAGAATATGCCAAGTAAAATGATTCATTTGAGTAATATTTCATGTCAGGGTACTTATATTACAAGTTTCATGTCCATGGCATATCCAGGAATGCAAGAATATGTCTGTCTCGAGTGCATTTCCATACTCTGGAACATGCATGCAAAACTTGTGCAGTTACTGTTATAGGCAGTTCGTGATTTTAGCGAATTATTTCTCAATATGCTTTTCTGCATCTTTTCAGAGAGAATACACCTGGGATTAAGGTAAATGGAGCTCCTAGACAGCTGACTTCAAATGTGGGCAAGACAGCAGGTAGAAATTCTCAAGGACGTATTACAATTTTCCACCGAGGAGGTGGAGCAAAGCGATTACATCGAAAGATTGACCTAAAACGAAGCACGGCATCTATGGGTGTTATTGAAAGGATAGAGTATGACCCTAATCGTTCCTCACGGATTGCTCTAGTACGATGGGAGGGCACCCATCCTCACTTTCAGAAGAAATTCAATGCTTTAGATGGGTTTGTTCCTCCACAGAAGATTTTTGAACCCACCACAGCTGTAAAACGGGGCATGTTTTCACTTTCATCTCTGTCTGGAGAAGTAAATCAAAGAAAAGCAACTTCCTCTGCTCCTAGACCGAAAGGGACATACGCAATGATTGGTCCTCAAACAGGAAACCTTCCTGAATTGAAGAATCTATCTACTAGTAACTGTAATGAAAGCAAAAAAACCTGTGCCAGGGATGTATTCTTGTCTGCCTTTGCCACTCCAAGTGCCAACAGAAAGACTGCATCTCTACCTTTCGGTGGATCTCTCAAAATTCCAAGGATAACAGTGGCTGGAGCAAAGCCTGTCTATTTTGCCACACAAATGCGAGAGAAAGATGGAGAAAAAGACACATTCTCTCTTTCTGAGATCCAAAAGTGGAATTCCAAGAGCATTGTTTGGGCACATAAGATGAAACGTAAAGCTGCAATTTCATGGCAGAGTTTCAGGGGGCAATATACTCTCGGATTTGATGAAGCTGTGGACAGTAATGAATCAAAGCCCGAAAGCATCCCTGCCAGCTAAAGGCAGTAGTCACTGGCTTCGAAAAAACCTAAGTTGGTCAGTTTTTGGTTGAATGGCGGACTGATTTTGGCAAGGCCGGCCTGCAAATCTGAAGTAGCTGAGTTTAGGAGTACTATGCTTCTGGAAAAGCATCTACAATAATAATATAGAGCAACAACGTTCTTAATATCTGATTAGAAAAGTCGATGTGTTAGTTTTATGAATTTGTTCTTTGATGATCTATACTTTCTCTTACCTAGTCAGGGTGGATTATAAGTAGAATGACATGAATTTTGTTTTGTGGCATATCCAAGGCTAGTTTTCTTCCTTGAGATTTTGGCACCTTATTACTCCAGTCGGTGGATTGTTAATTCCTGTAGTAGAAGGGCATTCTCCTTTCTTTTTCAGTTGTTAATGGCTGTGAAAAGTACAATCATCATCGTAAGGTTGAAATTTGGCTGAGAAGCGAGGACATTTCTGGGGCGAAAGATTCGTGTAATCAATTTTGCTTTGCTTTCATAAGAAAAACAACTCATAAGTTATTTGGTAAAAGTAATTCTCATTTAGCAGAAAGCATTTTGGATTTGTAACTGTTAATTTTTTTTTAATAATTCTTTTGTATCTATTTGTTAAAAAATGTTGTGGTATTTTATTGCATTTTGTATATTTTTTTTGGCAATATTTTAAATAGTTATTTCAATATACATCAATTTTAAATTTAAACTATTTGACATATTAAATATAAACTGATACTAATATTATTTCGGTATGTCGTTTTTCTGCTCGGACTATTTGTATAGAAGAAAAGGTGATAATCGTTTTAAAAGGCGGTTAGTCCAACTATATATAAACAGATCCATACATGCCAAAGTAAGATTTCTTCTTCCCCAAGTTCCTAAAACTTCTTAGCAGTTGCTTGCCTTTTTTCTTCCCCGACCTTCTATACATCATCACTGCTTATCCTTCTCGCTCCAAGCCCTTGCACAACATCACTGATATGGTAAAGATCGTTAGTTTTTGTTTCTTTCCCCAGTGTTATAGAAGAAAAGCAGATTTTATAAACTCCAGAATGGATTCTTAGTTTATTTTCCCTTTTTCGATTATGAATCAAATTTCAGGTTAAGGTTTTGGCCTCGGTGTTTCATCTAGATTGGTGACTTGTTTGGCTTAAATGAGGCATTCTGTCAATTTCAGTTAGGATCACAGAACATCGATCAATCATGATGAATTGTTGATTCCTTAGTTGTTATTATGAGTCAAAGAGTTGCTTATGCTAACTATTAGATACAGAAGCGCTGAAATTTTTTATTGCTATGATTTTATTTTTTGGAGTCCCAGAGAAACAAGAAAGAGTAGGAGAAGATTTTATTTTCTTGGTTTGCTTTATTGTACTGCTGCTCGTAAGAATTTCCAATTTCTGTGCCCATTTTTGGGATAACTTTAACAGCTTTGCCAGATTATTTTTATTGCCTTCTTGTATCTTGATTAATTATGATATCCTAATTTGCTTCAATGAACAGTGCACCGAATTTTTATACCTATAGCACCTAAGGGTCCTGTTTTTGTGTCTTTCATTCTCTAAAGGAACTCCCAAGGATTTCCTTTATTACTAGTTCCCTATTGCTTTCTCATTTATGGATACACGTAGACAGGAAGCAGTGTTCCGTTGATCTAAAGTCACATTGATCCTTAATGATGTAGAAGGTGTCTTAACTTTCTTAATGATAAGCTGAAATGAATTTGCATCAGGTTGCACCATTGGTAGCAGGCATTGCATGTGCTGCTGCTGCTTATGCTGGCAGATACAGCATCCAGGCCTGGCAGGCCTTCAAGGCAAGACCACCAACAGCTCGATTACGCAGATTTTATGAGGGTGGTTTTCAACCTGCCATGACAAGGAGAGAAGCAGCTTTAATACTTGGAATCAGGTAAGGTTGACATATCATTGCTGATTGGTACATATGTGCTAGTTGGTAGGAGTTCTATCAGACATACAAACTAATGATATACCCCATTTGCATATCGAATATACATCATGAATGTCCCAAGTTGTGCTTTAAAATGATAGCACGTTGAGGTCTTGTTTAGTTACATAATAACTTTCAAGGCTGTAGGCTGGCGGTATGTAGGAATGCTAGTTGTTTTGCTTCAGAAATCATACCATAAAACATGCAATTTCTCAAATTTTGAAATGCCATGATACCTTTACATAGGAGTAGGACTCAAGATGAGCTATGCATTTGCGCTCAACTTGGTGTCTTTTGCTGTTCGTTCATTTCTTTGAATGACTTGGCTTAATAATTGCAGGCTCTTGTAATTGGGAAAAAAGAGATCAATTAGATATTTCAACTTGTTTAAAAACCCGAGGCACATATTTTTGCTTATGTTGTTACTTTTAAACACCTTTGATGCAGCATTGATGTGAGAGGCTTATAGTTAGCAAAATTTCAGTTATGGAATCGTAGGTGGTTATATTTTTTCAAAACTTTCTCTTACTTTGACCATGGATGGTGTCCACAATTGTATCATAGTGTGTACTGAGTCGATGGTTGGCTTGGTGAGTAGAAGTTTAATATAGTAAGTTGGAGTTATAGGATGAGGCCATATTTGTATCTTTTAATCAAGTGACACAATCAGGCCGTTTAGCTTATTGAGTGCAAAATTTAATAGAGTTGGTTTGAGTAACATAATCAGGCCATGTGTGTATCTTTTCATCAAGTTCTTTTCCTTGAGAGTTGTACATTTGGTTTGGCTGATCTTCATTTATTTTCCTCCTCCACAGACAAAGTACTCCAACAGATAAGGTTAAAGAAGCACATCGGAGAGTGATGATGGCAAACCATCCAGATGGTGGTGGTAGCCATTATCTTGCTTCCAAGATAAATGAAGCAAAAGATATATTGCTTGGAAAAATGAAAGGCAGCGGGTCCGCATTTTGATGACTTCGTATTATTTTAGCTAACCGTAGGTCATTATTCATTCAGCTATAGCGGAGATCAGACATTGCCAAATTCTTTGAAATGAAAAATTTGAGGGGTTCAAGAGTATATGACCCTTGTAGCTGGATAGCAATTGCCGAATAAGTATATTTGATTAGTTAGTGTCACTTGGCATTGCTAGTTCCCTGAAGGGAAGACTGCAAGGCTTTTTTTTAAAAAAAAAAAAAAAATTCATACATCAGGCCTGGATTCAAAGTTGGAGCTCTTTAAAGTATTATTTCAGGTTTTCATCGAAGATCTTAATTCTTTAATTTTATGTTTTAGTAAGATGGCTATACCCTTTCTTAATATCTTCTGTACATACTAACTCATCCAACCAATTCACCTCTGCCCAATTCATGGAGCAGAGCAGAAGAGGACCATTCCAGAAGCAATCTTATCCAAATGCCTTTGCTCAAAGAATGGTCCTTGGCAATTATGATTAGACTGGTCCATAACGAACCTGGTTCGGCCAAGTGTTATCTCTGTCTGTAAACCAATATGAAAAACTTGTCACATCTGACCTAACACCAACACAAAATTACTTGCCAGGAGAAAGAAAGTGCTTACAATTAGGAACACCGTTCAGGAATCCTTCGCTGAGAATTGGATACTAAGTAATCGTGTTCACAGGCTCCATATCTTCATGGTTATTTCAATATTTGCAAGTCACGTGTTTAACACTTACTAGGTTCAATTGATTTTCATTTATCTCAACGAAGGTCATATTCTATAGTCATAAAAGAATGAAGCATAGACACGTCAGAAAGCCTAGTGTGAATTCATCTTCAGTAAACAATGGAAAAGCTGTGATTAAGAGTTGCTGCTCTTTGCTAAAAGCTCTCGTCAGAAGTGTGTAACCACTCCAAATCAGCATTAAGGAACAAAAGAACACACCCCATTTCTCTTCTTATCCTCCACTTAGCGCAGAAACAGAATGTGGATGTGATATTTACATCAGTTGGCCTGGGGAAAAAAAAAACGAACATTCAATGTCACCCTGTGGAAGAATCAGAGGAGGATGATAGTTCAGCCATTTCTCCCTCTAGTGCATAAGTCTCGTCCATTTCCACCACTTCTTCAATAGGGTCTACAGCATCTCCAAAAAGAGTAGACAGTATCTGCCTATGGCATTCATCACAAAGATAGAAAAAGGAAAAGTGCCCCTCATCTGGAAGCTTATGTAAGATGGCATCAGGTAGAGCCCGGCTTATGTATTCTGTCATTGGTGGGGTGGCTACTTGGTCATCCATCCCCTGTTCAGGGTCAAAAAAATACAAATATTAGGAATAGAAAAGTTGTTAACTAGTATTTCAGTAACATGTTATATTGACTACAGGTATGTAAGAATGCTTACTAAAATATATCAAACTACATAAATACAATAATGCTTACTAAATCAGGGAGCATAGCTAAGCTTTTTTGCTACTAATCATGCATATAAAATAGAGAAGCAAGATCCGAGAATATCAAGGTTTGTGTAGGCACAAATTTGACACTTGCGACCTGCTTGTGCGGTTTCCACACATGGGGATAAATGAGGAAGAGAGGGAGGTCTAATTAATTACAGCAAATGATATTTCAAGAATCACATTCAACTGCCTCCTTTCAATCAGGTAAATTCAGCCCTTTTAAATTTTCACTTAAGAATTTCTCAAGACGAGAGTGTTTCGAGCTTGTACTGCCTATTAGCCAAAATCTAAAAGGACCGAGCATTGAGTCCAAACATGGTTTAAAATGCTTGGACAAATGGCGTTCACATCATAACAGACTTTTAACTAATTCCCCAGACCAAGCAAATTAGACCTCCCTACCAATATGTTATGCTGCAGTGACCAAAAGAACAGTAGTAATCAAGAGGAAGATGTCTGCAGACCTGCCATATGTGTATAGGGCCCAAAAATCCAGTCAATTCACAATCTGCCTGACTGTACATAGACCTGAGCCAAAGGAGAATGCCTTTCCTCATACACTTCTTTTGTGCCTGAAGATCTGCCAAGCTGAAACCCAAGTTTGACACATGTAGTACAGCTTCCTCAATAAATGGATTTGTGCTCCCCTGGCGGATTGACTCCTCCACATCCCTATGCCATAATTCCACAAATCTTGGATCCTCCAGCAGAATTTCATCCTGAATGTGAGTCAAGGGTTTGTTATGCAAATTATCATAATGAATGCACACATTAGACTTGATTACTGTTATACCAATGACTAAAGTAAACTTCAACAATCTGAAATTTGGCTGTAGCTAAAAAAATAATTAAAAAAAAATCACACCATTGCATTCGAGCATCAGTTTTTACTGGAAGTGGTTAAAGATGGAAAGGAAAATACATGTTTGGACTTGGCTTTAATAACCAATATAAGTACGCGTAGATGACAAAACACGAACCTTCCTTCCAAGTGACAGAGACATCCACTGATCAATTCGACCATGAAAACCAGAGAGGAAGCTCCTGTGATAAAAAGATGACAGAATTTTTGGAAATTTCCGGGCTAAGAAGTGCATTAATTTCCTTTTTGATGACCACTGTTCCCAAGTTCTTCTCTTCTCTTCCTTTGTCATGCTCTGCTCATATGGATTAATTAGTGGAGCTATTATGGCAGCACCTGCAAAATTCAGTTGACAGTCGCAATGAGTTATCTTTCATCAATATGGACCAGGTTACAGAAAACAAAAAACTAATTGCTGGAAAATATTTTTCCTTTTTAGACAATTTTGTCTATTTTAATTCCAACAGCTGACTATAATCATATATGGAGTCCAGATTTTGTAGTGCTTGCAAGTTGCATCAGCCGGAGAATACCAATTATCTAAATTTCTTATAACAGTTTCAAATCATCATATATATATAAATATATAAACCAAAAAGATTGGTGCACCAGCTATCCTGTCTGGAATGTATCTGAGAGCAGCCCAAGCATGCATGCTTCCACTTGAGTAACCCAGGACCCAAAACTTGCCATTAACACCAATAGCATCTGCTAGGAAAAGCATATCCATTGCAGATGAGTTAAGATTTCTGCTGGGGTGAGGATCACTCTCGCCAAAACCAGGAAGGTCATATGTGATTAAACGAATGCCAAATTCTTCAAGTAGGGATGTCTTCAATCCAGGTATACCTTGGAGGGGAAAAACATATACAAAGATTTAATATCAAAATGAATTTGTAGAAGTATAGTCTCAAAGATGCAAGTTGGTTGGAGAAACAAAGATCACTGATTGCACAAACCTGCAAGCCGAGAAGAAAGAAAAGAATGGGGAACAATCATAGAAAATCTTGCTCTGTTGGCAGAGACTCCCTTTTCATGATAAGCCAGATGCCTACCATCTGGAAGCACTATACGATTAGCACCAGGAGGATGTACACGCACTCTCTTTACTGGTGGAACAGAACTGTCGTGTGTGGTATTTACACTGATTGCTGCATACCATTTAACAGCAACAACACATAATTAGTCACATCCTGTTGTTTTTGGTTAATACATAATCAATCATGAATAAAAACAAAGGAGTAATTTACAATTCTCCATTTCAATAGCAAAAAGTAATCTGATATTTCAAGTGACAGTTGCTATGAGTGTATTTAAACCTACAGAAGAGACAATAAACCTGGATTTTAGAGTTACAAATACATTATTGGTATCGGAGCTACATTCTAAACATAGTACGCTGCAGAAGAACAAATGATATATAGGTGCCTCAGTCTAATGAAACAAAAAGCACTTATGTGTCGCTATCACTGCCTTGAGCTCTTTTTCAGCAAGAATTCATTAACTACAACAAACCACATAGATAACCGGATCTAATCCAATATAGCAAAACGTACTAAGAAATTATGTTATGATAGTTATAGATAAGTAGATGAGTATAAATGCCAAATCATTCTCGTAAACAATAAAGATCTAAATTCAAAGCTCAATTCCGTTGGTTTGGAAATGGAGATATATGTACCGGCAAGGGCGAGTATAAAGACGAAGAAAATCACAGGCCACGCATGAGCTGGGTCACGATCCTCGGGTAAGAACTCGTTCAAAAACTTGAACCGATCAGAGACTTTAGCCATTGGCTTCCCAAGTTTTTGCACTATAAAAGAATCCTCTGTAATCAAAGTTTGTTGAACAATGTCCTTGCATCCCTTCCCTAAATCCACAAGCATCTCTCCCCACGATTTCAAAAACCCCGTCACTTGTTCCTTCAAACTCTCAGTTTTGACTTCCTCATGGACTCCGTACGCACCGACATATCCCGATGACTTCTTGAACACCGGCGCCGGCATCCCCATTGATTCCCTGGCGACTCCATATCGTATCCCGCTGTCTTCAACTAGACTCGAAAGCTCCTCTGTCCACGTGTTCCCTCCTCTCACCTCCGCCATTCTCGGTGAATGAGCAACCGCTACTCACTCCACTAAAAAAAATGAGGAAACCGAAACTTTAGAAGCGTGATTTTCAAGTCTGGATTGTTTAATCCAAAAAGGAAAACCCTAACCGACCATTGTTAAAAAGAGAGAATCATATTCTTCAAAGAAGAAAATCAAAAAAGCCAAAAGCATCAGCGTCCACTGTTACTATCAGATGACACAGAAACCGTTGGCTCTGACAATAATCTGATCCATCAAATACTTTATTAGTTTTTCTAATCTCTTTCAATGAATTGACTCTTTAACTAATCCTAACCACTATCGCTCTCATTTCCTTCGTAACCATTTCTAAAATCTTTTATTCAGGTAGTTTGGGAGTTGAGACCGGCGAAGACGATTTGTCCACGTAAGTAAAAATTTATACTCCGCCGTGAAATATACGGCTAGGCAGGTGGCGTGTCTGGCGGCGGCTAATAGGCACTACCGGTAACAGTGTACGGCGCTGACGTGTGAGTGAGAAATGTGCGGTGGATGCATGTGCATGGGAATGTTCTTTCTTACCTTTTTATTTGTTTAATGCATAATGTTATTAAAACTGGGCGGAATAAAAAATCGATAAAATTAAGATTTTTGGTTCAATCGATTTTTTTATTTTTAAAATATTATATTTATTATAATTTTTTAAATATTATTATATAAAAATTAAAAAATATTTATCAAACATTAAATATATATCACAAATATTCTAATAATAAATTATAAAACATAATTTTAATTTTATTATTACAAGTGATTAATTATGAATTTTTAAATATTATATGCTAGAAACATAAAAATACAATCATATCATGAAAATAATTTCATATTTAGATGGAATAATAATGAAGTAAACACAAAAAATATTAACCTTGCATATATGAGTATAATTATATTTAATTATAATAAATTCAAATAGATAATAAGTCTATTAAATTATTAAGTGACATTTTTAGAATTTAAAATTTTAAATTTTTAAATAAATAAATAATAAAAATTTAATATATATATATATATTAAATTTTTATTATTTATTTATGTAAAAAAAATTAATATTTTAAAATTTAAAGATATTACTTAATAATTTAATATACTATTACAATGATTTAAATAGATAATAAGTATATTAAATTATTAAGTGATATATTTAAAATTTAAAATACTAATTTTTTTAAATAAATAAATAATAAAAATTTAATATATATATATATATATATATATACTTATTATAGTTTTTATTCATTGTAATCAAATATATATATATATATATATATGTTTTATTACAATAAATAAAAAATATAATAAATATATTAAATTATTAATTGATATACTTAAAATTTAAAATATTAATTTTTTTCAATAAATAAATAATGAATATATATATTTGTGTGTGGGGTGAGTGAAAACATACAAAAAAAAATTTATATTTTTTAGCAAAAAATTCAGTTTTGTTCAATTTAATTTGAGTTTTTATCAATTTAATTTTTAATAATTAAATTAATTGACTGACCATTTAATTTATAATTAAACTGATTCAATCGATCAATTTGATCCAATTTTAATAACTATGCGCTTAGATAAAGTTTTGCGCGAGAGCACGTCCTCCTCGGATCTTGTCCGTTTATTACTATGTTAAAATGCCATCCCCGTAGTTATTTACCTTTTTACTGTCGTTGAGGGCTGTAATTTTAGGAGAAAAAAGGTTAAAAAGGCGTGAGGATTAATTTCGATTGTGCAGTTGCACATTGGCTTGGGTTTTGCTGTTTAGGTTTCTACTTTGCTATTATGTTGATGGCTTAAGGGCCGAATAAGCTTCTTAAATGGTCAATTAAGGGTGCATTCGGGGACGATTTTGTTTTTGGTTTTTTATTTTTTTTCTTAAAAATAAAACAAAAACATGTTCGGTAAATTTGTTTCCGTTTTCATTTTTACAAAAATTTAAGAAGTGATTTTGGCAACAAAAATAAAAATTAAAAATATTGAAAATGTGATTTTTATGGTTTTGTTTTTATCAATAATTTAATTATTTCATCCTTATTATCACCACCGCTACTACCACTGCCACTACCACATCACCACTACTACCACTACCTCCACCGCCACCACTGTCACACCGTCGCCACCGCCACCACCACCACCGTCACACCGCTGCCACTGCCACCACCACCACCACCGCTATTACCGCCACCATACCGTCGCTGTCATGCCACCGTCACTACCACACCGTCACTGCCACACCGCCGCCACCATTGCCGCTACCATCGCCACTATTGCCACTACCATCACCACCACTACAACTACCATCTTTGCCATTATCATCGCCACCACATTACTACTGTCACCACCATCATCACACCATCACTGTCGTTGCCACCACTGCCGCCATCACCATTGTCACTGCCATCTTTGTCACCACAACCAC
Organism: Excoecaria agallocha; assembly: GCA_037975025.1. Classification (NCBI taxonomy): domain Eukaryota; kingdom Viridiplantae; phylum Streptophyta; class Magnoliopsida; order Malpighiales; family Euphorbiaceae; genus Excoecaria; species Excoecaria agallocha. The sequence continues at coordinate 461,078 of CM075806.1, read as the reverse complement.
AACCACACTGCTACTAGCACCACCATCACTATCACACTACTACTAGCACCACCACCACTACCAAACCGTCGCCGCCACCACCATCATCGTTACCGCTACCGTCACCGCCGTCACTACTACTGCCATTACCATCATCGCTACTACCGTCACTACACTGCCATCTCTACTACTGTCATCGCCACCACCACCAGACTATCGTTGCTGCTACCACTGTCGCTACCACCACCATACTGCTACAGCCGTCGCTACCACCACTTCCACCATATTATGATTTTTTTAATGTAATATATTTTAAATTTTGAATTTTATTAAATATTTATTATTTAATATTAATAATTAGATTATATATATGTAGAATATGTATTAATGGATATTATAATATTTTTTAAAAAATAAATAGAAAATTATTTTTTAAACAGTTTTTAAAAAATAAATAACAAAAACTAAAAACAGTTTATGAATTTTAAAAAACAAAAAATAAAAAACAAAAAATGTTAGGAGAAAAAAGGTTAAAAAGGCGTGAGGATTAATTTCGATTGTGCAGTTGCACATTGGCTTGGGTTTTGCTGTTTAGGTTTCTACTTTGCTATTATGTTGATGGCTTAAGGGCCGAATAAGCTTCTTAAATGGTCAATTAAGCCTTTCGATAGTCATTTTCATTCTTAAATAATAAAATTAGGCTAAATAGACAATTAAAAAATAAAAAAATCAGTAAATAAGTTTCGACTTGAAATAGAATGCATTACTTATGTATTTGAGAATTCTTTTAGAGCTAACGATTTCAATCTGTCACGACTTTAACTGTAAAGTATTTTATTAGTTTAAATACTTTATTCCATTAGAATTAATTTTACCAAATTTTAATTTTTTTAACGGTGTTAAAAGTGCCATTTACTCCTCAAGTTTGTTGGCGTTAATCAACTTCCCATCAATGATGAGTTGGTATAGTTAAAGCCCAATATGAATTAAAGGTCCAATATTATATGATTGGGCTTAGATGGGCTTGGATATCGGGCCTAATTTTAGGACACGGGCAAGGCAATGTTAATGGGATGGGTATATCATTGTTGAGTGCCAATACTTGTGATTGGAGGCTCCACAAAGGCACAAACTGTGATTTTGTTGCTTATTCTTAGGCATGGTGGGGCTACCACCAGGAAAATGTAGTATTTTTTTGCACTCAAAATTATATTATCGTATTATATCCTTATTTTAATATATGAATTTAAATATATATTTTTATGATTTTTACTAAATATCACCATTGGCTCTTTTAAATTCCTCATTCATATACTCTTTGTTCTTAAAAAATGTGGAATTTTATTGCCAAAAGAATTAAATAAAATGACAAGAATTCCTTTTTTTGTTAACTAGAAATTTTAGATTCAAATTTTGGTAACGAAATATCTTCAGAATAGAGCATTTTTTTTTTCTTTTTTTGAATCCGTGTGGTGTAAATTAATTTAAATTGGATTAATAAATTTTGAATATTAAAAAATTAAAATATGATAAAGAAACCGGTGGAGATGTGGTGGCAGACCACGACTGCTATGGTTTCGAATAGAATACATAATCTAAAAATTCTTTTTTTTTTTAATTTTCCTAAAAAGTTTGCTCGAAATTTGATGTAGTCAAACCAAAGTTTAAGAAAGAAAACTTATGGGCGCCGTGGAAGATTTAAACTTTATCTGTAAGTAATAACCATAAGTCAAATTTTGCAATGCTTAATTTTCAATTAAAGAAACCGGCAAAACCAATATTTGGATGCTTCAATTATTAAAATTTTTCCATTTGCTATAAAAATTTCTTAATATTACTCCTTTTATTTTTTTATGTGTTATTTTTGAATAAAATTTATATTTTATTTATATGTTATTTTTAAATTTTTAATATAATTTAATTTTTTTTTTCAATTAAGATAATATTCAATACATCGTTAATGCCTTTTAGTATGTGTATTTTAGTCATCGTTTAGTTAGTTGGAGGATATAATTTGGTATAGTAATGTACACGGTACCCACTAAATTAAATCTTTATATATTAAGATCGGTTGTGCTAATATTCATAATGTGTACAAATTTGAACCATTAAATCTACTATACCATATCAATCCTCCTCATTTTTTTTTCTCTTTTTTCTTCCACTTCTTCTCTCTAAAAAGATTTTTTAAACTAATTTTTTTGGAAAAACCGACTGAAATTTAGGTGAGTGGTGGTCGACGGTGTACTCCTAGAGACAACAACTTTACTTTTGTATGCTTGAATTCGTCTTTAGTGATCAGACATGCTATTTAACATCGAGCAAAATGCAAGTTCTAATGTTAGTCAATTAAAAAAAAAAACTTTATGTGCCCTCAAATAAAAAAATATAAGGATTTGACAAAAAAAAAAAAATTGTAGTAAAAGCATCAAATATAAAAAAAATTATAATAATTTGAGGATCCCATGATGAGTTTTGCCTAAAAGTTAGTAAGATTTCTCACCTTATTATTATCATGCTATAGCTGAAAACTTTCAAATTAATACAACCAAGCTTTGGAAATAAATACCTAAGTAATATTTGTCTAAAAAAAAAGTCGTTTGATTATTTTGAAGAATAATATAAATAAAAAATTCAGATGAAGTTAGATTTCACAATTTGTTAGAGAAAAGGAAAAAATATTGGATATGGTATGCTACCCTTCTTTATAGTTCCAGCCCCTTAATAGCAATATCCTTATTTGCTTGGAAAAGGAGCATCAGGCATTTAACACAGAATTAACTGTCTAGGTGAGCAATTTGATTGTCAAAGGTCCATTGGATGACACTAATTTTCTATAGGAAAAAACTATATATCATCAGAGGAACATTAATTAGAAGACTAAGAAATCGATTATATTTATAAAGTGAACTAGTACAATTATATATTTGCACATTAATAAAAAGGTACAACGTTATTATACGAGAAATTTCATGTTGATGTATCACATAATTTTTTTTATCCCTTCCCTTTTCCCATAATGAGTGGTAATGCCCCACCATAAAAACAGAGTTGTCACTGTGCTTTTGTGGGTTTGATTGGGGTTCAAGGCAAATTATCAAACACCTTAAAGGCACAAATATCATATAATGTTACTTTCATTCGAAGCAAAACAAAACATATGGCTCTCTTTACTTTTATACCAGGTGATGTTATGGTCAAATAATTCGAAAACGAAATTGCATAAATTTAAAAATCACTATCAATTCAAATGATTGTAGATATTTCGACTCACGAGAGGCTATATTTTTTTATCGATTCAAATATAAAACTTAGCAAGGTAAAAATGTACGAGAAATAAATTAGCAAGACTGCTATTTCTTATATTAAGATTTAGAGTGTGCTAGATTATGGCTTATAAACTCAACAAAATACAATAAAAAAGCTAAAAACTCAATTTTTTATATAAAAAAAAGACTATTTTCATTGACCCAAATCTATATTTTTCCAACTTTATACTTAGAAATAGTGTTTGGATTAATCCTCAAAAAGGCATTATGATTATGATCCCCACATGTTAGGGTGTTTCAATAATTGTGCCCATAAAAGAATATATATTTTTCTCAATGGTTGATTGTTGAATTTTTCTTTTTAAGTACTTACAAAGGAGTCCCAATGAGGCATTCAAAAACTACAGTACATAATTATTAGAGAGAGGAAACATGTGGCCTAAGTGTCATGTGACAAGTAAGATTTTGTTATGTTTACTCTCAGTTTTAGGTTACAATATTAGGCAGTGCCCTAGTTTTGGTGGTCCACTTGTTATTAGTATATTTGGATTTTACTCCACAAAGTAGGACTTGGCTAAACTTTGGCCACCATCCTGTTGATTTCCCCATCCCCATGCCCTAAACATGGAGGCAAAGCACATGTATATGCATAGATTAGTGTAGGATATCACCTGCATTCATTTTCATGTCTTGATACATTTTGATTTAGATATTATATATGGCAGGTTTAATTTATTTTAAAATTAAATTAGTAACATATTGTCATATAGTACATTATCTTAATGCATTAAATTAATTAAATTATTACTTTCTCAATTTTTTTATTTGTCACTTTTATTAATTTTATTATAATTAAAAAATAATAAATAAATTTTAATTTAATTTAAAATTACGTGATTAAAATTAAATCATCAAATTTAATTAATTTTAAATTTATTGAAAAAAATAAATTAAACTACGTTAAAAATTAAAAAAATAAAAAATAAATAAAATTTAAATTTTAATAAAAAGTATCACGTAAAAAACAAAAAAAGTAATATTTAACAATGACTTATGATGACCTATCATTAATAAAATATTATTTATCAATTATATTTAACTCTTTGATGTTGATACCGATTAGACAAAAACTTAAATTTTTTTGGAGTTTGTCATCAACAGAATTTGAAATAAAAAGTAATGTATCCTTAAATACTCACTACTATGATTTATGAGTGAAGTTAAAAACTTTGAAGGATGATTTATTTCAATTTTCAAATTCAATGACAAGGGGATGCTTGAGGACAAAACAAATTTTCTTTCTTATATGGTCAAAGAGGACAAAACAATTAATAAAAAAAGCAAATAAGGGCTTGTCATTATGCTTTGATTACAAGGATCCCATCTTACTGGTTATCTTCTTCTTTGGTTCAGCTTCAATCAAATTCAAATCCCTTGGCCATGGGGAAGATGTTTTGTCATTTTTTGATAGATAATACTTACTCAAGAAACCTATAGGAGCCTCATAAAAGTTCACTACTTTTTCAAAATATTGTTTCTTGACTTCTTGTTCTAATTCAATTTTCAGATTTTTATATTATACTATTATTTCTTTTAAATAATAATTCTAACTAAGGTGAATGTCTATAATTAAAGTTTGTATCAGATTGGATTTTAGTGGATATATATATGTTATATATTATATATAAGGTGGCCCAATTGGCTCTGTGCAAAAATGAACGGTAGCTTTTGCTTACTCTTATTTTCCACTGACAAGTAACAGAGACAAACTAAGACAGAAGACTTGGGAAGTGAGCTCAGAATTAGATGGACGAGGCAGCTACCTCTCTACTAAACCAAATCATCAAGACTTTGTGAAGATAAAGCTAGGGTTTTCTAGGGCTTTGAAAACTCTACCTTCTTTCACATTTTTCAGATAAAAAAACTCTTAGCCATTATCAACCCAGCCAAAGGTTAAGCCGTTTCTAGGCAGAGACATTTTCTGGTAAGCGCACAAGTGTTATTTATTTTTTACTCATTGTCTGTTCTGTATTTCTTCTTTTTCAACTTCTTGTCTCTTTAGAAGAGCTGTTTCTTCTTGTTCTTCTGTACTGAAGGTGCAGTGTTCAATGCTGGCGGAAATTTTTTAATTTTTTTTTTAAATGGGTTTTGAGCGTCCTGGATTTGGGAACTTATTACTAATACTAATGCTTCTTTTGAGTTCATTTTTCAAAGAAAATATGGAATCTGGGTTGGTCTGCGCTCTTCAGATTTTGAACATGGCTTCAATTAGGGTCTGGAAACTTCTTAGTTAGAAGATGAAAGTTTTGTTTTTGAAGTAAAAAAGGTACCTTCACTTCCTTGTTTAATTTGGATCTCTGTTTTAGCTATCTCCGTGGCGGCTTCTTTTCTTTTAGATCATTGTCTTCTAGATCTAGGCATTTTATCTCACAGAAGGTTCATTTTGTTAAGGTCTGGAATGCTCCTTATGGTAGTTACTGTTTTTTTTTTATTATTTTTTCTTTGTAAAAGTTTTCTTGTTTATCACTTGTAAATTTTATTTTTGTTGTCTGAAGTTGATGATGTTCTGCCTTTTTTATACTTAAGTTAAAAATAATAAAAATTTTGGTCTTAAAAGTATTCAAGCATGACGTTGACTTTTCCAAACTATGATTTCAGGAAGCTTTAAGTTTCTGAATCTACTGGACAATCTATGAATCTAAGGCTTGGAACATGCTTAGTCTATGCAATTGAAAAAAGTTTATTCTTCCCCCTCAAAATGCTCGTTTCTGGGTTTGGCTGTGTTTCTATTCGTCTAAAATTATAATCAGTAGCAAGCAAATTGTGATGTATGAAATGACATTTTTTTCTTTGAATTTTCTGAGTCCAGTTTGGTATTATGAAATTTTTCTGTATTTTGCTGCTTTTTCAAGTTGAAAAATGGGCTGTTGAGTGGGCAAGCACGCGCAGGCTTTGACACAGAAATATACATAGATCTTTTAATTTAAGAACTCATACACAACAATATCTTTTTTAAGTAATAATTGCCATTTTAACTTTCTGTTGGTCCATTGTCCCCTCATAGCCACATATTGAGCACAGCATAAATATTGGAGTAAAAAGAAAGGGAATTATTAAGATAGATTGTGCTTAAAATAGTTAATTGAATTCTCTTGATTGCTTGCTTTTTTAATAGTTTGGCTTCTTGTTCTGGTTGGTAGGAGTGGGGGTGGTTTCTGAGGAGTTTCTTTGAAGGGATCGTATTGTTTGTTTTGGTAGTTTGTTATGGTCTGTGCAAACCAATTGGGGTGGCTGTCCATATTGAGCTATACATTTTCATTTTCTTTTGTATTCATATATAACAGATCCTATTTTAATTTTCTTTCTAACCCAAGCTTTCTCTGAACTATTGCAGGTGGTGTGGGTCAGGCTTCAGTGTCCAGAACAAGACTTCTAATTTGCCTTTCCACTCAAGAAGAGAGAAGAAACAATGCAGACTCCAAAAGCAAGGTAAGATTTTCATTTGCTGAGCGTCTTTGCTGAGTTTTCATTCCTTTGCTTGGAATGGTGAGTCTCATGCTATTACTATAATGTATATTAGATCAATAATCTATATCTAGGTCTTTCTCCTCTGGGAAATCTTTTGTTTCCTTTCCATTTCTGTATTAATTTGCCTTCTGCAATGTATGTATAAACAGTCAAGGGATCGTGTTTGTGACTAAAGGTATAGCCTTTATTGATAAATTTGATTGAAACGCTACAACAGTCACTAAAAGGAAACTAAAGTGACCTTCTTTTTTAAAGATCACAACTTCAGCCATACTTTTGTGTAATATTTCTGTGGTTATATATCTATAATTATCATTGAGTAGTAATTAACTAATGGGTTGCTTGATGTCTAAAATTATTGATCTGAATTACATTTCTTGAAAATTGCGGATGTAAATATGCCATCGTAAAACCAGATCCTTTTTGTTCAATATATCAATTGATATATCCACCTCAACCATATTGGCATTTCTTTTCCCATTGTAAAATTTAACATTTCTTTTTTAGCAGTAACAATAATTATATTCTCTATTGTTGGAAAAGTTAAGAAAGAAATTTTTTCTTTCAAGTACACATCAATTGTATTTCAAAGTCTGGTATGGTGATGTATCAATATCCATGTGGTGGGTGAGTGTTGAAATTTGAGCGTGGTTAATCAATGTAAGAGATGGCAGGTATTGAAATTGTATCACCCAAGAAATCACTGTATTTATACATGGTTTGGCATTACGTAACAAAAGGATTAAACTGAACTTTCTTTTAATTTTGGCTTCCTATATATACTTCAATTGTTTCTATGGTACCGTTGTTTGAAATTGGAAATTCCATATTATATATATAAATGTTATGTCTGTTCTAATTGTCATTCCACTTATTCTGAGAGCAGAAGTGGCTCTTCAGAAGTGCCTCAACGAAAATCTCCTGCAACGCCACGAACTGCACGCCAACTTAAGATACCGGGATCAGACTCTGACTCTATTTCTCCAAACTTAGCAAGTAAGACTCCAAAAGACAAAAGTCCCAAAATTACTGAACGCAGGTCTCCACGAAGTCCTGCAATTGAGGTACTCATTGACTACTTGTAACAAAAACTGGTTGCTCATGTACCAATTAATCTAGCCAGTTAATCAGTTTTAATGTCTTGTTTTTAGATTTGCTGTTGGAAGTTATCCTTGTTATAGTTGTTTGTTTACTTTTTTCCTATTTCTATTTGCCATGTGAGCTCTAGAGGAAGAGACCGAGTAGAGTTTCAGAATTAGAATCACAGCTTGCTCAGCTCCAGGAGGACCTGAAGAAGGCAAAGGATCAACTGAATGCTTCCGAGACATCAAAAAGGAGGGCACAGCAGGAGGCTGAAGACACAAAGAAGCAGCTCGTAACTATGTCGGATAAACTGGAGGAATGCCAACAGCAACTGTCAGAGTTTTCTGCTTCTGAGGATGATCGGATTCTAGAGCTCCGTAAAATCTCCCATGATCGTGATAAAGCATGGCAGTCTGAACTTGAGGCTGTCCAGAAGCAGCACTCTATGGATTCTGCAGCATTGGCTTCTGCTATGAATGAGATCCAGAAGCTCATAAGTCAGCTGGAGATGGTTATGGAATCTGAAGCTGCAAAAACAAAACATGCAGAGTCAGCTCATGCTGAGTTGCAAGGCTTGAGAATGGAACTAACGGAAACTCTATCCCTTGTTGAGAAACTGAAAAATGAGCTCAATGATTGCAGGGAATCAGAAGCACAAGCCCTAACACTAGTTAGTCAAACTCAAAAGCAACTGGAAACTACAAATGATAATGCAGAAATGCTGCAGTCTGATGGAATCAAAGCAATGGAGGCTTACAACAGATTATCCTTAGAGCTCAAGAAATCAAAAGCTGAAGTAAAATCACTGGAGGAACATGTCAGCAAACTGCAGGAAAATTTGGCTAATGATGGTGGCAAAAATTTGGTGAATCCTACCAGGGACATTGAGCATGCACAAGATATGGGAGAATCTGAGGGAAGTAATCAGCTCAAAGCAGAGCTGAACTCACTAAAATATGAAGTGGGCCAGTTGAGATCTGCACTAGAGGCTTCTGAGACCAGGTACCAAGAAGAATATATTCAAAGCACATTGCAGATAAGAAGTGCTTATGAACAAGTTGAACAAGTAAAATCGGAATCAGGGAAAAGAGAGGCTGAATTGGAAGCTGAACTAGAGAAGGCCAAGAGTAATATTGAAGAGCTGAAGGCTAAACTAATGGATAAGGAGACCGAATTGCAGAGTATTTCAGAGGAGAATGAGGGGCTGAATTTGAAGATGGACAAAAATTACCCAAGTGAAAGAGAATCTGAGCTCGCAATGGAACTGAAGACGTTAGAGCATGATTTGGAAGAGTTGAAGGCAAACCTATTGGAACAGGAGGCTCAATTGCAGAGTGTGACAGAGCAAAATGAAATGCTCAAGATGGAAATCAAGAAGAGTGAAGCAGAGAGAACTAAAGTCAACGATGAAGCTGTTGCCTTGGCAGAAACAGCAAAGGCTTCTGAGCAAGAGGCTTTGATGAAACTGGGTCATCTAACGGAGGAAGCTGACAAGAGTAGCAGAAGAGCAGCACGAGTGACTGAGCAGCTGGATGCAGCCCAGGTAGCAAACACAGAAATGGAAGCAGAGCTGAGAAAGTTAAAGGTGCAGTCAGACCAATGGAGGAAGGCTGCTGAGGCAGCTGCTGCTATGCTTTCAGCAGGGAACAATGGGAAAATTGCAGAAAGAACAGGTTCACTTGACAACAACTACAATACTATTGCCGGTGCTATGGGTTCACCTTACTCAGAAGACATGGATGATGAATCACCAAAGAAGAAAAATGGGAATATGTTGAAGAAGATAGGAGTCTTGTGGAAGAAGGGTCAGAAGTAGACACTACCTAGCAGGTTGCCTTCCAGTTTACATTGGTTATTTTGTACATGTGGGGTTATTGTTTCTACTTAAGTGAAAATCATTGATGTTGATGTTCTTGTTCTTGGCAGGAGACGATGCTTGGTGGTAGCTAAGTTTCAATACGTGGGATAAATTTACCTTTAAAAAGCTATGCTCTTTGGCAGACCTCTGTATAGGTAGGTGTATGAAGCTTCTTGAAATCTTCTTGTCTGCAGTACAATTCAGTTGGACCTTTTGCTATGAAGACAATGGTGGATCATGTATTAATATGGAAAGTTAATTGTATTATCATTTTTTTTTCTTTTCTTTTTTTAAATTTGTTGCTATGAATTTGTGGTTTGTGCATCATTTATGCAAACATATTACTTTATCCCCCTTCTGCTTTGCTAGTCGTGCTAACTTGTATGAATTATTGGATTCAAATTGGGCAAGAATCAGTAACTATCCCCCTAGGATGGCAACGGTAGAATAAGCGCAAAAACATGAATGTTTGAATCTGGACCTGAATAAATATATAAATATTTGAATCCCGTTGGTACACAATTTGTATCTATTTCAGACCATTTACCGAATTCAATGTATATATATGGCGCATAAAAATAAATTTAACATTTTAATTAAAATTACTACAATACTCTATAAATATGAATGCATTTTATACTTTAATCATTGAATTTCATCCACTTATCAATATAATAAATGATAAATTAATATTATATGATTTTTTTTATTGTTTTATAGAGCATTCATTTATTTTTGGGATAATACATAAATTTCTCTTTAAATTATCATCGTTTATCAAATTTTCTCCCAAATTAATTTTATGTAAATTATCCCCCTAAACTTTTGAAAATATTAAATTAGCCGCTTAAACTTTTTTAAAATATAAGAAATACACCCTATATTATTAAAAATGTTAAATTATCATCCTAAAACTTGTTAAAAATATTAAATTATCCATATGTTACTGTTTGGCATGTATTTTTCACACGCTTTTTGTAAACTAATACATGTTTTAAAGAGAGGTAATCTAACATTTTCAACAACTTTAGGGGGTAATTTGACATGCAATTAGTTTAGGAGGTAAATCTGATAAATGGTGATAGTTTAAGGAAAAATTTATATATTAAACCTTTATTTTTTTATTATATTAGCATTAAATTTTTAATAATTTATATTTTTAGTTGTACTTTTAGATTTAAAACTTTTATAATTTATATTTTAATTTTATAGAATTTTTTTTTTGAAATGAATCATTGGGTGATATTATATTTTTAATTTTGAAAAAATTAATCAATAATTAATAGTTAACTAATTATATTTAACAGTTAATTGATTATTAAGAAATTTAGTTTAAATTTTAAAAAATTAGAATTAATGAACTTAGTTAACATCCATAATTGGCGGGTATAAATCTGGACAATGGGTAGGCCCATGAAAGGCCCACTTGGGGGTGGCTGGACAAAAACCTAGACAATAAATGGGCTCAATAAGGGCCACGTTGGTGGTGACTTGATATAAGCTAATACGAAGCTAGGCCCAATCATAATCCAACAGCTGAGGCCCAAAAATAAACTTTATATGTATATAAAACCAAAGACACTTTTAGGTCTAGGGTTTATTAAGCGGCTACTGCCTCTTGTCTCTCTGGTCTCCGAGCTGTGAAAACCCTCATCGCCGTCGAAGAATCGTCTATCAGCAACCATGGGGTACGATTCCTGTTTCGAATCTTTCATTTTTAGCTGCCTTTTGCTGTGACGATCTCTTCTTCTTCTTTTTTTTTTTTAAATCGAATTTAAGCGTTACGCGTAATACTGTTTGTTTCTGGAGAGTGTTTTCGTATTACAGAAAACTGGATTATCTTTGAGCTTGCTGTTTTTCACTTCTTAATTTTATATTAAAGTTTAAAATTAAAATAAATTGTGTGGTATAAGTAATGCTGGATGGTTGCCGATAGAATTTCTTCACTTTGCTTCCAAGTCTAGATAAACTTTTATCACAGCAGAGTCCTTTCTGATTTGAGGAGTTATTAGCTACTAATAGTTAGTTTTCTATGCATTGCTGGACAGTGTTAATTGAATTGATAATTTTTGTTAGATTCCTCTCAAACATCTACTATACAAGCACGAACATGCTATATTTCGATGAGAATTTACCGTGATTCTAAGTATTATTAAATCCTTTTTGAAGAAAATTAGAACTATTATAAGACTGGATTGGAAGCTGGGCAACAAACAAGAATCAATTTGAGGTCCTAATGGTAATCTTTTGTAAGACCATTCGCGGAGTCTCGATGATTATCCTTAGAAGGGGCAAATATATTATTATGCCAAGGTTGATGGGATGGTTATGATTGTTGTGTTGTTAAATATATGCTGAGAAATCTATATGAGCTATGCATCAATTTCCTGCACAGGTGTTCTATTCTGCTGCATGTTTTAATTCCAGGTTTTCAAAGTTATTTTTTTCCGTGCATGATATTCAGTCTCAGGGATTTTCTCTTACTGTGAATTAGTGTTTAATGACCTTTGACGTTGCTTATTTGTGCACTTGTTATGCAGGAAGACTCGTGGTATGGGAGCTGCCCGCAAATTGAAGTCCCACCGAAGAAGGCAAAGGTGGGCAGACAAGGCATACAAGAAGTCCCATCTTGGTAATGAGTGGAAGAAGCCATTTGCCGGGTCTTCTCATGCCAAGGGCATAGTTCTTGAGAAGATGTGAGATGCATTGTGTTTATGCTTGCTATTTTTTTTGCTGATTTCTTCCTTTGTCAGAGCATTATATTCTAAAGTCTATAAATGCCTACATTTTCAGAGGTATTGAAGCTAAGCAGCCAAACTCAGCTATCAGAAAGTGTGCTAGGGTTCAACTTATTAAAAATGGAAAGAAGATTGCTGCATTTGTTCCAAATGACGGTTGCTTGAACTATATTGAAGAGAATGTGAGTATCCTTGGATGAAATGGTGTGGATTTGCTTAAACTATATTGAAGAGAATGTGAGTATCCTGTGAGTTACTAATTCTATTGTGTGTGATTTGCAATTTCAGGATGAGGTTTTGATTGCCGGATTTGGACGTAAGGGTCATGCTGTTGGAGATATTCCTGGTGTTAGATTCAAGGTTGTGAAGGTTTCTGGGGTCTCCCTTCTGGCCCTCTTCAAGGAGAAGAAGGAAAAACCAAGATCTTAAGTTTGCGAGGAAGAGTTTTCATTTGCAATAGTTTATTCCTAGACCTTTCAAAGAATTTTGATTGTTTCTTGAGTGTATCTTTTGTACAATTTTTTATCATTCTAGCTAATGTATTGAACCATTGGTTTCAATTTTTGCCAGAGGTTACGGTCTCACAGAAGATAATTGCCTGCTTAAGGGCGCAACTACCTGTTTACGCGAGATGGGACTTGAAACTTGTTTCTTGATGATCACTCTGCATATCTGAAACTTATCAGTTAATTTATTATATGAACCTAACTTTATTTATCAATGAATATATGAACCTAAAATAATAAAATCATTAAGCTAGTCTGTTCATACATTCTGTTTGTTGAAATTGGTGTAGGTTTGTGGCCTAATTACTATGGAAAAGTTTAGCAATGCCGATATAGTGCCAGCCATCATTTTAGATCATCTGCTATTTAAAATTAATATTAAACGAAGCCAAAATTTATGCTAACAATCTGAAAATTCCACAGCATATCAAGTGGAACTCCTAAGCCACCATGACTGATCTCTGACAGATAACTTGCAACTTCTGAAACAGAAGTTTGTCTCTCAGATTCTTACAAGGTGTAGTAATTGTCTTCCTCCGATTTATTGAAGCAATTGCACTTGAAAATTCTAACTCCATGCAAAAACCTACTTACATGGCGCCAGGAGACGAGGCAATTTTCTATGGCAGCAAAACTCAACACTTATGCAAGGAACAATGAATTGAATAATCAAATATCATCTGAGATTAAATTACAGTAACATACAAAAGTTAAATGAAGTACACCTCAGCCCGTGCAAGTATCTAGTCTGTACTACCTTAAAGAAACTCACTGCTACGATGTAAAGCCAATTATAGCTCTTCCTTATCTCTACCCTTTTTACTCCCATAGTGGGGGTTGAAAAACAGGGTTTAGGCATATACAACTTCACAAGTTTCCTCGAGCACCAACACCAACTTCTCTGCTTAACTTGAAAAAGTGACACTAATCAAAAGGTTTTTGCTGGATCTCCCCATGAATATCTAAAGCTCCAAGTTGTCAGGCAACGCTGTCAACTTGATGCTCAACACAACCTTTTTCATTCTTAATATCGTTAGAAGGAGAAATCAAACCATTCTTTTGACTACAGATTTCATTTGCCCAAACCTCCTGTGAGGGGATTTTACCAACCTCAGATGTGGCACTAGAGTTGCATGTAGCACTCGCTCCTCCACTCATGGTAGTTATCACTTCAGCTTTTGAAGAACTATTTCTTTCACCCTGTGGGCTCATTCTATGCTTTGGATTGCTCAATTTATTATATTCTTCAGGAGCAATGTTCTCATCCTTCAAGTTACAATGTTCACCTTTTCCTGGAGACATCTTGTTCTGAACTTTCAAAGGCACGCCAAGACAGCGTTCTCCAGTTCCAGTTCTGAATTTTGGTGAAACATTTGAGGGTTCCTGAAGAGGTAAAGGCGATTTCGGTTTGATTTCTGAGGCAGCTTTCTGAACTCCAGTTTTGGTGGCCCGAACAGCCATGATGGTTCTGGTAGGTTGAAACTTGCCAAACTTTGCCTCTTTTGAAACCCCGTTGGGGCTAACATTTCCTGCCCCAAGTTTTGGCGAGACACAGGGTGCAGTTGGGTGAGATTTCATACTTCCGGTAGGAGTTTGCACATTTGATCTTGCCTGAATGACATAAGAATAAAATGGGAATGTGAGACCAGCCTAAAATTAACAAGTGAGAGAGCAATGAAGAATAAGATAGGTGATCTTGCCAGCATAGTTGTCAGACAAGCATCTAGTCAAAGCACAAAGTCAGGCTTTCCCAAATAAAAAGACTTTAGTCAGGCTTTCCGAAATAAGAACTTTTTCTTTAGGTCATGAAACCACCTTGGCAAAACTACTTCACTACTCACATAATTACTTATGAGACAGAAATGGAACTGACCCCATCAAAGAAGCCAAGCTTTGGTGACGGCATCCGAAGGCCTGACGGTTTGCTGGCATTAGTATGAACAAGTGCCCCACTTCCTGTTGAAACTCTTTTAGCGCTCTCATTCAGCAATCCTGACGGTTTGCTGGCATTAGGATGAACAAGTGCACCACTTCCTGTTGAAACTCTTTTTGCGCTCTCATTCAGCAATCCAGTCACCTGAGTGCTATCTCTAACTGAGCAATTGTCACTGGAATGATTTTTGGAGTTTCGGGAAGCATCGCCATCATCAGAAATTTTTTTGCAAGATCTGGAATCAAGACTAGGTCTTGAAATGTTAGACCTTCTATTGACGGTAGAAGCTGGTGACGACGACTTCAAAGACGATTCACTGCTAGAGCTTGCAGGTAATATACTAGAAGATGGTTTTTTCATAGACTTCAAATGAGCTGAGATACGCGAACTCATAGATTGGTTCCTTTTTCCTGATGCGTTGCTTGTTTTACTTTTGACAGTTGAGCCAACAGGTGCATACTTACGAGCCTTGGAATCAAAATTTCGTTTCTTCATGTCTAAAGAACATTTACTGCTATTACTGGATGACAGGCTCTCCAAACTCTCAGTAGAGGAAGCAAGCGTCAGCTGTGTCTTAGTTGCCACTGAAGAACGTAACGTGGACTTGACAGGCAGCAGGGGCTTGGGCACAGCTTTTTGCGAACCAACAATAGCAGAAACTTTTGCTCCTCTACCTGGCACTGTTAAGTACATTGATGCTCAAGAAATGTGCATGG
Organism: Excoecaria agallocha; assembly: GCA_037975025.1. Taxonomy (NCBI): domain Eukaryota; kingdom Viridiplantae; phylum Streptophyta; class Magnoliopsida; order Malpighiales; family Euphorbiaceae; genus Excoecaria; species Excoecaria agallocha. The sequence continues at coordinate 445,468 of CM075806.1, read as the reverse complement.
AAATAATAAATAAATCTAAGTTCAATTGATTGTCAAACCTTTTGCGCTATCCTTTTCCACTGTGATGTGGTTGGCACTCAAGGAAGCTCTCTTGGCAGCTGTTGGTGGGATGGGACAAACTCTGGCTACTATCTTGGGGGGCTTACTAAGACATGAAGATGACTCTCCATTCCTAGAACCAAACTGCACAGAACTTTTGTTGGTGAAACAATGCATATATATGTGTGTGTATAAAGCATACAATGAAATAGGGCATCCTCTTCTGCTTAAAAAGAAGAAAGGAGGGGGGCATCTGATGCAGATTGAACGATGACGTTTTAGAATAAAGAAACTTAAGCCATAAACGATGCGTTTTGGTAGAATTAGTTACGACAGCATAATATTCTGTTATTTCTATTATTTGTTATGACGCCCTGTTTGTGTAATGGAAGGAGAAGGAATGGCGCATGAGGCCACCACGAGATTTAAGGGGGTGCCAAGAGTGTGTTGGAATGAATTTTTTGATTAATGAAATATTGAGAAGTTGTCTTCTTCTCTCTTCACTACTAAATTCTCTTGCATTTCTACTATGTTTCTTCTTTTTCTTCGGTTCAGTCTTTATCAATTGGTATCAGAGCATCGATCCTCTGACCATGGCGGAGAACACCAGAACTCAGGAACTCAGGCGAGATCTTGTGCAAATGATACAGGAGTCTGAAAAACGACAGCAGCAGTTGTTGAAGGATTCGATGGAAGAAATCAGGAGTTTGATTGGGGAATTAAGTCTCCAAAACACGGAGGTGCTGGCTAAGAACAAGGGTGTAGAAACCATTGATGCAAAACCTTCAAGAAGAGACATAGACAGTAGACCAACGTGGGGACGAACTACTAAGCTGGAATTTCCTCGTTTTAATGGCGAGGAGCTCACCAATTGGCTTCTCTGGGCAGAATACTTCTTTGAAGTAGATGGCACTCATAAGGACAACTGGGTGAAGATCGCAGCACTTCATCTGGATGGGAAAGCCATCCAATGGCATCAAGGCTTCATCAAGGCTAAAGAAGGAGCACCGGTGGCATGGGAAGACTATGTAAAAGCCTTGAGTTCCAGATTTGGAGCACATGCTTATGATGATCCTCTAGCAGACCTAAGAAACTTGAGACAGGTAAGCTCACTGCAAGATTATCTTGATGCCTTTGATGAGAAGTATCCCAGGGCTGAGATTAGAGAAGATCAAGCCATTAGTTTCTTCTTATCTGGATTGGTTGATGAACTTGGAAATGTTGTACGAATGTTTAAACCAAAGACCCTAACCAAAGCTTATTCCCTAGCTAAATTACAAGAACTCACAGTAGCTGCAATCAAGGGCCAGCCCAAACCAAACACCAAAACACCTGGACCATCTAATCTACTGCCAAATCCATACAAACCCTCTCCTGCTCAGTCCAACCACCATCCCTACACATCAACTTATCAGAAAACCCAAAACCAAACAGGCCTTTTATCCACACCTACCGTCCCTAAGCTGCCTTGGCAGCCTGCAAGAAACCCCAAAAACATGACTAATAAGGATTTTGATGAGAAGCGAGCAAAGGACCTTTGCTTCTGGTGCAATGAAAGATTTGCCCCTGGCCATCATTGTAAATCCAGGCAGGCTTTTGTTCTACAATTGCACGTAGACACGGGAGAAGAGAAAGATGAAGAGAAGGTGGAGAAAGATGATGTTACAGTTGAGGAATGCAACTATCCTTACATGCATTACATGGGTCCCCAGGATCTAAAACCATGAGGTTGGTAGGGGTGCATAAGAACAAGAAGCTATTCATCCTTGTAGACTCAGGAAGTACCCACAACTTCTTGAGTGAAGACACTGCCAGAAGATTGAATTGTCAGCTGCAACCAGTCGAGGGTGTCAAGGTTACAGTGGCCAATGGCCAAAACTTGCAATGTCTCTCACTTTGCTTAGCCTTTGAATGGCGAGTACAGGGCCAATCTTTTGTAAGTGATGTTTATATCCTTCCTCTTACCAGCTATGACTTGATATTAGGTACACAGTGGTTAGCTACTTTAGAAGATATTTTATGGAACTTCAAAGAATTGAGAATGACTTTCTGGGTTAACAAACAACAATATGTGCTACGCGGAGAGAAAAATAGAGGGTTGGCAATTGTTGATAAAGGCCAACTCAATAAGTTGTTAACCAAACCCCATCAGCTAGCCTCTGTTCGACTACTTATGCAGGTCCCTGAGCATTCACTTGCAGCCTTGTACGAACTGCAAGTCACTGATGCAGCAGGAAAGTGGAGCCAGCTAGTGGAGTTATTGGAGCAGTATGCGTTCCTTTTTAAGGAACCAGTAGGTCTTCCACCTCCTAGAACTCATGACCATCAAATCATCTTGAAAGACGGGGTTCAACCTGTCAATGTGCGACCCTATAGGCACGGAGCTTTACAGAAGGATGTAGTGGAGAAAATGACTAAGGAAATGCTGAAAACCGGGGTGATAAGGACCAGCACCAATCCCTATTCCAGTCCCGTGGTGTTGGTGAAGAAGAAGGACGGTAGGATGCGCATGTATATTGACTACAGGGCCCTAAACGCTATTACCGTTAAGGATAAATATCCTATACCCGTTATTGAGGAACTCTTGGATGAATCGGGAGGTGCAGTGGCCTTCTCTAAAATTGACTTACGGACTGGTTATTGGCAAATTAGGATGCATCAGGATTCTATAGAGAAGACAGCATTTAAAACTCACGATGGGCATCATGAGTTCTTGGTTATGCCCTTTGGCTTGACCAACGCTCCGTCCACATTCCAGAATTTGATGAACACAATTTTCAGGCCTTATTTGAGGAAGTTTGTATTAGTTTTTTTTATGACATCTTGGTGTACAGCAAGAGCAAACAAGAACATTTGCAGCATCTCAAGTTGATCTTTGATTTATTGAAATCCAACAAGCTTCTCGCTAAAGAAAGTAAGTGTTCATTTGGATGTACGTAGGTGGAATATCTTGGGCACATTATTACACCAGAGGGAGTACAGACTGACCCTCAGAAAATCCAAGCAGTGACGGAATGGCCCGTTCCAAAGACGATCAAGCAGCTAAGGGGATTCTTGGGTTTGACAGGATACTATAGGAGGTTTGTTAAAGGCTATGGACAAATGGCCAAACCCTTAACTGAACTGCTACAGAAGAATGCATTCCAATGGGGAAAGGATGCACAACTTGCATTTGAGCAGCTCAAAGAGGCTATGGTTACAGCACCAGTCCTAGCGATGCCTATGTCCAACCAACCCTTCTTGATTGAAACTGATGCTTCTGGAGTGGGTATTGGCGCTGTTCTTATGCAGAAAGGACATCCAATTGCCTTCATTAGTAAGGCTTTATCCCCACGAAATCAGCTGCTCTCCATTTATGAAAAGGAAATGCTGGCTATCTTACTAGCTATTAAGAAATGGGAGCCTTACCTTACTAATCAACGATTCACCATCAAGACTGATCATCAAAGTTTGAAGTATTTACTGGACCAACGAATTACAACCCCCTCACAGCAAGCTTGGGTTGCTAAACTCATGCAGTTTGACTATGAGATCCTCTACAAGAAGGGCAAAGAAAACGTTGCTGCTGATGCTCTATCCGGTCTTCCTGAGTCGGAGCTTTTTCATTGCACCTTAGCCTTCTTGCCTTCAGAGTTATTACATGAAATTGAAAGCACTTGGACTACTGATCCTACTTTACGGAGCATCATTTCTGCCAAAGAACAGGATGCTGGAACTCATCCTCGTTATGCATGGAGACAACGGAAACTCACCCTTAAGGGTAGACTTGTGGTTGGCAACGATCCAGCACTGAAACACAAGTTACTAAAACTTTATCATGACTCAGCATTGGGTGGACACTCAGGTGTCACTGTGACAACAAAGAAGTTGGCCTCCAGTGTATATTGGAAGGGACTGTGGAAGGATGTTAGGAATTATATTCGCAGTTGCTCTATCTGTCAGCAGTTTAAACCAGAAAATGTAGCCACACCAGGATTGTTACAGCCTCTACCAATCCCAGCAGGTGTCTTCACCCACCTCACCATGGATTTCATCGAAGGTCTTCCAAAGTCACAAGGCAAATCTGTTATTTTTGTGGTGGTTGACCGATTAACCAAATATGCCCATTTTGTTGGTCTCTCTCATCAGTTTTCGGTCCACACCATTGCACAAGTCTTCCTCGAACACGTCTATAAACTCCATGGAATGCCACAAACTATCACCAGTGATCGAGGCCCTACCTTTGTTAGCAAGTTTTGGAAGGAGTTGTTCACTTTGCAAGGGGTGGAACTGCAGTTATCTACTGCATATCACCCCCAAACTGATGGCCAAACGGAGGTGGTGAACCGATGTTTGGAGGCTTATCTGCGTTGCATGGCTGGAGACATTCCCCACACTTGGTATCAATGGCTTCCACTAGCTGAATTCTGGTATAATACTTCCTATCATACCAACATACAGATGACACCCTTTGAGGCTCTTTATGGCTATGCTCCACCACTCTATATACCTTATTTCCCACATGAGTCCCCTGTGGAAGCAATTGATTCTTACCTCCAGGACAAGGAAGCCACCATCAAGCTCCTGCAACACCATCTCCAAAAGAACTCACTTCGGATGAAACACATGGCTGACAAACATAGAAGTGACAGGCAATTCCAGGTTGGAGACCGGCTCTATGTCAAGTTTCAGCCCTATAGGCAGTCGTCGGTTCATCAAGGTAACCAGAAATTTCACCCGAAATATTTTGGCCCCTTCCAAATTCAAGACAAAATTGGAGCAGTGGCCTACAAGGTGAATTTACCTCCAGAAGCTCAAATCCACAATGTCTTTCATGTCTCACTGTTAAAACCAGTTCATGCACGTGTCCAAGCTTCACCCACATTTCCCTCCTTGCATACCACTCCAATATATCCTCAGGCTATCTTAGATCGCAGGATGGTGAAATGCCAACATGCTGCCGCTACTTAGCTCCTAGTTCATTGGAAGGGACAATCACCAGCTGAAGCTACATGGGAATATGACAAGGACCTCCGACTGCGTTTCCCAGCATTTTTTCTTGTGGACAAGGAAATCGGAGAGGGAGGTATTGATGCAGATTGAACGATGACGTTTTAGAATAAAGAAACTTAAGCCATAAACGATGCGTTTTGGTAGAATTAGTTACGGTAGCATAATATTCTATTATTTCTGTTATTTGTTATGGCGCCCTGTTTGTGTAACGGAAGGAGAAGAAATGGCACATGAGGCCACCACGAGATTTAAGGGTGTGCCAAGAGTGTGTTGGAATGAATTTTTTGATTAATGAAATATTGAGAAGTTGTCTTCTTCTCTCTTCACTACTAAATTCTCATGCATTTCTACTCTGTTTCTTCTTTTTCTTCGGTTCAGTCTTTATCAGCATCCTTCATGCACAAGGCCCCAGGCTTGCAAGGATCAAGGAGGATAGTTTAAAACATAACTAGGTTTTGGTTAGCATGTCACTTGTAGACCAATATGACCTGTAACATGTCTCTAACCCTAATTGAATTGGTAAAGACCCTCAGTTGAAATGGCTGGGCAATTCATACTAAGATCGCTAGCATGAAATTTTTTAATGTATAAAATACTTCCAAGTATCATATATGTAACGTCCCCGGATCCGCCGCTTGTCGATATTGTCCTCTTTGGGCGCCACACGTCTGCTTTTGAGATCGTGCCGACCCCCCCAAGGTTTTATTTTTCTCAACGGAAAAGGCCTCGACAAGGGAGAGGTATCCACATTCTTATAAGGCATGCTTCGTTCTCCACTCCAACCGATGTGAGATCTCACAATCCACCCCCATAGGGCCCAGCGTCCTCGCTGGCACACCAATCCGACACCGGCTCTGATACCAAATGTAACGTCCCCGGATCCGCCGCTTGCCGATATTGTCCTCTTTGGGCGCCACACGTCTGCTTTTGAGATCGTGCCGACCCCCTCAAGGTTTTATTTTTCTCAACGGAAAAGGCCTCGATAAGGGAGAGGTATCCACATCCTTATAAGGCATGTTTCGTTCTCCACTCCAACCGATGTGGGATCTCACAATATATATATATATACACACACACACACACATAGACACACACACACACACTCGTGCCTTTGAAGCTTCTGGACTAGGAGAGATCTGATGTACCATTATTCCTGATCCTTTCATCGCAACATTTGGCTTCTTGATACCAGCTTTAGTCTTTAACTGTAATTTGAAGTGCAAAAGACTAAGTACTATTTAAAATAATGACAACTTAAAACAAACTGCCATTAATCTTACCGTATTTTGGGAAACAATGTCCAGTTTCTCTGAAGCTGAAAAAGAAACATTGTGTTAGTTCTACAGAGGAAGCCCAAGCACAATATCAAACCAAATTCTATGCAAATTGCTAGCAACCTGATCCATTTGAAATGGAGATTCCAAACAAAGGAAGACTAGCTTGAAAGATGCAAGCCTAAGGTAACAGAAAGGAAGCACAGACAATTCAACAGCAGGAACAGACCTGATTCTGTTGTATACTATTATCTTTTGTAAAGGGAAAACAAGTTGGAAACAAGCCCAGGAATATGAAGACACTCAAGTCTGTTTTCCTTCAGAAGAAAGTCAAATGTATATTAATATCATCTAGGTCAAAACATTATTAGCCTAGAGATCCAACTGGATCTCTGGCAATCGCTGGAAGATAAAAGCTGCTATTAATAGCATTATTGAAAAAAATAATGCAGTAATCCTGGATGAAATAATCAAGTATAAAAATGATAATCCAGTTGATAGTGGGGTAAAGAAACAAATATAAATATTGCACAGTATTTTCTACTGTTGTTTATCAATTATATAATTTAAAAGAATACCCACATTTGATGTGTTGGCTTTCATTTACTCCTGATCCTACTTTCATCCGAGAAATTGCAGCTTTGGATGCTTTATTAGATTTATGGATTGAAGCTCTTATATCTCCAAACAAGTCATCCTCAAGAGTTCCCAATCTCGAATCCTCAGTTGCTGATGTAGATATTGAATCAGTAGATCTGCATATATCCTCTTCGATTCCTAGTAACATAAGCTTTTCTTTAACTTTTTCAGCTCTTCCAATCACATTGGATGCTTTAGTAGATTTCTGGATTGAAGCTCTTATATCTCCGAACAAATCATCCTCAAGAGTTCCTAATGTTGAATTTTCAGTTGCTAGTGTAGATATTGAATCAGTAGATCTATTTATCTCCTCCTCAATTCCTGGTAATGCAAGTCCTTTTCCACCTGCCTCAGCTCCAGATAGCATGCTAGATAACTCGTCTGGTTCCAGGAAACCTGGTTGCACATAAGATGCAGCTCTAACTAAAAGATATTATCACTATCAAAAAGAATACAGAGATCTCAACCAACAAATTGTGCACAAGAAAATACCTGCACTGGTAAAGAAAGCACTGTCCCAGGCCAGACTTTTGCGCAAGTTGTACTTTTCATTGTTTTTCATCTTTTTCTGATCTGATGATTCACAGGGTTTTAATTGTTCATTTCCGTCAATGAAGTCTCCCGGGGATTGCGTGCCCAGCAACTGAACATTCTTTTGTTTTGCATGGTCATCTGAATGTAGAATTATGCAAAAGGATCTTTTTTGTCATTTCAGGAAAAAAACAATGAAACAAACGCAAAACCACAGCTGAAAAAATTGGTCATCCATATAAAGCTTTCCTAGGTTCTGCATAATCTTTGTATGTCATGGCAAATGCACCTTTAAATCAAAAGTTTCAAAACTAAATATCTCTTCTTTAACACCCTATGCAACATGTGATGCCAGAGGAAACATCATCCGACTCCTCCAGAACGTAATGCAACAGCATTTTCAACACAGGCTATCCATATAAGCATAATTCCAAAGAAGTAACTTCTATTTTTTTAAATTAACCTGCTACAATAAAGATTTAAGCAAGCTTTTTCCTTTTGGTATTCCAAAATCCATAGATAAGAACTAACAGAATTCAAACCTGCAATTTCTTTCCAGCTCAACTGGGCACATAACCTAGTCTTGTATTTTTTTTTTCAGAGAAACATCGTCAACTGAAAATCTCGCAAACCGTAATTTACTTCGAAAAGTGTTTAATCCGAACGGTCAAGTAATAATTAGGCTTAGGTCCTAAATATAAAGAATCAGTACAGCAAATTCTGAATATCAAAAGGAACAAAAAGCTTGAGAACTCAACTGAAGTGAAAGATAAATGAAGACGATAATTCCCGCATCAAAGTAACAAAATGAGAAAATTGAAAGAAGTGTATGAATCGAGAACCTGAAATTTGAAGAATTTGACGGTCACGAGAAGGAGAAATGTAGAGGCAATCGTCCTCGGAGCCGAAATCAATAAGACTGAGACTTTTATTTCCAAGATCGAAATTCTCCTCGGATACACCCATTCTACAGATCACTCGACAAATAGAAAGAAAAGCAAAATGAATGGTCAACTGACGATTGATTCAAGTATGAAAAACCGAACAGAGCTGAGTCGAAAATTGGTTTTCTTCTTGGGGCAGATGAAGAGAGAGAGGGAGGGAGAGAGAGAGATTTTTGAATTTTGGAGAAGCGGCGATTTGTAATTATAAATTAAAATAAAAAAAGAGAAAAACAAAAAAAAGTGGGAGCGTCTCGTCTCGTGTATAGAACTTTTACCGGGCATAACTTTGTCAGACCATTGGATTACTTTTAGAATTTGGGCTGGGCTGGGTTGGCTTGAAAAGGGGAAATTCAATCTCCTTGCATTCAGTACATTTTGTCTTTCCCGCCAAAATCAGCGTTCTTCTTCTCTATTGAAAGAAAGAATTTTAACTGCTTGGGGGTAGCGAAATCCAACCGATCGATCGAGATTATGTATGGGAACGGCATAAGTGCGACGGAGCATCACCGTCCGATGAGTTACGAAAACAACGGCATCGATGTCCTCTCAGCTTACTTCCCGTCGAACGATCTCGCCGTTGACGAGGATAAGCTGAACTTCACATCTAAGCTCATCCACTTCTTCTCCACATCTAGTGGCCAAAATCTCGCTTCTCAGGTCTTTTAATGTTTTGTTGAGTTTATTTAGTTCGGTTTACTATTGGAGTGATTGTGTGAGGAATTTAGGAGATTGGAAATTTTCAATTTCATGAACAGGTAAAAGATGAGAATGGCGCGTTCTTTTTGCCAATTGACTTTCAAGAGTTTCGCAAAATATGTGATATTGAGCAATTTTATGCAACTTTAGAAGAGAAACCTAAATTGGCCCTCTCTTGCCTCGGAGCTGCAGTTCACAAGGTACAATGTTTTTAGTTATTTTTGTATTTGATTTCTTTTATTCGTTTTTGCTTTCCTCTGGTTAAGAGAATTGATAGCTAGCATTCAAATAGGTACTATTGGCCAAATGGGAGGACAGCGTTTTGGACGATGGTGCGAGGATAAACATCCGTCTTCACAACTATCCTGAATCAGTTATTGCTCTGAAAAACCTAAAAGCAGCTTATATTGGTAACTTCCGTTTAAGGCTTGCAATTGATATTTCATGATCAGATCAGCTGTATTTTGAGTTTTTTCCGTGCTGCCTAAAGTGATGTGAATCATGGGGTGAAATGGCAGATAAGCTAGTATCCATACGGGGGACTGTAGTGAAAGCCAGCACTGTCAGGCCACTAGTGGTACAAATGAGTTTTGACTGTGAAAAGTGTAAATCAAATATCATACGGGTATTTTCTGATGGGAAATTTTCACCACCAACTATATGTAACTTGAATGGGTGCAAGAGCAGGACATTTCACCCCATTCGGTCCTCTGCTCAAGCCATAGATTTTCAGAAAATAAGGCAAGTGCTTCATTTAGTGCCTGCTTGGCGGACTTTTCTCCCAATGCTTTTATAAATAAAGATCTCTCTTTTTTTTTTTTTGCCTTTTTTAATTTGTAACATTTATTTTTGGTATTCTTCCAAATAGTTTTGTATGTGCCTTCCTCCAGGATACAGGAGCTATTACGACCTGAAGATCATGAAGAAGGGCGAGTACCTCGAACAGTGGAGTGTGAACTGACTGAAGATCTTGTTGATGCATGTATCCCCGGAGATGTGGTTACTGTTACTGGAATTATAAGAACAATTAACAATTATGTGGATATTGGAGGAGGTCAGGTGGAAAGATTTCCATATGGGATTATGTGGATATAATGCATGGATTCTTTGTGGTCTATTTTTCTAGACACCTGACATTTCCATCTTTAACAATAGATTATTATATTAGTAATTAGATATATTAACAATTAAATGTTAATAATTAATAATTTGTACAATTCCAATTATTAAAAAAAAAAGAATTTATATTTTGAATTTAAATAAAAAAATTTAAGTTCAAAATATAAATATATTTCATATTGGAATGAGTTCTAAAACTATTTGCATTTCCTAACATAGCGTTCTGCAAATATTTGCAGGAAAATCAAAAGGCAAAAATCAAGGGTTTTACTATTTGTATCTAGAAGTTGTTTCCATAAAAAATTCCAAGTCACAGTCTACAACTTATGACTTGAAAGATTCTAACTCTGATGTTAAAGCTGCAGAGCTGTCTGATTTATTCTCATTCTCTCCGAGGGACTTAGAGTTTATTGTGAAGTTTTCGGAAGAATATGGTTCAGATATCTTCAAGCAAATTATTCAATCTGTATGTCCCTCAATATACGGACATGAACTTGTAAAAGGTATACCAAGTGTCTCTCAATATAATGTGCCACATCATTTTTCCCTACCATTTCTAGCATCTCATATGCATTAAGGGGAACTGAAGGTTGGATGAGTAAGAGTCTTCAGTTGACTCTGCCCATCTTGTATCTTGTAGCTGAAAAGGAACTGCTAAATTAGACCATGATGTTCAATTGTTTCCTTGTGTTAGCGGTACTTATCTTATTATCATGTGCTAATCAAATCTCTAATCATGCTGGAGCAATCAAATCCAAGAATCTTAATGAATCATGTATAGATATAAGAAATGACCATGTCTCCCGTTCTGCATTTGCTTGATATTCTAAGCTGATCTTTAACTTCAGCAATAAGGTGATTTATTTTGATTTTCTGGTTTTAAAACAGCGGGTATAACACTAGCACTATTTGGAGGTGTACGCAAGCATTCAATGGATCAGAATAAGGTCCCAGTTAGAGGAGATATCCATGTCATAATTGTTGGTATGCTTAAACTTATGGCACTCTAAAACTGTATGGTTTACATGAATGATAATGGATAGCATTTTATCAAGATTAGAAGTGCATAGGGTTTTGTCTTTTTGGTAATGGATGAAAAGAGAAAATGAACTAGGCGAAATATCATTTCTCTTTTGCTAGGTGATCCTGGACTAGGCAAGAGTCAATTACTCCAAGCAGCAGCTGCTGTTTCTCCACGTGGCATTTATGTATGTGGCAACGCTACAACAAATGCTGGCCTCACTGTGGCCGTAGTGAAGGATTCCTTGACGAGTGACTATGCATTTGAGGCTGGTAACTGATTGCTGCTCAGTTTTATTCTTTTTAGTTTGTGAAGCATTGGATAGCTTTTTTAATTATCACGTCCATGGTGTTAAAAAGTGGACGTGATACTTATAGTTGCGATCGTGATTTGCCAAACAATATGTTATCTTATTATCGTACTTGTAAGAAGCTGAAGCTATAGCATCTAGTTCATGGATGTTTAATTGGTCCGGCATACTGATTGGATACTGAGAATTGTTGCCTCCAATGTCGATATGCCCCTTGGTGCTCTTTTCTTGAATAGGTCCTAGAGGTGTGTGTAACGTATTTAAGTCCAATGCGGAGCCGTTATGACTTGTAATATGTCCGACCAACAAGACCAATTCTCTCCTTGCAAGGCTAGGAGAAGAATATAAGCATCTAAACTATTTCCCCAGGTACCCCATGCACCAAGGCACTCTTTTCTTTGGAAAGAAAAGGTGGAAAAAGCTTGCTTTGTATGATTAAAAGCTCGTGTATTTCAGTGTGGAAAGCAGCCTCTGGGAAGAAGCTGGGGCTACAAATAGAGGGCCTTTTAAGATGAGTTCAATTTAAAATTTGCACTCTAGTATAGTTTAAGGGCTCATAACAGAATCATAAGAGATAATTAGAAGTGTCAATTTTGTATCGGTCACAATATTTTAATTGTTTGCAAACAAAATACGAAATGACTCAGAATTTGAATTTTTCAGCTTGGACCAACCTCAACGGTCAACTGTGAGCTAACTGAGAAAAAAGTAGAGATGTTAAGATTTGAGTCTAAACCTGCCATAATGCTATAAATGTATGCATATTTTCATCATATATAAGCCAAACCCAAACCCAACCCAAATTCACTCGATCTGATTGAGTGACACAAATCTGCCCGAAACCTAGTGACCTGAATTAGGAATGTTTCATATCGAATTTCAATGTTAACCAACAATTAAATTTTGGAGAAATATCCATGGTGGAATTTCCTCACGGTTTGCTGCAAGGAAATGCATGGTGTTTTGTATATTTTGACAAGCATAAAATAAGGTCTATCTTGAGCTCTAAGTTCAGTATTATCCTGCTTCGTGGAATTTTGGACGATAATCTTTTAGTAACAATTCAATCTACAATAGGTGCAATGGTGCTAGCAGATAGTGGACTGTGTTGTATTGACGAATTTGATAAAATGTCCGCAGAGCATCAGGTTTTTCCCGAATTTCTGGTTCTTTGCTTATTTTTCTTTTTCCCTTCCTCACTTTACATCTAAGACTATATTCAACCTATACTGGGACTCCCGCAGGCTCTTCTGGAAGCAATGGAGCAACAGTGTGTATCCGTTGCAAAGGCTGGCCTTCTAGCAAGCTTATCAGCACGGACTTCTGTTTTAGCTGCAGCGAACCCTATTGGTGGTCATTACAAGTAATTTCTTCTGCTTTTCAGCTATGATTATTCTTTCTCATAAATCTGTTGATGCTGATAATACATTCAAGGCAAAGCCAATAGAGATGCATATCCAAATATTTACATGTGCTTTTGTTTATTTGATATTTCAAATCCACATTGCAGCCGAGCAAAGACAGTGAATGAGAACTTAAAAATGAGTGCTGCTCTCCTCTCACGATTTGATTTGGTTTTCATATTACTTGATAAACCTGATGAAGAACTGGATAAACAAGTGTCCGACCACATCATGTCAGTAAGTTATCCTGTCTGACATTGTTCATTAGTGCATTCTTTTGCTTGATAGATTAGTCCACTGTGAAGCATAACAAACTGGTGAATAGACCTTCTTCTGTTCAAACTTTATATGGATGTGCTTTGTGTCCGTTTTGTGCCTGGATTAGTAAATACTGTAAACATTTGAAGGGAAATGCAAAGCAACTTTGAAAGAGGACTCGCATGAGAAGTAAACGTTAGTAGAGCTGTATTAGTCAGTTGCACGTGTGGAACATGGTTTACATATCTTTTGTCATCGAATTCACTCTTTAGGTGAGAGGATGCGAGGGGAAACTTACATTTAGCAAAGACTTTCTCAAGCAATTGGTAAATTTTGTTTGTTAAAATAATTGTAGTCTCCAGCACCATGATTGAAAATTTTGGACAATTTACAATATCTCTGTTTCTTTTGGATATGAAAGGCTCAATGTGTCCATCTTGCAGCTTCATGCTGGAAACGGGGGGCATTCACCAGCAGCAAAAAAGCTACGGATAGGTTGTGTTGCTTCTTTTCTTTTTGCTTTGAGGAATAGAACTTGATAATGTAGTCTTTCTGCTTCTAGGTGAATATATTTTTATGTGCAACTGCTTTTGACATGGTCATTAATATACAAAATGCAGCGTTACATAATAATAGTGTCATGGATATGGGTGTAAAAAGCCGTTCTTTAATTTCAAGGCTGAGACTTGATCCGAGAAGGGATATTGATTTTGCTCCTCTGCCTGGTCCACTTCTTCGAAAGTATATTGCTTATGCAAGAACTTGCGTCTTTCCTAGGTGATTTGGGAGCGACCTCTGCATTGTGAATTTGATACAATATCTAATTTGCAGCTATAGTTTCAAATATTTGCCAATGCAAATTTATATGGGCGCATAAGTTGATGACTTGATGTCATTCATATAGGATGTCAAAACCAGCGGCAGAAATCCTACAGAAGTTCTATTTACAACTTCGAGACCACAATACTTCTGCTGATGGTACACCGATAACAGCAAGACAACTGGAAAGTCTGGTGAGGCTTGCAGAAGCTCGAGCTCGGCTGGAGTTGAGAGAAGAAATTACGGAACAAGATGCTAAGGTAATGTTTGCTTAACTGTTTCGTGTCTCTTTAATTGTGTTGTTTGGTTATACAATTTGCCATCCCTTTTAAATCAGTTTCTGTTATGGTTCAAACTTTTGGGTGAACGGCTCATTCAATAATTCTCTGAAGCTTAGTGGACTAAAAGTATCTTGCATAGGCAAGACCATGGGTGAAATTTATGTCAGGATTTGCCATGAACAGTTGATAAATTGCGTCATTACTCCTTTTTGAAGTGGCCAAGCTGTGAATTATCCACAAGAATAATTATCTTTCATCCAGTGGAGAGTGTTGTTATCTAAGCAAGCCCTAAGTTTGATATTGAACATTCTTCATGTATTTGAAGTTCAAAACAATCTAATTTCTGCTAATACTTTATTAACCTTCTTATCACTGTCATTTGGTCATTTACTTTACAGGATGTGGTTGAGATAATGAAAGAGTCCCTGTATGACAAGTATGTTGACGAGCGTGGTGTTGTGGACTTTGGTAGGAGTGGTGGAATGAGTCAACAGAAAGAGGCCAAACGATTTCTTAATGCTCTTAACAAGCAGTCAGATTCCCAGCAGAAAGATACTTTTTCAATTTCTGTATGGGAAATTGCTTTTTCTGCCATGTATAGCAACAAAAACTGTACTTCTTAAACGAACTAAATTCCATTCTGCCTTGTTGGTATTTCAGGAAATCTACAGTTTGGCTGATAATATTGGCTTAAGAGTACCAGATATCGATGCATTTGTCGACAACTTAAACAGTGTGGGTTATCTACTCAAGAAGGGACCAAAGACATTTCAGGTAACAATATGTAATCTGATTATCAGAGCACATCTATGCTCCTAGTAATGACCAGAAATGCAACGTTCATATGCGAAAAAGAACATCCCTTGGTGGTTCAAACCATTAGCAGTAATATGAACAGAAATAGTTCAAACCATTAGCAGTAATATGAACAGAAATAGTTCATATGTGAAAAAGAACATCCCTTAGTGGGTCAGTGACCAGCTGCAATTAACTTCTGTTTCGCACCCATGCATTGTGATGCAGGTTTTAAAATCTTCTTTTACACGAAATCAAACACAGTTCAATTAGCTAATGGTTAGGTCAGTGACCAGCTGCATTTAACTTCTGTTTCGCAACCGTACATTGTAATGCAGGTTTTAACATCATCTTATACACGAAGTCAAACATCGAGGTCAAGGGGCTAAAGATCTTTGGAGAAACGGAGAGCATCAAACCTTGTACCATTTCTTGCAACATCAAACAGCTGTTGAGTCATTGATTGGCGTCTGCAAATCCACAGCACTCGTATTTCTGTAAGTTGATGCCGTCATGCAAATTAAAATCTTCACTTGTAAAAAGTTGTAAGATACTTGATTTTTGAGTTCAGAATTTATTTTAATGGAACAAATTTCCTTGCATTTAATTCATTTCTTTGAACTTTGTACATGGATAACATTACATTCAGAATTCAATATTCATAATATACATAACTAAATCCTGTAAATATTACTGTTCCTTTTCCTTTCCCTTGGATTTCCATTTCAGTTACAATGTGTTCAGTCAAGAACATAGTGATTAGACTGGCATCTTAAGCATAACCATCTCCATTTGTAGGTTCTAGCCGCCACTCACTTCCATAATAAGAATTTGGCAAGCCCAACCAAAATTTGAAAGCCTCAGCTGCTCTCTTCCTGTCTCTTCTCCGATCTTGCCTGGCCTGAGACGCGTGTTTACTAGTGAACATCCTTGAATGCATTTCCACATATATCTTCTTATACTTGGTCTTATTTGGTGGTATACCATTTTCTTCCATGCAAGCCACAATTTCTAGAGCCTTTTGAAAGAAAGCAGCCCTTACACAGATATCAGCTAGAGCATCTAACAACCCTTCATCGACCTTCAATGCCGGTGGAAGAGGTGAATCAGAATTGAACTTCTTGCCTTCCTTTTGCACGTTGAATCTGTCCTTGACTTCTTTCCACAATAGAAGTGCTTCCCCTGGTTTTCTAGCCAGTGCTATACTATTTGCAAGACTACCATAAGTTGCCACATCAGGGTGGAACCCATTCTCCTTCATTCTCTGGATTACTTTCTTTGCTTCCTCAACCAGTCCCAGTTTGCAATACCCTTCAACTAGCATATTCCATGCGATCAAATCAACTTTCACCCTTGGATCTTTAAACATCTCATCAAAGACCTGGTTTGCCAACTTTGGTTGACCTGACAAGGCAAAAGCTTTCATCAAAGTAGTGTAACTGATCTTGCTGGGAGCAATTCCTTTCCCTCTCATTTCATTGAAAAACGCAAGAGCCCCTGCACTGTCATCGACCTGTATACACCCATCAATCAAAGTATTATACGAAACCACATCAGGCTGGATTTCTGCATCATCAGCCATTTCTTTAAGTAACTCCTTAGCCTTATCGATTTGCAGCTGCTGGCAATAACCCTTAAGCAGAATATTATAAGTAACCTTATTTGCAGGTACACCAATCCTTGTCATCTCAGCTAGTACCTGACGTGCACGGTCCATAGAACCTGCCCTCACAAGGGCAGAAACAACTGTAGTATATGTTACATGGTCAGGGTGACTCGCATTATCGTCTTGATGTCTCATTGCCTCTAGCAATCTAATCGTGTCACTTACACGACCTTGCTTCATATAACCCTTCATTAGAGTTGTGTATATTCTAGAGTGAGGCGCATAGGCCCTAGGCAATGATGGTGGCTCAGCATAAGTAGGCTCTGTCAAATTTGGAAGCAACTTCTCAAACAAATGCTGTCCTCTCCGACCAGACACATCATTCACATTCTCAATTGCATCTCTCTCATCTTCACTCAAATCCTCCATATTTGTCTCCCCAAGGATCTTACAAAGATCTCTCCTTTCTTCTCTCATTGCTTGAACTATTTTCTCTGCGGTTTCAAGATCACCAAAGCCAACATAAGCAGCCACAAGAGAATGCAAAGTGGTCATACACAAAGGGATTTTCTTCTCAATTACTCTCTCTAGAACAAACACAAGCAAGTCTTTCCTATCATATCTAGCACAGAGTTTGATTATAATGTTAAACGTCAAAATATCAGGCTTAGCTCCGAATTCAGGCATTTCCTCAAACAGCTGCAAGAACAATTTCCCATCACCCATATTAGCACACGCATTCAGCACATTATTGAAAGCAGCTGTGTCTGGGCTTGAGTCCGCTACAATTGCGGTGTCTGAGAACCGCCGTATACGGCGGGTGATTGAATTGAAAAGCTTAACCGCTTGTGCAGGACCATCATCAGGGGAGGAGGCTAGGCGACTGAGAACGGCCGACCAGGCCTTGACGTGCGGTAGATAACCGGAACGGAGCATGGAGTTGATGAGGAAGACAGCATAAAGCAGCTGCCCGGCTTTGGTGGCGGAGACGGCGAGGAGACCAAGGGAATTAGCGTCGAGGCGGTGAAGCTGACGTTCATGGCGGAGGCGAGTGAGAATGGACTGGGCGCGTGTAAGACTGAGAGGAGTGTTTTGGTAGGAAAGTTGGGAAACTAGGCGGCTAAGGCAAGTGGGATTGGGAAGACGAGGGAATTGGGAATAAAGGGTCCAAGCTTCATCTGTTTTTCTTTGGCGAAGAAGAGATAATAGTCTCTGGTCATCATTAACAGAGACAATAGTGTCTGTTGTGGGATTAGTTTGGTTGGTGGCAGTGCGAGAGCAGAATAAACGAGCTGTTTTGGAAGCGACGGCGGTGGTGGAGGTGGGGTAAGGCGGAGATGGCCAGTAGAGAGTGAGGGAATGGGGAAGTGGGTATGGATTAGCGAGTGGCGAAGAACAGGAAGAAGAGGGAAGAGTTGGGTTCATGGCTGTAAGTAAAGGTCCATTGAAGAAGAAGAGAACAGAAATGGCGGAACTATAAGCAGAATGCTTAGTTTTGGAAGTGAAGTGAGAAATTGAGAAGATAACGAAAGGTGGGTGGAGAGGAGGGAGGGAGAGGTTCCAAGTTTGCTTTAAGTGGAAGCGAGATGTAATACGTTCCCCTTATTTTATCCTTTAATTTTCTTTCTTTTTATTATAAACAATTGATATTTCTCTGGTTTCTCTTTTGATGTTAAATTCTTTTTCTCGCTTTAACAGTCCTCAATTGCAACCGATTTGAGTCCTATTCCGTTTTTCCCACGCGGGTGAATTTTTAACAGCCTGTTTAAAATAGATTTCAGGGACAAGGCTACCATATAAATTGGCTCCATGTATTGTGGAGAATATTTAAGTTGGACTTGCTCCTAGTCTCATAGTTAATGACAAGCTTGCTATTTTTCATTCCCTCATCAGCAATCCTTAATTGTGAAAATCTGCTACAAAAATAAAGACATATCTGCAATTCTGTTGAAATCAAACAGCTTTTTTCCCAATTCCTCAAAGTTTCAGCCTCCAATTTACAGAATGTAATCAACTCGGTAAAAACCAAACAAGAAAGGCTTCAATAATTACCAAGATCCCATTCTTATTCAACTAATTGTGTGCAAAAACATTTCAAGAACAGAATTAGCAGGAGCTTAAAGGAAATAACCAATGCTATTTATAAACAACTTTGTCAATAACATTAGCACCATATCACTAAATTAAACACTAACATCCAAGAATTCTCCATTGCAATAGAGAACGAGAAACTATTCTATGGTAAAGATTTCTATACAACGATTTGTACAAGAAACGTTGGAAAGTCTGTCTGTCCTGTTAAAATCCCCATCTATCTGTACAACTTCCCAACTTCTGTAAATCACTTACCAGTATGTACACATTCCACCAAAGTTTAGTCATTGAAGCCATGGAGCTTCCTCTCGTTCCACAACAATCTGCTCCCTTTTCATACCCATCAATGCCACCACAACATGCACACTCGCTGGAGCTTAATTCTTCCCCACCCTGTACAAGCAAAACCTAATCTAATACTTACAGATTCACAATCCATGCCGCAGCGAGGCTATGAAAGGTGGAATGAACCTTGTCCCTCTGTTATGGCATATAAAAGCTTCTCTTTCATCTTATCCTGCACGTACAGAGATTGAAAGTTGTTTTGTGCATATTATAGTAAGATAAAGTGCAAGTACATGTAAAATAGGCAATCACAGTTACTTTTGAAGAGTAAGGGGGCAACTTCAGGTAATTAGCACAAGTCATCACACTCGGTAGGTCTGCATCTGCACAGTTGCTACAATGCTGTAAACGAACAGCAAGTGACCAAGATTACTGATCATTAACCATAATAAAATCTCTAAGGAAAGAGGGATAGGGGCAGGAACAAAATGTCCCTACACACACCTTTCGAACAATTGTCAATTTTGGATTCAGAGCTGCCAAACCTCCTGGTGGAAGCCGAGGTGCACCAGTTACAAACTGCAGAAATGCCCGCCTCTGTTCTCTATCAAATTCTTGCATAATTTCCAGGAACTGCAATTAGCACAGTAAGTGAGCAAGCAATTTCAGGAATCTAGAATATGAAATTTGAAAGCTAAACCAGCACTGCAATGAGGGACCAACATCAGTAATAGGATGACTGCTTGCAGTGTATCCATGATCAAACTTGATATGATCCAAAAGCTCGTTAAACTGCTTAAATATAGCAAATAAACAAAGTTCAAATAATTTCATGAAGAAAAATTGCACTTTCAAGTACAGCATGACCAATAATTTTGATATACATACAGCCCAGTAATCACGTTCTCCACACAGTAATCGCTCTAGTTCTTCCTCGTTGAAAATCTGAAGATGCTTAATTGGAAAAACCTGAAATGTTAAAGTAGGAATATGAATTCATTAACTTTACAAACATGTAATACCAAGTGACTACTGTTTATTAGTAAACAGAATGGCATTAAAATTGGAACTTAAATCAGACATTAGATTATCATAATTAGCAAAAAGATGAGATATGATTGCATAGAAGTGACATTAAGCAGAAAATATCATAAGAACTCGAGAAGGAAAAAGGATAAGTTATATGCAGTTAAACTAGATTGCTTCAACAATTCATGTATAGCTAAGTTCCTCTTTTGTTCTGCTTATTATATCAAGATCAATTCAATGAGACATGAAAACAAGCAACCTTCATTGTCCTAGGATCCTTGTCTTCAATTTATAAACAGAATGCTTATTTCACCGCAAACATAAATGTGATAAAACCCACCTGGTTAAATCCAGACTTGAAAGCTTCAACTTGTCTGGAAATTCCAGCATGTACAGTAGCATTGACAATGAGAGAAACATATTCCTCCAAGTTATCCATATTTACCTGCATATGATGAACAAAGAGCCATGAGTTCGAACATCACTGATTTTCATTTCATTGCAAGTGCATGTCATATCATAATCATGGATGGCTTTACCACTTTGTGGTCTGGGTGAAGAATGTGATCAGGATACCCAGGCAGAGTAAAGTCTAGAGCAAGATCCTCAATTGTGGTATCTCGAAAGCTCACATCAACATTAGAACACGAGTTTTCTACCAAAACTGATCCCAAACACCTCTTCCTGTGAACTAGAGCCTGAAACTCTAGTAGTGTCTTGCCCAGCTCAGGATCAAAGGATTGAACGTCATACAAATTAAATTCCTATCAAAAGGGGAAAAAAGCAGTAGTCAAAAACATCAGCAGTTAATCAAAAAGTTACACGGAAGGCATTGAGATTTCAAGTTTATAACTCGAAGAGGACCTGCTGAATGATGAGCTTATAGAAGGCTTTGGAGAATGGAATATCCAAGACCCTTCCATCTTGAAGAGCCTTTGCTACAACTTTACCTAAGAGGACAAACTTCTTAATAACTTCAGAAAACTGAATCCCATTAGATGCATCCAGTGTAGGTGGCCATGGACGAGGAAACAGGCCAAAACAAGACACCACAATATCAGAATCCTTGTTCTGCAACTCTTTCCTCACTGCCAATGAACTGTAATCCTCTCTCCACATTCCAAGGCCGGATTTCTGAAATTCATGACTGACCAAGGTATAAAATTCCAATGTCGGACCAAGACCAGTACCGACTTCTTCATTATACACTACTTCAATAGGCACCTTAGCATGAGCATAAAGGTCCATCATTTGGGCAGCAGACTCCAGAATCTGGTCACGTGAAACAACAAACTTTTTACGGGGTAAACTGCCAGAACTTGTCCGCCTGTCTCTTGAAAGTCCTGAGTTGTTATGTGATGGCACCTGCTGCTGAACTTGCTGAGGCCCAAATGCACACAACCGAAAGTATTTACATCTTACCTCAAAGCTAAATAAAAAGGGGCATGAAGCCATAAGCTGATTGCACCACAATGGCATACCACCTATAGACACAGCCAAAGGATCACGCATCTGCTGCTCCAGTTTTTCTGTTAACTTAGTGTTCATGAACTCATTTTGTGAGACTGAATGAGCTACTACTTTTAAATTATCCAAATTATCAAGAAGACCCCGAGCAAATGCAAGTACTCTTTCAAAAGACATTAGATTAAATGCAAATCTGTTCAAGCCTTCAACAATTTTAAGCAGAAATAGTATATCAAAAGTGGGGCTTGACTTATCCAAGTTGGAAGAGAGTTCCCAATTAAAAATGTTAGTGAAAAGTGATTTACACTCCATATAAGGATCAATCTTATCCAACGTAGATGAATTTTCTGCTGAACTATGACATTCTTGATGACTAGCATCTTTAGGCTCCATAGATATTCTATAAATCAGAGTGTATACATGGCTCCATAACTTTGCCCCTGTATTGATTTCTTGATCAGCTATAAGTTTCTGTTGGAGAATTGCTTGATATAATGTCAAAGTCCGGTCCAATTCTCGGCCTTCTAGGTAAAATCCCAGTTTTGGCAAGGCATCTCCCTTGCTAGAGAATGGAGGATACTGACTTTTTTTAGTGATGTCTTCCTCAGGAGATTCTACTACCTGCTCTGCAGAGGCCTGGAATATGCCAACATTACAAGTAATTTAAGGGCAAGCTAACTATTAACTTTGATGATTAAAGGAATAGCTACTACGATAATAAACAAACATATCACAAACAGGTTGAGGTGGCGGAATTACAGCAACGACAATCTAGTTCAACAAATTTAAGCTGAATAGGGAATACACTAAACTAGTGAGATATCTACTTACAATGTGTGCATCACTTGAAGATGCAGTTTCCCCAGAAATTCTCTGCTGTAAATTGACTGGTTTTCCCAGAGAAGACTGCGGTAAGTTAGGCTTGTCTTCCTGCAAGGGTAAATAACAAGACCACCCAAAGTTCCACTGGGTAAATGAAGTACGGAGCTACAAGGTAAAGAAAAATAATTTAAATAAGGGACTTAAACAAATCTTGTATTCATGAGTCCAAAAAACTAACCAGCATTTCAGGCAAATCATTAGATGCACTGTCAGGCTGCACAGGATCTGAACTTTCACCTTCACCAGTGTTCACATTTGAATTTTGAAAATGTTCACTTTCCATTGGCTCCACACTTTGACCAGCTGTTTCTATCTGTTTACTACTTTCTAATCTAACTTTGGGTAACAAAAAACCTTCAATAGCATCCAAAGAAGAAAAGGGGTCAACTGTAACAGCATCATTAGTGTAGTCAGAAAGACATGTTTCCCCTTCTCCCTTCAAGAAACGAACCCTCAGGCATGGATGAGAAGTGCAACGTCCATTAGGAACAGTAGCAAAACAGTTTCTGCGCTTGGATGAATGGCTCAAAATAACAGGAAAAGTCTCCAAAGAAGATAACGCACTTTGCAATTTCCGCACTAAAATTGATACTGGCAACTCTTCAGAAAGAACTGGATGAGATGAAAAAAGCCTTGCAAACACCTCAAATCTTTTTTTTACAACATAATAAAGATCATATCTACCATCAAGTTCCACCTTTTCTCTC
The DNA here is from genome assembly GCA_037975025.1 of Excoecaria agallocha. Taxonomy (NCBI): domain Eukaryota; kingdom Viridiplantae; phylum Streptophyta; class Magnoliopsida; order Malpighiales; family Euphorbiaceae; genus Excoecaria; species Excoecaria agallocha. The sequence goes on along the minus strand of CM075806.1, from coordinate 422,277 downwards.
AGATATAGACCGTTGGATAAATAATTTACGAGGGACTTCACAATTCCACTTACAATAAATTCAAATGTGGAAACAGGTTCTTTTCCATTAAGTTTTGCCATAATTTCATTCAGTAAACAATAAAACTTTTCTTCATCTTGAGCAGAAGCTTCAATAGTTAGATGTGAGTTCATCAGGTCATTCAATGAAGCAGATAACGATTTAAGCTTTTGAAGCATATCTGTCAATCCATTCTCAAAGTCGCATAATTCTCTAGCAAAATAAGTAATTTTTATATGCTTTGCAAGACTTTGAACACTATCCTTTTCAAGCTTGCATGCTGCCATTTCTGGGGTGGTAGAAGACTGACCAGAATCAAATGCATAACATAAGCATCTCAGGACAACCTTTGAAAAAGACTTTTGACTGGAATCAGAAGAAAGCTGTATATCATTAAACACTGGGAAAATTGACCCTGAACATTTTTCTGGCATCATAAGCGCATCAATGGCAAAAACCACACCTTCCTTGACAAAAGTGTTCAGGAAAACATCAGAAAGTTTTTGCAAAACTATATCGGCAATTTGCAGGGACAATATCAGCACATGTTGGTCCTTCCGTGTAAAAACTCCAGCCAACAAACTGACAGATTGTACAACAAAGTTTATTAACTCTACTGAATACATTCAATGTATTCTGAAAATGAGAAGGCAAAGCTTACCTTGGAATGTTTGCATTCTTGAGCAATTCAACAAGCATATCAGATTTGCCAAAATAAACCAACTTTTTTATGACAGATAAACAGCCATAGCAGACATATAAATTTGCACCAGAATTAAACACCTGTTTGTGAAGCAAAGAAAAAAATAAAAAATAAAAAGCAATGAAAAGGGAATTTGGAAAGTCAGTGCTAAGAGTCAGATAACCAACCTGGATCAACATGGGTAGTATATCAGAACCAAACTGACGCAATAGATCAGGGTGATTAACTAAGAACGATTCCTTCTCTGTCATTTCTTGTGGAACATCTTGATCCTTTGCTACTTGAGGGAGAAGCTCATTTAGCAACTTCAGAACTTCATGTGCCTAAGTGAAAAAATATTGAAAATCTCATCCACTTTAATAATGTTATACATATTTAAAAAGCTGCATAAAAGCTGAAATTTCAATCAGAGGAAAAGCAATTGATACAGTGGCAGGAATTCAATGTAAACATAAACTCAAGAAGAACATATCAATAAATAAATAAAATAAACAGGCATGTATAACCTCCCGAAACAATATAAGCAAAACAGCATCAGAGTACATCCAATTTAATCAAGATCAACCATTAGAAATCATCAAATATTCTAATATTACCATGATTTTCAGACATAAAAATCACCAAAGTCTCTTTTCTTTCAGATCACTCAGCTTCCAGAAAAATTCATCATAGATATCCTTTAAGTTCTAATATGCTCCATTTTTCACATACTTGGTCATTCAAAGAACATGATAAACGACTGATTTGTTCCCTCAAAATGAAATGAATAAATTACTTTACCAAAATAAAAGAAGTATAAAAATTGCTGTTCAGTCCAAGATGTAAACCTGGTTGCTATGCCCATCTACTCCATGAAGTGAAGTCATTCCATGCGAGACATCATAAGTAGCCAATATGTCCTTCAGAGTTCTGCTTATATTAAGTTCATGAAGCATCCTGAAAGCCACAATTGAACCAGAAGAAAGCTTGACAAGTAGCCCAATCAAACCCTGCAAACAAAACAGAAACAGGCAGAGAATCCCTTGGGGATAATATAATGCCAGCCAATCTAATGTAAAAATTCCAATCGGTAAATTCCCATACGTTGTAAATTGGTTGAGATAGAGGGGTTCGGCTATTCAAGTGTATTAGATGCATAGCTTGATTAATTAGCCCATGTTTACAAAGTTCATCCAGCATCTCAGAAGACTTACTAACTCGCTCTGCTATTTTCATCAAGCACATAACCACATTTTCAACAAGCTGAAAAATGACACAAGGATAGGCATTGGTGAGCTCAAAAGAAAGCAATATTTAATAAATAACTAATCTCCTGAAATCGTTCCACATGGTCCATGCCTGTTGATCCTCATATTGCAGAAGATTGCATAATATTGGAACAGCCTCCATGAAAGTAGATGGGCATTCCATTGGTAGTTTCTTACATATATTGACCACTGTTGATAGTGCAACTCTCTAGTAAAAACAAAAGGAAAAACAAAGAGCATTAATTAAATCTCCCACACCAAATCAATCATAGAGAGATAAACACTAGTAAATGAATACAAGAAGAGTGATAAAATATCAATGAGCAATGTCTTGGCACATCACTTACTTGTACACTCGTGGAAAAGAAGTCAATAAAACTTAGAACAGCCATAATCGCCCCAGCCTGTAAGCACACAAGTGGTTGTTCCCGAGATATTTTCTCCAATGCTTGCAAGCACTAAATTAGAGCAACAAGTCTTCAGAATCATCATATAAAAACATGTCATCAGAATAAACAAAACTGCACAAAGTTATGTGGACTGATGAAATCTATTGCCCAAATGCAAAAAAATACCTGTTCAGCTACATCTAAGTACTCAATGGCCGTTAACCGTTGACAAAGAACAGGAACTGCATCATGTCGAACAAGAAAAGTAGATGCTCGAGGAAAGACATCACAGAGATATGTTAGTGCCCTTATGGCCAACAACATTATATCAGGATTGCTCTCATGCCTAGCAAACCTAACGAGAACTGGTGATAATGAGTCCGCCATCATACTTGAAAGAGAATCCTCAGTACAAAATGACAGCACTTCACACAATTCAGTTAGGGCAGCTAATTGCCCGGAAGGCTCAGTGCCCTCACTTAAATTAGATAAAGCACTCCTCAATTTGCCATGATCACTAAATGACCTCTGCCTCTGAATATTACGCAAACTACTGTGTCTTGGTGCTGCATCATCAGAATCACATGAGCCATAAGCTGAATCCCTTTCATGCTCTTCCTCCTCTGAACGGCTTGAAGCTGAAGCAGAGGATGAAGTGTCCATATCAGCTTCGTGCATTTCAGGGGTGGAATTCGATGAATTTACATGGGTTTGGATTGATGAGTTAGACGAACTTGGTCTAAACTCCAATGAACTACAAGCTCTCTTATCCGCTGGCAACTCATCAATCATGTCTGCCCTTTTTTGCCCACGATTTCCCATTTTTTTCAGCTTATACTTTAATTAAAAGTCCCTTGGGCAAGATATTCAACCCTACAGAGTGGGAATTTCACAACAGTTAAACCAATGTCCAAGGAAATGGCACTCTCATTCTCATAAATTCAGAAATACAAAGTCCCTATAGATCAAACAAAGCAATTAAAATAACCATGCCAACAAAATCTTACTTGAGAAGAATCCAAACAGAATACATGAAACTTTACTGTTTCATAGTCAAACTTATATTTGATTAAGCATTAGCATTGTTGATAAATCCACTAAGCCAGAACCCTAAAGATATAACCCAATCAAAAACCCATGAACAAACTTAAGGTTCTCCAACGCAAACCAAAAACAGATTCATCCAAGAGAAAAGAAAAAACAATAATTACTTTCCTTTCACACACAGAGAAAACTCCATTACTCGCATTTACACATGCGTAGACTTCATATTACGATTTTAATGCCGAAACAAAGGAGAAACTAACAAAATTCAACTTAAAAAAAAAAGGGGGAAGCGAACACAAAAGAGATTAGAATAAGAATGACGATCGGTTAAAAAAAAAGCAATGAAATACTTATATTATAGATATGATTAGTACCTAAAATTGTTGAATATCGGCCTTCGAGAGAATCGAAGACCTAATTATCTAAAAGAAAATTAGGGCTTTGTTTCTTTAATCAACAATGGTTTCTTCTTATTTTGGCTGATGCTCTTCTCGCTGGAGCAGATGATGGAAACAGAGGAGGGGGCGTGATATTGTTTTTTCTTTTTATTTTCCACATTATAATTTATAATATTCGTTGCATTATATATAGAGTGTAAATCTTTACAGAAGTTTAATGGTAATTAAGCTTCTACTGCTGTAAGATTTATCTTACCTATTGCGAGGTGCATCATCATCAATGTATCTCCTGTTGGATCAACCCTGCACATTATTGATTTCGATCTTGATTCTTTTTTGTCCATTTGATTAGAATTTACGAGAAAAATAATTTAAATTTTTTTATGAGAAATTTATAAATTATTTATATTTTTATTCACTAACTAATTTACAAATATATTAAAGAAAATTAAAACTATTATTTTTACATTATATCTCTTGCATCCAGAGTAAAGGTATTATTTTTTTAAATCTCGTCTTATGGCGAGGTTTCTGTCTTGTTATCTAACAAGTTTTGTTGAGTTTTTGGTTTTGCTATCATGAGTTCGTCAAACAACACCGACTTAGCCTCACTCACCGCTTATCTCACTCTCGATGAAAAAAAAGATGTAGGCTTAATACTTGGCAAGGAAATCGAGATCTCAATCCCCATTGACCCACAGTGGACTTTGGTGGGATCATTCTTATCTAATAGAGTGATCAATTTCAATGCCATGAAACAAACTCTGGCATCGATTTGGAGACCAGTGAAAGGGGTGTGCATCAACGAAGTAGGGCCAGGGTTATATTTGTTTCAGTTCTTTCATGAACGGGACATGAAGCGGGTCATCACTGGGAGTCCTTGGACTTTCGATAATCAGTTGCTCCTATTTCAACAAGTTAAAGAGAATATCCATTCTTCTGTTATTCCTCTTTTTGAAGTTGGTATCTAGGTACAGATATTGAATATGCCTATTGGTTTTATGTTTGATCGTGTGGGGGAATTGGTGGGCAATTACATTGGGAAATTCATTGAGTCTAATCCTAATAACTTTAAGGGAACATGGCAATCAATTGTGCGCATCAGGGTCTCTCTAGATGTCAAAAAACCCCTCAAAAAGAATATGAAGATCAAAAGGGAAGGCAAGGACTGTTTCTATATTGATTTTAAATATGAAAGACTTCCTACATTTTGTTTCATATGTGGACGATTAGGACATTTCAATGGCTTCTGCAATCTAAGGTATTCTCTACCTGCAAATCAACTTACAAAGAAATATGACATTAGCATCAGAGCTAGCTCTAGGCTGTTAATCAAGCAGATAGGGGATCCATGGCTTCATAGCTCAGTTCAAAATCAACATGGAGGGTTGTATGATATGGCAGTTGACTTGCAAGTTCCAGGTGCAGATGGTAACAAAAGGAAAGAATGTGGCAACAGTTAATCCCTGCGAAAATGGAGGGACTAATGACTACAAAAAAGGAGATAAGCACAATCATGGAAATGCTATCCGAGAAGAAGGCAAGATTTGTGGAACTAAAGATATGGAATCGGTGGAAGATGATAAGGATGAGCTTGTGGTTATTGAAACTAAAAGAAAAAAAGTTAGAAACAAGGGAAAAATCTCTTCTTCCTAAGCTATGCTTCAACCAAACCCAACCCATTGTACAGCCAATAAAAGCCCAAACTTGGATCTGGTGGAACCTGTGGAGCAAGCCCACCCTGCATTATGAATTGCTTATCTTGGAATTGTCATGGATTGGGTAACTCATGAGCAGTTTATATCTTAACAGACTCAGTTTGAGTCCATAAGCCTGATTTCATTTTTCTTTCAGAAACTTTTTGGAAGGAATTTCTTATTAATAAAATAAAAACCATTTTGGGTTATGAGGGCTTTTTTCTGTTGATTGCTTAGGCCATAGTGGTGGATTGGCTTTCATCTGGTAACATAGTAAAGAAGTGAAGTTATTGGGCTACTCCAAAAATTGCATTGACCTTGAAGTAAAGCCCACTAATAAACCAAAGTGGAGACTGACGGGACTTTTTAAAATATGGTGTCTTTTTTAAACTTATTTGGAAATATGGGGCTGTTTTTTGGGTATTTAGGAAAATGAGGCTGGTTGTCCCATTCCCGCAATGGTTCTTTGCGAAAGTGGAAGGGTGCGGCCTATTTTATGCTTCAGATTCGCAAATAATAGAGACTTAACTGGAGGTGGGGTCCCCAGCTCATTCCCGCAACAAGGCCTAACGGGAATGGATTGGGATTCGAAAAATCGTCGGGCCCGTTAGCTTATTCCCACAACAAGAGTTAATGGAAATTGAAGCCCATTCCCGCAACCAAATTCAACGAAAATAGGCCCATTCCCTCCCATTCCCGCAACCAATTTCAGCGGAAATTATTGTCTCCAATTATTGCCTCCCGTTTAAAAACCAGACTAGCATTTCATATTCACTTACCAACACTCATTCACTCACCAACATTCATTTCATTTTCCATTTCATATTCACTCACATACACCCATTTCATTTTCACCAATTACAGAAGCGAGCAAAGGATTTGGAAATGTATTATTTTAGTTTTAATGTATTGATTTATTTATATTTCATTTCATTTCATTTTATTAATGAAATATGTAAATTCATTTTTATATCTAACATAAATAATTATCAAAGGAATGAAACGCATATAAATTGAAGAATTTATAAAGGTATTATTTTAGTTTTAATGTATTGATTTATTTATATTTAATCGATATATATTTAGATTAATTTAAAATAAACTCGATTATTTGATCATTGTCAGCAGTACATGTAAAAATCATTTTGTTAGTAGAAAAAATTCAATTATTAAGAAAAGAGAAATTTAAAAAAAAATGAGTTATATACAATATTAATAAAAAAAAAGTGAGCCATAAAATTTTATTAAAAATTTTAAAATTTTGTCACATAAATGATTGTAAATGTTTATAGAAGCACATAAATTAAATATATTTTTTTGTAATAAGTTAATAAGTATTCAATAAAAATTTAAAAAAAATTAAATAAAAACTAATTTAGGTTTATTATAAATTACAGTTAATTTTAAGATGTCAGCGCATACCGAATTTTATCTGCACACCGGTGGTCAAATAAGTTATGGAGTAGCGGGTTTTCAGTATGATATATCTGATCCAAATGCAATTAGCAAGAGATTGAGACTCAGAAATAAACCAACTCTTCCTAAATTGAAACATAAAATTCATGTTAAATTGGATTTAGGTGTAAACCACGTGATTTCAAGAATTATATACAAGAGTCCATTGTATAACCGAGGTTCATTATGTTGGACGTCAGTGGATTTATGTGATGACGATGACATAGAAATGATTTATGAAAAATTGATGGAATACTCGGATTACACAGTGGTGGAATTAATTATTGAAGTAACCGAGGCGGCTGTTAGAACAAATATAGGAACGTATGGAGTTGGTAATGAGGTTAGAAATGATACATTATACATGAAAAATGTTGAGACTGCTCAACAATTATTTGAAAGTGATGTTGCCACCACTCAACCGAGGCAATCGGGCAGCGGGCATTGTCAGTATATTGAAGATGAAGTACAACATATGGATGAAACTGAACAACAACGACCAGTTAGCAACCGAGAAGATGGTGGTTATCGTTATGGACATGTCACAACCAACATAGCTGAAAGTGTAAACAGTGCTTTAAAGGGAGTTCGCATGCTTTCCATTACTGCTATTGTCGAACATGTTTTCAGTAGATTAGTTAATTTTTTTGAGCAAAAAAGGGGATTGTACATGACAAAAATGGCTCAGGGATTACATTTCACCCCAAAATGTGTTGAAGTTATGAACAGACGCGCTATGAAGGCACGTGATCATACAGTTATTGATTACGACAATCGATTCAAATTGTTCAAGATCATAGCTTGTCAGGCACCGACTGATAACACAAAAATTGGCACCTACATCGTAACCCTAGAGAAGCGTGAATGTGAGTGTGGTAAGTTTCAAGGAACCAAAATGCCATGTTCACATGCAATTACAGTATGCATGCATAAACATCTTGATATGTTCACATTTGTAGATTCGTGTTATACCATTACCGAAACTCTCAAATGCTATGACGGCAGATTCCATCCAATGGGTCATATATCCAGTTGGCCTGATTATTATGGTCCCAAATTTATACCGGATATGGATTTACAGCGAAAAAAAGGTCGGCTTAAAACAACACGAATCCATAATGAGATGGATCAACCCCAACATAGAAATGTTGGGCATTGTAGCATTTGTGGGAATGTTGGTCACAACAAAAAAACATGTCCAAGTCGAGCGAGATCATCAAATCAATGATTTAGTATGTCCACTTATTTATAATTCATTGAGTATCGTGTAATTTATAAGCGAACAATTTATCGACTTATGAAATGAAATATTTACTTATTTTTTACTAATGTGTGTTGTCATAAAAATTATCTGAAAACTAAAATATGCATTCATTACATTGATAAAAAAAAGGATCATTCATTACATTCGAAAATTATCAAAAATTGCTAAAATCCCTATATGGGTTTTGTACAGCATGATCGGGCAATGAATTATCGAAATCACTATCAAATACCGGTTGATCTGAAAAAACCTGACTTTGTATGACATTCGGATCAGCCAACAGTTCGTCCAAAAATTCATCTTGCTGAGCATTACCTTCCGTGGCACTAACATTTAAATCAACATTCAATCTTGAAGGGTCTGCTTCTGTATCATAAAATGAATGTTCACCAAATTCAGGCATACCAAATGAAGTTGAACTTTTCTGATATTCATATGGTCATGGCATGGGCTCAGGGACTTGACTGACCCCTTATATAGGTGGAATTGAGGGCACCGGTGTTCGTCGATCAGACATGCCTCTTATGCTCCGTCTTGACTATCGAAAATCTACATATGGTATAGACATGGTGGGAATTCGTACTAGACATGGCACAAGTTGCCGTGGATAATCAACTGTCGTTCGATCATATGCTCCAACTGCTCCTAAAATCCCTTCCGATATTATTCGAACATCACCACTGTGAGATAAAGATGATGCCGTGTCACCATGATAAATATGTTCAGCACCATCAGCCTGCATATAATTTAATTAAGTTTAATCAATATATAAAAAATTATTATGGATCATTAAAATAAATAAAATTATTAAATACAATAAAACTATAATTGATCAAACATATCGCTGCAACATGTGATGCTCCTTCAGGGGTTATCCACCGTCTAGTTCGTCGTATGTACCATTGCATGTATTGTGACCTAATATGTAATGGTGCGCTGAGTAAAGGAGCACTGACAACCCTTTCATGTCGATTGTTCCATTCGAATATAAAATTAGCAAATGTATTTTCCCAATTATTTTACGTAAGCCCTCTCAAAGTTACTATATGCAAGCTATCATCAATTAACGGTGCACTGAAAATGTGTTGGTCCATGCCAAATTGATGAAGACAACGATCTGGATGGTGCCACTCAATGATATTAAAACATATCAAAGGCACAACTGATCTCCAACTTTGTTGTCCATTGGTACAATAGGATGGCAAAAGATGTATGACATTGTCGTATGGTTGCCATTCAAACTAAAAAAAAAATTAATTTAATAAATAAGGTTTCTTTTCCTACATGCTCAACAATTTTTTTAATTTATTTTTAACTACCTCAGATATTTACCTGATCCGCACGCTGAGTGTCTAATTCTATACGAAATTTGTGTACATTTTTTCTATGATTATTGCTCAAATCAATAGGAGATCGCCACCTAATATAAAACAATGAATTGTGTCAATATATATATATATATATATATATATATATATATATATATATATATATACTTAATAAATAATTAATTACTTTTATAAAAATTATTGTACCTATAACCATATGGCATATTCAGTAGTATAATAGCTTCATTTATAAAACGAGGACGAAATTGGGAAATCTTTCCCATGCCCACATTTGCAACAACTGTTGATATCCACCAATCCCATGAGTATCTGGCCATGTACCACGACAAAGCTCCCTATACAGCCATGCCAGACAAGCTGAACCCCAACTGTAATTGCCGACCTCATTTAAATCCTCTAATAGGGGTAGCCACATTAAATGTATATAATTATTAGCTTGAAATGGACATAATAACCCTTTAAAAGCATTGAATTTGATATTCAGTGGCATCAGTCGATAGAATATAAAAAGTTATCGACAACCAAGTCATTTTTATTGATTTTCCTTTAAAAGCATCATCGGGTGGGATTTGTCCCAGAAGCTGGTTGCACAGAATTCTCCAGTCATATCCTACTGATCCAGTTACCGGACGACCTTTAATTGGTAAACAGGTCAATATCTGAACATCTTGCAAAGTTATGGTTGATTCACCAACAACAAGGTGAAAACTGTGCGTCTCTGGCCTCTATCTCTCCACAAGGGCAGTCATTAAATTTATATCTACATGCATTACCCCTATCTGTGACACTCCGTAAAACCCAGCCATCCTCAAATACGGTATAATCCTTTCGTCAATGTTCACATAGTGGGACTCTACACTATCTCTCCGATCAAATAATACATTACATGATAACCGACACATATAAATTATATATCACAAATAACTTAATAAATATAAACTTATATAATAAAATAAAATATGTATTTCAATAAGAAAATTATTACCGTATTATTCCAAACTGCATCAGCACGATGTTTCTCTTTTAACGTTAGGAGATCATCTATACGGGGTCCTGGATTTATAAAGTGTTGATTATGAAATGGATCCATACTTTTTTATCCTATATTTAATTATGACACAAGAGAATATAATTAATACTTATCTTTAAATTTTAAAAATTATAACAAATTGATGACTATTTAACATATCCTAGAATTTAAATATTATTTTTACCTACTTACACTAACTAAACAATAATTTTTTATTTTAAATATCGTATAAAATAATTAATTTATCATACTATTTAAATTATTTAATTAATTATACTATCTATTTATCCAATTTTACTACCTTAAATATTAAAATAAAAATTTATATTACTACTATTATCCCATTCTATCTATATTTATTGTTAATATTATAATAAACATATCAAAATTATTGTCAAAAATTTGCAATATTATATTTAAATTTAAAAAAATTGCAACAAATAACTTACCTTAATTTTCTCCCTACACATCCTAATTTATAACAAATTAAATCTATTATTAACAATACATTCAACTAATATATAAACATATTTTATAATTTTTATTCCTTAATTTTCAGTAATATTTTTTCTTATATTTTTAAATATAAATACACATATACATATAATTTTAACATAATTATATTTATAACAATAACTTACCTAGAAGAAGTTCTTGAGGCTGCTTGGGAATGAAGCTTTGCTGAAGATGGAAAAACTTTCGGAGCAAAAAATACACACACACACACAACCAATTTAAAGAGGAAATGAGGAGAGGGAATGAGGCACGTGATTGGTCTAACTAGGTGGCAGGAGACCATTCCATTTTCGTAGTGAACTGTTGCGGAAATGGTAGTCTTCCGACATCCTTGAAATATGCGCCAGCGACAGCCTTTGACTGTCCTATTCCCGTTGCCACTTGTTGCGGGAATGAGCTGGGCCCTACACTTTAGTTCTGCCCTTGTCTTGATGGGCCCCGCACAACTCCACTTCCGCAAGACATTGTTGCAAAAATGCGATAACCAGCCTCATTTTTCCAATTACTCATAAAGCAGCCCCTATTCCCCAAATAAATTTTAAAAAGACACCATATTTAAAAAAGTCCCAGACTAACGGGGTTTATGGCCATACTAGCAGAAATCAAAGACCTCTTTCTTGGTAGCTGCTCCGTTCACTCTCAGCTTCTTCTTCTCTTTCGTGGTGTGTAGTGGGTGATTTTAACAATCTCCTCAGCTCTACTAAAAAGAGAGGCAGTCTTCCATACCCCACTTCTCTGATTGATGGTTTTAATGAAGCAATAATAGATTTGGGGTTGTTTGAATTGGATATGGAAGGACACCTATTTACTTGGGAAAGAGGCAGAGGTACTGATGCATGGGTAGAGGAAAAACTAGATAGGGTCCTTGTAAACACAAATTGGATAGCTATCTTCAAAAATTTTAGAGTTCTTAACTTGGGATTTTTATCTTCTGACCATTGCTCCATTCTTCTCTCTTCAACTGAAAGTTCAAGTAATCATTTTATCTGTTCTCATTTTTTTTCAGTTTGAGAATGCATGGCTTAGGGAGAAAGTGGTGAAAACGGCTTGGACAGACTCTATTCTCACTTCAGTTAGTGAGAAAATTAATAGTTGTGTGATAGCTCTGAGCAGTTTGAAGGGAGGTATTATAAAACATATTAGAGATAGGTTGAAGGTCTGCAGAATGGCCATGAGCAAAACCAACGCCTCCTCTCTCCTTTCACCGAGAAAGAAGTCAAAAAAGCTATATGGGCAATGCATCCAGACAAATCACCAGGGATTGACGATTTTAACCCAGCTCTTTATCAGCACTGCTGGGGTATTATGGGTAATGATATTTCTCAAACTTGCATTGCAATTATTAATAGATTGTTGTTTTCAGAAAATCTAAATGATACTGCTATTGTCCTCATTCCTAAGAAATAAAGGGTTGAAAGAGTTGCTGATCTGCGGCCTATATCTCTTTGTAATGTTCTATATAAAATAGTGGCCAAAATGCTTGCTAACAGGATGAAGAGTGTTCTCCAATTTGTTATCTCAGAAAATCAAAGTGCATTTATTTTAGGGAGACTCATTACAAACAACACATTGGTGGCGTATGAAATCCTTCATTATCTCAAGAGAAAGCAACAAGGAAAAAAAGGTTTTGTTGCGCTCAAAGTTGACATGAGCAAAGCCTGCGATTGAGTTGAATGGAGATACTTGACTAATGTTATGAGAAAAATTGGTTTCGATGAAGGCTACATAAATATGATAATGATGTGTATTTCATCAGTTAAATTTTATGTTACTATCGGAAAGCATATATCAGATCCTATTATTCTATGAAGAGGTATTCGATAGGGGTGCCCATTCTCACCTTATTTGTTCATTATCTATACCCAAGGGCTTACTGCTTTACTGAACAGAATCACTACAAGAAATTTCTCAAATACCGACGAAAAATTACCGACGGAAAATTTTCCGTAGGCAATTACTGACGGAAAAATGATTTCCGTAGGGAAAAATGTCTAAAAATATGTATTTTGCGACGGAATAATAAATCTGTCGTGAATAATGGAGGAAAATTTGCCGCCCAAATTTACCGACGGAAATTAGCGACGAATTTGTTAAAATCCATTGTAAATTTGGCGCCAGTATTTCGCGGCTAAAATTTCTGACGAAATTTACCGACGGAATCCTTTATCCGTATGTAAATTACCAACGGAAATTATTCCGTCGGGAAATTACCTACGGAATTACTTTTTCGTAGGTAAATTACCTACGGAAATACTATTCCGTAGGTAAATTACCTACGGAATTATGTTTCCGTCGGTATTTTACCGACGGAATTCAGTTCCGTAGGTAAATTACCGACGGAAAATTATTCCGTAGGGAATTTCCCTACGGAAATACTATTCCGTAGGTAAATTACCTACGGAATTATGTTTCCGTCGGTATTTTACCTACGGAAACATAATTTCATAGGGAATTTACCTACGAAAATTTCATTCGGGAAATTGAAAAAATTGAATTATAAGTTAATCTAAACTAAATTCATGTAAATTTTTATTTAGTGACTATATTAATAATAAATTTATATCTAAATAATTTAATCTATAAATATGTAATTATTATGATATTTTCTTTTTTTTCTAGAAATAAGTACATAAAGTCGGTAATGGTATATTAATTTCTAAGTCTACATATGTAGACATGCTTAATCACTAAGTTTGCTAATTTATTTAACACTTGTTTTGAAATCTCTTCAAGCAATTCTCATAATTTTTATCACTAATCCAGTTTTAGGATAATTTTTACATTATCAATTTTCACATGGAGCTGAATTATTTATTATTTTATTACATGTATAAATAAAATTATCAATTCAATCCAGTATTTAGTAAGCATTTTTTAACTTTTGTGCTCATCTCTCGTTTTCTATTTCAACGTTTACTTAGTTTTTGATAACGGAGTTTCGTTCTATATTTCAACATTATCATATGATTTTTTAACACTACTGTAATCTACAGATTTCAGTAGACCTCCAATGACGTAACGCATGAAATAAACATGACCCGATAGTGAAAGGGTAGTGTAACTAAATTAAGTCCACTATAATATATAAACCTTACTTATATATCATCATTCTAGAAAGAAGAAGCCGTGTGTACCTTAACCTCCAATGTCATACCTTGGAAAGGATAATTTAGTAAAATAATAAAGTAATTAATAAATTTCTTAATATAAATGTAAAATAATAAAAAAAATAGTCAACACTTATTATCCACTCCACAATTAAAACCAATTTTAATTGGACGATTGACTTTTAATTAATATGGTTTTGAAATTTTAATTATAACTGGATCGAAAATTAAATTAAATTGTATTAAACCTTATTTAACTGAATTGAACCAAAAGAGTAGAGATAAAAAAATATTTTCTTATTTCACTCTATTGCATACGACAAGAAGATATATGTATATAGTTTTATAATTGTAGCATATATATATATATATATATATATATATATATATATATATATATAAGTATAACATGTGTTTTATAATTGGGGGACATACATTGTTGTGATACTTTAAGTAGAAATTTTGTAATTAATTTCAGCAATTCTGGTATTTTGGTTCCTTCTAGAGACTCGAAATTTCTAGATTGAACCCCTAAAAATTATTGCATAGCAAATTTGAAATATATATATATATATATTGGGTGACGTACATTTTTGTGATACTTTAAGTAGAAATTTTGTAATTAATTTCATGGTATTTTGGTTCCTTCTAGGGACTCAGAATTTCTAGATTATTGCATAGGAAATTCAATAAATGCCAAATTTGAAATCTCTTTTCGCTTTGCCTAACAAAATAATTAATTTACAAAAATAAATACTAACTTCTATATATACTACATCAACTCATATGAAAAAATTACCTTTAAATCAAGAAAATTAAAAATTAAACTTTATGGAGGGAAATAAAAATTAACCTTTAAAATTTAAGTTAAAAGAGGGAATCAAAAATTTGAGTTAAAGAGTTTCCCCCTTTCCCCAATTTCAATCCCTACTTTCCCCCTTTCTTCTTCCGCCACTTCAACCTTCTTCAACTTGTTAGCACTGTAGGGGATCTGCATAGACAGTGGGATAGTAAGATAATCAAACTATAAATTTTGAACACCCCTGCCCCGTGTCCAAGCTGCATCTTTTGCCTCGGCATCTTTCGCTTTCATTTCCTCTCATAGTTGGCCATTGTCCTTTGATGATGATCAAACTATAAAGCTTGTTTAGTGTGAGGGCGAGTTCTGTGAAATTGTTCGACGGAAAATGAGCCATCTTTATCTGCTTTCGCCTCTGTTCCTCATCGCCGCCGTGCAGAGAAAAGAGCTTCTCCATATCTGAAACCCTAGCCATGGTGAGTAATTAAACGAGCACCCCTACATATTTACTGCTTCACAAGCTAAACTGCATTAGAGTTTTTCGAGAGGTATTTAACTCTTCCTTTTTGTTACAGTTTTTGTGAGGCGAGAATGCAATGGCAGCGGCTGAGTTCGAGGAAGTTGCTGGATTTGGTTCTCTACTCGTTTCTTTTTAGGGTCCTTTACTTTTGCGTTTAACCTATTAATTTATTATTATGAATGATGGAGTTGATTAAAGAATTTCTAAATCAACTGATCTGCTTCTTCAAATCAAGACTTTCTCTTAATTGCAACAGAGACGTGTTATTTTTGATGCATTACTGAGGAGTATGAGGCCTTCGAGACTGGGATCTTTATGCAACAGACACTTTCTCTTAACACACGATCACATTAATGAATGTCTACAGCAACACAGATTAAAAACTTGTTGCTGCACTTTGCGCTCAGTTTGGTGGTTCCAAGGGCCGAAGGTAAGGGCTTCCCCATTCATTTTATTTTAAAAGCAAATTTTTTAATGTTTATGGTGTAAATGAAATCTGCTTTGAGGGAATGAAGAGGCCAGAGATTATATTTTTATCCTTAGAAAACAGAGGAAGACTAGTCACATATATTAAAGAAAAACTTTTCATTTCATCTTCGTTTACTTTTGTTTTTCACCTATTATCTTTGCAAGTTTCTATATTCTCATTTTCATGATTTACTATTGATAACTTGTTACTTACTTTCAGATTTTAACATTTTAAAATTGCTAAAATTGAGTAATTTGAGATAAAGATTA
This sequence comes from Excoecaria agallocha, assembly GCA_037975025.1. Lineage (NCBI taxonomy): Eukaryota > Viridiplantae > Streptophyta > Magnoliopsida > Malpighiales > Euphorbiaceae > Excoecaria > Excoecaria agallocha. Next base: position 405,979 of record CM075806.1, on the reverse strand, counting down.
TGCTTGCTAATATTATAGATTTAGAAGGATTTATTTTGTAAATTTTTTCATTTAATTTTGCTAAAATTCTCCTCTTTTAATTTTTTAAAGAACTTTTATTTTGTAAATTTTTTCATTTAATTTGTTGGGGTATTATAATCTAAATCCTTCTTTTTGTGTTTGCTTTTGCAGTCTTGACAATTGTAAAAATGCATTAACAACATGCCAAGTATGTATATCTCATCTCTCTTTTATTTGTTGTTATTGCCTTGTATAAAGTTTATTTTGTTCATTGAGTTTATCTTTTCTAGTTGTGGGCAGGTTTATTTTGTCTTCTTACTCCATGCAATTAACTTGGAAGCCAGATAGATATTCATTACGATTTTAACTTGGTCCTATATGTTATTTTGTAAATTTGGTTATGATATCTTTATCTAATCCTTCTTTCCCATTTTCTTTTCTTGTATACCCCATTAATTGATCCAACTAAAATCATTAAATTTCCCCTTCAATTGCTTGCTCAAATTTCTTGTAAAAAGTGGCCCCTTTTGTTTCAAATTAGGTTACCCCTTACTATTTTCTAGAAGATATTTTCTTCTGTTAGATATGAGAACGATGCATTATCTTGGGAGAAATGGTCAACTTTCTCACACAATAAGTACATGGAGGACATTGTCAAACGGGCATTCAAGACGTTCCAAAACAATTTCAACCAGTTGAAATCTTCTGCTGAAGAGAGATCTTCAGCAACAAAGCAGGTTTCTCATCTATTAGCTTTGCCCATGTGAGAGGGGCTTTTTCATTCTACCATATAGTTAGTTGCATTTGGCTTGATAAATATTAAATTCAAATTCACTTGGGCAGGTTACCATGAAGGGGACAGAAAATAAGGTTTCCAGTTCAATCACTCCACGAAAAGAGAATGCAGGGTAATATTTTGATTTCCTACCTTGTTTGGATGCATTTACATTTTTTCGCTCATGTTCATGCTTTTATGTAATGGTTGTATTGACTGAAAACATCATTGATGCTACAATTGCCTGCCTGTACATGCTTATTGCTTGAATTTAGAAAATATGCTTTCGAAAGTGGTTTCCATTTATCAACTTCTTGTTTGGTTGTCAACCAAAACGTCAGTTTGGGTGTTTGTATTTATCTAGCTTTACATCATTTGCACTTGTTCATTTTTTTATTGTAGACTTGTATAGTGTAATATTTCTTTGGAAAAAAATTCAATTTACCTGTCTCAAATTGAAGTACAGTTGAAACTTGTTAATGGGTTATGTTCTAATTTCTGTTATGGTTCATGGGTTTTTTTATTTTGCTATTAATGTTTTATGAACTATGTGAAAGAAATTAAATTTTCACTTTGTTTGGCCGGATTTGGTTTTGCTTAATTTCTTTATAAATTAATAGAATATTTTCTTAAAAATATATAATATTTTTAGTGACGGAATAGCAACGGTTAATTCCGTCGTAACTTTTTTAGCAGTAGCATTTACCGACGGAATTCGGTCGGTAAATTTGCCTACGGATAATTATTTCCGTCGGTAAACTTGCCGACGGACATGTAATTCCGTCGGAAATTTACCACGGAATAATTATTTCCGTCGGTAAAATTGCCGACGGACAATGTAATTCCGTCGGAAATTTGCCTACGGAATAATTATTTCCGTCGGTACAATTGCCGACGGATAATATAATTCCGTCGGTAATTTTACCGTCGGAAAAAGTGCCTACAACCGGATCTCCTTCGCCATTTTCCGTCGCTAAATTCCGTCGGAAATTTTCGTCGGTAAAGTGAATTTTTCTTGTAGTGAATGGAATTTAAAGGGTTGATTCATGGAGTGTCGATAGCAAAAGGAGCACCATCAATCTCTCATCTCCTGTTTGCGGATGATAGCTATTTTTTCTTTAGGGCTGAAGATAACGAACCTCAAATGTTACCTAAAGCGTTCAAGATTTATGAAGCTGGACAGTGCATTAACTTTGAGAAATCTTCTATTATTTATAGCTCCAACACTAAACAGAATATTAAAATTCAAGTGAGCAGTATTTTGAATGTACAATTGGGATCGGATAAAGATTTCTTCCTGGGTATGCCTATGTGCGTGGAGAAAAGTAAAAGAAAGGTCTTTAGCTTCATTAAAGACAAGATCCGGAGGAAGCTGCAAGGCTAGAATAGAAAGTTCTTATCTCTTGCAAGTAAATTATTTTAATGCGACTATTGGAAATTTAATGCGAAATCTTACTTTGCCAATTTTTTTTTTTTGAATGGCTATTTTTCTTTATTTTCTTTATCTTTTGGGGAGATATGTGTTGAGTATATGGTATTAATACACTAAAACAGTTTGTTATTTTAATATATGTTACAGCTTACTCGTAATATACTAAAACAGCTTGTTGTTTTGCTATTTTAGTGTATTTTACAGCTTACTAAAATACATTAAAATAGCTTGCGAGATTTATTGATTTTTATACTAAAATAATAAAATAGCTTATTATTTTTAGTATTTTAGTTTTAATTTTTATTAGTAGTTTAGTTAATTAATTCATAGAGTTAGATAACAGTTATTTTTAAATTAATTAATTTTAATTAATTTATATATATATATAAATTTTGATTTCGTGTGCATGAAATAACGTACGAAGTTAAAATTTTGCGTCGTTAAAAAAGTTCTTATCTCTTGCAAGTAAGGAGGTTCTAATTAAAACTATGGCCCAATCGTTGCCAAATTATATGATGAGTATTCTCTTGATTCCCACTTCTCTGTGCTCGAAAATTGAACGTATGTTGATTTGAAATGGCTTTATTCAGTAAAAAGTGCTTACAAATTACCAAGTAGTAATCATTAGAATTTACGAATCAACGGCTCTTTTTGGAAGAAGTTGTGGTCATTAAAAGCACCGCCAAAAGTCCTAAACATGATCTGGAAGGCTTGTACGAACTGTCTTCTAACGAACTCTACTCTTGTATCCAAGAAAGTTGATTTAAATACCACTTGTAAGGTCTGCGAGTTATATGTTGAGAACACAATTCATGCTCTTTTGGATTGTCCTTTTGCTAAGAAGTGTTGGTTCCGGAGTTCATGTGGTTATATTCAAGGGTCATATGAGAATTTTGTTGACTGGCTTGCATTCATTGTCAATAATCAATCGACTGAGGTTTGCTTGGAGCTTGTTATGTTATGTTATGTTGGAATATTTGGAAGAATAGAAATGAAGTGGTTTGGAAAGGAAAAAACACCAGGGCTGAGGCTGTTGTTACTGGTGCAGGTACTCTGCTCCGAGATTTTAAAGCAGCAAAAAATGCTTCTTAAATGATTCATCAACGAGGGAAGGAATTCCAATCCCTGATATTTTCAGTCGATGGGAAAAGCCACCCTCTTTATGGTTGAAGCTAAATGTTGATGCAACAGTGTTTGAGAGTCAAAACAAAATAGGGTTTGGGTTTGTTCTAAGGGATGAGACCGGATACTTTTTGGCAGCTGGTTGTGGTCCACTACAAGGAGTAAATTCTCCAGCTATGGCAGAAGGCTTAACTATTCGGTAGGTTTTAGCATGGATAAAATCTAGGAATCCGGTGAACATTCTCATAGAATCGGATGCACAAACCATTATTAAGGCACTAGTATCTCGGTCTCATTTTGCGTCCGCTTTAGGCATTGTTTTAGATGATTGTAGTAACTTAGTGTGAGATTTATTTTTGCCAAAAGATCAGCGAATTCAGTAGCTCATAGTTTAGCTAACGCTTTTAAGTTTTTTGACTAATCTTCAAGTTTGGATGGATTTTTCACCAAATTTTTTGTACTCAATTCTATTAGCCGACTCTTATTAATGGAATTATTTTGATTAAAAAAAATAAGGAATTGTTTTCTCCATTTCATTTAAACTAGTAGTATATTATGCAAATAAAAATAACATTATAGTAAAAAAATCAAAAATTAAATTAAAATAAGTATAAATATATTCATTATTATTGTTTCGCAATCACCTTTAAAAATTATTTATCTGATTATAACGGTAAATATAGGTAGGAAGAGCCAATATTAATTTAATTAAGATACATATAGTTGCACTGATATAAGACATCTCTTCTATGTGATGTGAAAAGAATGTCTATTCTTAGAGTTACTTTTGTGGAATTCTTTTGCTGCTTTGTCACTTCTTTCTAAGATTAAAAGATAAATAAAGTAACTGAGGACTTGAATGTTCATCTTTATACATGTACAATTTTAATGCAAATAAGAATTGTAATGTTTATGTAATTTATTATGTGATAATACCATAAAATACGGAAACATAACATCATATAAAAAAAAAAATCTAATCCTATAATTCCAAGCTTAAATACCCTACAATAGTTTCAATTGTTTCTTGTTTGATTTTTTAGAATATTATATTATTTCTAATAGCTTTTTCTTATGTAATAGTTTTTTAATAAAATATCAAATTAATAAAAAAAGAAAAATATTTATCACAAATAAATAAAAAAAATGGAGTCTTCTAGAGCCGCTTTAAAAACTCTCTCTTTACTATATGTGTGGGGGGGCGGCTTTTGAGATTTTTTTTTTCAATTTCAATTTTAAGTATTATTTTCAAATTTTATAAAACATTTGTTATATATCTTTCCTATTTTATTCTATGTACTAAAAATGATTTATTAATGAAGTTTGAAAATATAATTTTTGATAAGTGATAAATCAATGTTTTAGTAAATTGTAAATAGCATTTTTATAATATAGATAGTAGAGTTGAATTAAAAAAAATATAAAAAAAAATATTAAATTAGTTTTGATTAAAATCGGGTCCAAACCCGTTTATGTGATTAAGCTGTCCAATTGGACGCGGGTTAACTAATTTATATATGATCCATGAGTGTAATTTTTACATTTTAATTGAAATTACTATTTTACTCTATATAAATATGAGTATATTTTATACTTTTTTGCCGGAAATCATTCATCTATTAATTTTAATAAAGATGAATTATTGTTGAATTATTTTATCATTACATTGCAAAGTGTTTATATAACTTATTTTACTTTATTAACATTAAATTTTAATGCTTTGCAGTTTATTTTCAAAACTTGTAGAATTTATAATGTAATCTGTGAATAATATTTTTTAATGAAATATTGGGTAATTGTATAGATTAAATTTTTAGATAATTAACCGACTACATCTAAAGGTTGATCGATTGTTAATGAATTAAATTTAAAATTGAATTTTAAAAAATCGATATTAATAAACTGAATTTAAATAATAAAAAGTGTACCGGTTAAATTTGACATGCCTATCCGTCATAAATTGTAATTAGTCATTTTCCACAAGTCGTGCAAACAAAGCTAAAATTTCCGCTTAAATTGGGATAGAGAAAAGACCAATATCATTAATTTAATAACTTAAAAGAAAACTGGAGTTAAAATATTCCAAGGATTTTAAAATGATTATTGGAAATATATTCAAAATGTCTGTAACATTTATATTTGAGATCTTAAGTAATATTTATATGTATCTATATTTTAATATTATGGAACATTTAAAATTTCCAATCGACTATATTCAATTGAAAAAAAAAAAAAAGAAAGGCCATCCACTATCGGTGATATTCTTGCCATCGAAGTCGGATACCAAATGCAAATATAATGCGATAACTTTTTGAGGGAAGTTCAATCAGCATAAAATTTCTTTTCAAACAAAAGCAATAATGAGCATTGTATTTATTTTAAATATTCTCAAAATACATTAATTGCACTTACTATAATATTTTATATTGACCTACTTTCTTGTGACTCGTGAGCACCACTTCAAGCCTTTTTCTTTTTTTCTTACTTTGTTTTACCTTTTCATTGATTTTATAATTATTTTATTTTGAACATAAGAGCAGCATTTGAGTTCAAAATGTTATCATATACTGTTAATTAATAACTTATTACCACCGAGCTCGTAACTAAAATAGTAAAATTCTCTATCAAAATTTGATCATATACTCTTAATTAAGAACTTATTACCACCGAATTCGTAACTAAAATGGTAAAATTTTCTATTAACTTAATCAGCGGTCGCCAATTCGAGTTCTAAGAATACAACAGTATTAAATACTTTATAAAATGACTTAAAAGAGCCTTCTGTCTGTACAGATCCGTTTAGGACACCTCATGGTCTAACAAAAAAAAATAAGAACTTATAAATTTTATATTCTTCACCCTGAATGATTAAAGCCAACTTATGGAATGTTTAAAGTTTAAGCCTAATATTTTCCTACGTGTTTGTGAATGTAGAGTGGCTAATGGCGAATGTTTTTGGTTGGAAAAACTTAAAAAGCAAAATTGGCCCTTTATCATTGGTACATGTAAGGTGACTAGTGGAAGGATTACAAGGAAAATTTGATCTATGACAAGGATTAATTAAAATAAAAATTGTAATTGATAATTATCTAAGCATAATTTATTGAACACAAGTAGGAATAATGTGTGGGGCACTTTCCTTTTCATTTTCTGGCTTTATTATAGGAGTGGATGATCATCATCGCCAATTCACCATCGAACCAATGGTCTCTTTTTACTTCTTCCTTTTAATTTGGCAGTCTTCCTTTTCAGTGGGTAATTTGTTAGGATTGTGCTTTAGGTTGGATTCTCACTTCAGATTTTCGTTTATTCAAAACCATTCATTTTCCAAATTTTCTTTTCTTACTTTTTCTTGATTGTGCTGTTCAGCATTGTATATTATTTGACAGACCTATTATTGAATTGATTTATTAATTTATTAGTTACTCTAGTACAAGCAAACATATGCTTTAGAGTCATCACATGACCATCCCAACCGACTCTAGTTACAAAATTACAATAATTTAGACATTGATGTTATTTCCTCCCTAATTTCTTACCTTGCAAAAGTCACACTTCTTGAAGTGGGTTCCATAGAAAGCATACAATGCGATGTTTTCAAATAGTCATAGAAAAGTTATAGTTTCATAGGCATTGGTTATCTTAAATGCATGCTGTTATATACCAACTTTGATTACTTTGGAGACATTTCAGCAGCAAAATTGAATCTAAGGTGTCGAAAAGTTTCAAATTAGTATAACATTGAGTCTTCTCTGTGGGGTCTCAAATTCTAAAATTTATAGGTCTTTCTCCGCCTAGAAAGGGTTAAACATGGCATAATGGGGCATGATGTGAAAGCAAGAATATATCAAACTGGAAGAGAAAGTTGAATTAGCGGAAAGGCAAGAGATGGTTGAAAAGAAAGGCCTAAAAGTAGAAGAATGGGGTCTATTGGCAACATAGCTCTACATTATTTTCCTCCGCTTTCAATCTTTTATCGAAGGTGAACTACAGCCCAATACACAGCGATTCCAATTCCGAATTACTGTAAGGTTCAACCGAGGGAAGAAGAAAATGACCTGGTCGTTGACTTGCACACATCACGAGCAAGCAAAAGCAACCATTATCTTGGCTCATTATTCTAATACAACGAGTCCTGCAACCAAAAATCACATCCTGCAGTGAAAGAACAAGCTCCAGAAATTCATACAAATTGCACACAAAATTTGCCAAACATTCATAATGCAATATATGACTTGTCAAATATCCAGTCTACAAATAATAGGAAATGATCCTCCCGAGATATACAATAAGTTTCTTCAAGCATTCGTTCTACTTCAAAAGATGACCTAATTATACAAACTTTACCAGAAATAACTATAGATGCAGAATAGAGAACCAAAACCATCCATCATGTTGTGTTTACGTTGGATTAATTTTGGTATGATATTTTTTGTGAGCATATGAATGATTAAATAGGGCTCTAAATGGTGGCACTTATTCAAGAGGAGCAGATGTCTACTCGGTGCCTTGCATAGGAACCATCATATGCTGGACCTGCGACTGTAACAATTTCAAGAGGCCAGTAAATATAATAATAAAGCCAGAAAACCCTGAGAAATCATCAGGCAAGAGATGTTTATAAGGAATTTAATCAAAGCATGGACACAACCTGAAAGAGTATAGGCAAAAATATCAAAACTGAAACAGGAAGAATCAATATCCACACTAACATTCCATGCAAATGCATCATTGTAGGAAATCTGTATGTATATGCAAATGCCTATTTCTTGAAAGTTTCTTCTTCACAGAATTGTCCATGATTTTTATTTAGTCACAGGCTTTACAATTGTCCCCTTCTCAATTAGTCATGGCTTCTATCACTTCACCATAAATATTCATGGCTATTGCAAAAAAGTTTCTGCAAATCTACTTCGTGAAAACAATATTGTTTAGGTGCTATTAAACCTACTTCCGTGGCTAGATTCACACTTTTACTCAAGTTGGAAACCAATTTCTGTTAATTTAATACTGTATTACGCAGTGACCACTTACTGCATATGCATAGTTGCATACAGTATTCCAACATGATGTTCTCACCTTTAGTTTACTGGTCTCTCTACATAGAGGGGAAAAAAAAACATATATGAATCCAAAACCTCAACTCAGATATAGAATGCAGGCTATCGATATAAGCACCTCTCACAATGATTAATAAACCCAAAAACCACGTTTCAAATCACCTCATATTCCAGTATACTACGATATAAGCACCTCACACCTCTCCTGTTTTGGTTGCCTCACATTCCAGTGTAATTAGAAACACAGTAATTCTGATTTAAGCAGCAATATCACAGCAGCTGTTGCACATCATGCTCGACGGGAATGAGAAAAGTTGTTTATGGGGAAAGGCATGCAGGAAGCAGTACTGGCAGAAACAAAAGAGATGAATAGTTGGGAAGGTAATGGTGACAGTGATGCTTCATAAAAGCAGTAGCAAGCAAATTTTGGTGAAGGTCAAAAGAAAACACCAAAGTGTACCACCAATCCCATGATGTAGATATCCTTCATATGCAGGATAGATTTAATCATAAATGCCTGCATAACAAATGCAGATAGATGTGTACTTCATCTCGTGGTCACTTCTAATCAGCAACCCGATAAATACAAATTAACACGTCTTAGCATGTTGATGCACAACAAACAAGTATACCAAAAGTCAACAAGCACTACAAAATGCAAACTTTGTTAAAAAGTCAACAGATGAAGAAGTCTGCCAACACTTAAATTTGACAGCGGGAATAATACTTTTCCTGATAAAAATTAAACAATAATAATCTTTCAGGTACCAGAAGTTCGCAAGCCATCTACTAGTAAAAAGGTTAAAATTCACCACAAACATAATTAAATTCCTCCATTAAAGTACTTCACTGGCCAATAGAAACAAATGTACTAGTATATGTTAAAATTTCCTCAGACAGACATGCAGCAAGAATGATTAATGTGTTGTCAGTGGACATGTGACAAAGCCTGTAAGGGGGGAGAAAGAGATTACTTGCGAATTCACGTAATTAACACCTTGTGAGAAAGAGCCTTGGTGAGAAATCTGCATGTTCAATTTGCCAAACGACATCGAATAAGACCAAATAACGTGCATATAAATTTGAGTCTAAACTAAGGACTAAATCCAAACAAGATACGCATATTGGCAAAGATGATGAAAGAATCTAATAAAACAAAACTTTCATTTCACCTGGACATTTGAACTTGGCTGAACATCTTTTCTAACAGACGTTTCTCCTCCCTTGGCTGATCCCTTGGTGTCACCCTGTTAAACCCCACAGTTTACATATACAGATGGCCAAATTACTAAATTAGCAATTTAAAAAAAAATGTGTATTTGTAGGAAAAGAGTTATCAAGGTACCTCCATCTGCATCATCCGTTTGATCCCAGTAAAACAGCAGAAAACACATCAATTAGTACTTATAATCTTCTTGTATGAATAATAAAGAAGACAAATTAGCATCAGAATTAAAAATATTAAAGATCACAAACTCAGAAATGGCGAGCAGAAATTTCAAAAAAAAAACGACAAAACATGCCGCTAGAAGAATCTCTGCATCCAAACAGGTGAAACAATTAAAAAAAAAAATAATGCTCAAAACAACCTCTCTGTATCGAGTCAAGTAGATCTTAAGCGGATCAATGTAATCCTCGAACCCTAAAGTAGCCATGGCCCACAGCAAATCATCACCATTAATCGTCTTCCTCTTTTCTCTCTGGCACTTATCACTCGCCCTATAAATTAAACAATCAACTAAAAATACCCCAAAAATTGAAACAAAAAAAAAACAAAAAATTAAAAATATCGTCAAAATCATACTCGCTGGTGATGAAGCTGATGAACTCAGAAACACATTCCTGAACAGTCTCCTTAGCATCTTTAGCGATCTTACCATTAGCAGGAAGAGCCTTCTTCATGATGCGGCTAATATTAGCGATCGGAAGGTACCTATCTTGTTCACGGACATTAGAGTGGGAGCGGGGGCTCCGGTCACCGCCGCTCTCGTGACTACCTCCGCCAGGGCTCGTCGGTGGTACCTCCGCTGCCATCGTGAAACTCAAGCTGAAAAGAAGTGACGAACATTGTTAATCGATGGGAAAACCGGATAGACAGAGAGCGCGAAAGAAAAGAGAATGAGCGCATGAAGAGTGCGTGTGTGGTTACCTTAAAGAAGATTTGTATAAAAAGGGCGCGAGAGAATAAGGAGGATTGGATGGAGAAGAAGTGAGAGGAAAGAGATGCGATCGGACGCTGGAGAAGAAAGGAGATAGGAGACGACTCAGATGTGAGAATAAGGTTTATCAACACCGTTGGTTTTGGCTTTCTGTAATTTGCCTTTTTCTTTTTTTAAGCTCTTTTTTATTAATATTCTGCAATTTCTGTTCTTGATCCTATTCGACCACGTGGTCTTCGGAGTTCTCGTGTTTGAGCTTCAAACGGCGTCGTTTTATTATCCTCTTATTTCAATTTTTTACTATAAAGAAACTACTTATATTAAATTTATAGACCAAATGAATGGTGAGGTTATTATTAAGTATTATTGATTTGATTTCATGAAAAAACTCATACATCATATTTATCCAATGGATTTTTGTTAGGAACAAAGTAAGATTGAGACGTATAGTTTAAGAATCTTTAAGTGAAGAATTTCATAATTTTTTTAGTGAAAATCAAGTGAAAGGAGTGATTACAATTGCTTATAGAATTAGAAATTGAAATGTGTCGATGAATAATTTAAAATTTTAATTGAATTATGCCAATTTTCCATGTGAAATTATATATAATGTATTTAAATTGAAACTAAAATCGAAATGTATATATAAAATTATGCAGAGATGAAAAATTTAGAGACTTGTCCTTAGAAAATGAGTCTTATTGCAGCGCATCACCATGTTGGGCTTCTAGTTTTCTGCCTTGAAATTCATATTTTGGCTTATAGTTTTTACAACCAATTTCATATTAATGGAGAATTGGTTTTTTTACATGGCAATAACAGAATTGTACCTGTATTACAAATTTACACTCAAAAAGAGAGTGCAGATACATTTGCAACCCCACAAAATGTACAAAAATTCTTCATTTTTCCATGCTAAACATAGCAAATTCAGCCATCATCATTCACTGTGATTCCAGAACAAAGAATATGATTAGGAGGATCCAAAATTTTCTTACCCAACACAAGTGCAATTTAGGGCATTTGCATGAACATGGAACTATCTAGCTGTTGGCTGTGCAACAGATTCATCAAGGGATAAGTAATTCTCAGTTCCACTGAATTCTAAAGAACCCAAGTTGAGTGAAGAATGAGCAGAATTCCTCGACATTTCATCTGAGTTACCATCTCTCACTGCCAATGATTCCCTTTCAATATAGATAGCATCTTGAACCTCCTTCAGAACTTCTGATATTGATGGTCTCATGTGCCCGTGAGGCCGGACACACATCAAAGCTTTCTCTGCTATCTTCCACATCGACTGTATATCGTAATCACAATTAAGCACGGGATCTATAATTCCTTGGATATCCCCACTCTCAATGTGTAACTTTGCCTGTCAAAGTTGAACATAGTTCTTGAATTATATAGAATGACCTTTTCGGATTGCAAACTTATGTTGAACTTGCATGATTAAGTATTTATAGCTAACCTACCCATTGAACTATATTCCGGCAATTAACACCAAAGTTTTCATTTGATATCGCTTCTTGACCTGACATCAGCTCCAGGAGAATGACACCGAAACTATAAACATCGCTCTTGTCTGTCAACTGTTGAGAGATATAATACCTGTATATCAAGCAATACTATTAATGACGAAGAATAGCTATAGCATTCAACAACTAGTATGCCTTGATAAGAAAAGCTAAAACAAACAAAAAATCGTTCAGAAGTAGCAAAAAATCAACTCTTCATGCAGTGCTTATTCTCGATTGTAGAAATGGAAAAGAGCGGTAAATGTACTTACTCCGGATCAAGATAACCTACAGTGCCCCGAACTATACTTGAGACATGAGAAGTTCCATCTACTGCAACTTTTGAAAGACCAAAATCTGAAACCTTTGCCCGCATGTGTTTGTCGAGAAGAATATTACTGGTCTTCAGATCTCTATGGATAATGGCAGGAACACAGCCTGTATGGAGATATTCAATCCCTGTATAGTATAGGCATGCAAGCAAACAAAAGGATAACTTGAATTAGTAATTGCAACATTTCACTGTATCAGAAAAAGATAGTATTCCTTGTAAATAGAGACAGTAATCCCGTTAGGATATATAAACAATGTTATGTTAATTTGGAAAGAAATTATGATCAAGGAAAAGGATTAGCTTATGGACCTTTGGCTGCATCTTCAGCAATCTCAAGGCGCTTGATCCAACTAATACTTCTTCCTCGGGTTAATGGGCCTACCAGAGTTTGTATGCAGGTGAGTATCACATATTATATTTGATTGAAGTTGAGGGCATTTCAAAATTACCATAAAGATGTTCCTTGAGCGTTCCATTGTGCATGTACTCATAAACAAGCATACTTCTCCCATCTTCTTGGCAAAATCCAAGAAATTGTAGCAGGTTTCTGTGATGTATCCTTGAAAGAAGGGTCACCTATGTCAAATTTAAGCCCGTCAATTCCAATACATTAACCTCATTCAGCGTTTGTTAACTAAGAAAATACAATACCAAAGCAAACTACTGCATTTAACCATGGGTTATAGTCCGGTATTAATATCCAACTTCCATTCATACACTTTATCATCAAACCTAAGAACACCATTCAAAGGCTCATTTATTTTCTGGATCCATTCAGAAAACCATCACAAGTGCAGAAGTTACAGATTTGCTTTTGTTCAAATTTGGCAGTCCGAATTTACAAAATCACAAAGGTTATGTTTCTGCGCTATCTACTCTGTTCTGAGTTTTCTGAGGCATCTTCAAGTATTTTGATTTACTTGGAGAACTTCTACCGGCAAAAACTGGCTGTTTTATATGTATGTATATAATTGTATCCAAAAAAAGAAGCAGAAGCAAGGAAGAAAGAAAAAACAAATACAGAGAGCAAAAGAAAAAACCAAAGCAACATTTTCACTGGAAACTTGCACCTCAAAGATTCTCTGGAAATAAGGAACTGAATGAAGTTAAAACTATACAAGCTAATAAACATGCAAATTTTTGAAGAACTTTTGGTTGCAAAGTAATTCCCTTTGTGTTTCATAAAAACTAATGTGTCCATATATTGAGATTGGAGGGTGATCATTGCAAATGAAAATAAGGAAAAAGTCAACTGATCCGTTCAGGTTCAGTGGCTAAACAGTTCTGCCTCTTTCAGAACCTTTTTTCTTTGTTTAACTTTTAATCTCAAACAAAATCTCATATACCATCAACGGATCAAGTCAAAACATGGCACCAGAACAAAAAGACGTGGAGTATTTATATTGTAAAGAGAAAAAAAAAAGATTATTTTATCCAATATAGTGGTAAGTCACCTCATTTGAAAATTCTCTCTTTCCTTGGTAGGAATTACTGGTTAAAACTTTGACTGCAATTTCTCTTCCATCTTTCAGTTTCCCATAAAACACAACTCCGAAACCTCCCGAACCTATTTTCTTCTCAAACTTTTTCGTAGCATCTTCAATCTCAGAGAATGAGAAGCAATATGCCCCTTCTGCAGGAGTATCATTCAAGGTAGAACCTAGCCTTTGAGCAGACAAGGAAACCCCAAGTTGTTCTGAAACAAATTAAGAAAATTAAGCATGCATTTGCTAATAAGATTTTTAGATTGTTAAGATAAACTTCTAAAAATAAATATCAGTAACAAGAATACACACCTTTTTCAGGATGTCTTGTCTTTCCTCTGCGTATGAAAAAACAAGATGCTAGAGTAGCAATTAGCAGAACAACAGCTCCAACTGAAGCACCAATAATAATACCGTAGTGCTTTCCTCTTCCACCTTCTTCATGAAGATTAAGGTTTCCAGAGTAGCTGAGGTTAACCAAGAAATAGATTAAGAAACTTTTACTTTAGAATGCATGGAAGCTTTGGTGCAGAAAAAATTATTGGAAATGTGATTGTGTAAAGATTGGCATGAAATAAGTGTCAAATCTGGAATGGCACACATAAGTGATCATGAAAATCCTAAACTTTAAATTGTCATTTATCAAATTGCCATTCATTAGAACGATAGTTGTGACAAATTATATTAAACCATCTAGATATAAATTTTAATAAATGTTTATAGACGTTAGCACTTTAATGATTGCAACTAATTTTATATCTACTTTGCAGAAAATGAGTACTTACTTCATAACTATATTTTTATCGAGTAGACCCGAAGGTATTCTTCCAGATAACATATTGTTTTGCACATGCCTGCAATTGTCCAATGTGTCAAAGCACGTAAGCAACTCACTTAGATAAGAGTAAAAAATATAAGATCACATTCAAAAACAATGCAAAGCACATACATTCATAATATAAAAACAGCGAGAATAAGAAGCACAAAAAAGTGTATTATTTAAGCATAAAAAATGTTATCAATTTCAATCATTTTTCTTCATCATTCAATAAAAAATAAAGAATCCTCATTAAGAGATTCTCAATGTCCTTCATGTTTTAAGCGGTAATAATAACAGAAATCCAAGTCCTGATAACTTACAGTTCCCTTAAATTGGGTAGGTTCACTAATGAGGAAGGCAGCTCGCCAGTTAACTGATTGTTCTCCAGATGGCTATAACAGACATGGATCTTATTTAGTTTTACATCTTGATAATGAAACAAAATTAAATGCCAAATTAAGATAACAAATCATCTGAATTTACATGATCTCCAAGTTTGTACATCCACTAAAATCAGGTATTGGACCAGTTAGAGAATTCCTGTCAAGCCAACTGTAACCACAAGACAAATATAAAGTCAGGACAAGCTGAGTCTAAACCATCACTGCATTTAACATTACTGAGTGTGTTGAGACAAGTAAAAGAATAAAGCTATTCAAACTCACATTTCAACTAAACCATTCAATTTTGGCAAATCTAGAGGAATATTCCCTGTCAACTTCTTACTAGACAAGTTGCTGCCAAAGAAAGTAATTGAAACAATTAAGAACAATATATAATTTATCTCATACATAATTTATGATGCATAAATAAGACAGAAGGTATAAATATTAACATTTTGACTACTCTTGGCTGTGCATCTGAGTTGCACTGCAACCATGACCACGGGACTGGCAGACATGGGTCACCACCTTCTTGTGCCCAATCTGCTGATGGGTAGAGAGAAACGATACTAGCAATGACTTCTCCTACAGAAAATTTAACATAAGATATACTCAGATTTGAGGAATTTAAAAACCACCATGAAATGGATGACAAATTGCACCCAAGCACAGGGATAATGGCAAAATGCAAACTTGGCTTACAAGTTGCGAGTTAAAACACCAAAAAGATATTGCCTAAGTTCACAGCCAAAATGATGTATATGTACTTAAAAAACTGTTCTTCCACTTACCATCCAGGGATCCGTCATTTTTCTCAATGTACTTGTTTATCTCCATAGCATTCAAGAGTGGTCCCCTGGTAGAATCAGAAGTCTTTCCAAATCTAAAAGACAATACAAAGGGGAGGGTTATGTTGGGATATCCTGGTTGATAGAGGCGATATTTTCCTAGAGCATTTTCTTGGATATTAACAATGGCTTTGCTCAATTCAGGCTGTCCAGGGAGAACAAGCCTGAACTTCCTGGACTCATCAGAAGGCAAATCTTCAATTTCTGCAAAGTAAGTGACAGCCCACCCAAAACCTGGAAAACCATCTAAGTTCAATCGATAGGTTAATGATCCATTTGTGCCAACTACAGCAGTCTGCATCACTTTCTCTGGAGGCCTTTCATCCTTGTTGACATCAATTGGCATGTCAGTTGAAACTTTCTTAGTACCAGCTGCAACATCAACAAGGTAATTTGCTTTCTTCAAAGAGTCAGATTCCCAGATTCTATCAAATGGGTCATCAGGATACCTGAAGTAACAGAAGTCAGATTTGCTTTCTTTTTTCTCTTAAAGGAAAGATTTTAAATGAGAGTGAAAGAAAGTTGACATAAATACTCTGTGTAGCTCTACTACAAATTTGTACTTGATTCATTATAGAAATATGACCAGGGGTGATTATAGGTACAAAACAGTTGATTAATTCAATCAGTTCTACCCTTTTCTTCTGCTCTTCCCTTTTTTTTCCCCTCAAATTCTTATAAAAAAAATGTTGTCCTATTATGTAAGAAAGTATCAGACAAAAGTGAACCTAAAAATTTGACAAAATTGCATCTTCCAGATATTTATGCTTACCTAACTGGATCATCACTATCTGCACCAAAATTGATTCTTGCAGAGACACTGAGATAAAACTGGTTTTCAAAATCCGTGTAATATATTGAACCATTGAATTGCCGGAGCTCAAGTGTAGATATGAATGGCTGTCCTGTTGTAGCATTGGATAAGCACACACTCACTGTTGGACTTGTAGCCAGAAATATCAGCTCTGCAGACTCTATTGTATTTGCATCAGAAATAACTATTGCCGACCAATGAGTTGCCCCAACAGATACGTCAAATTTGGGATAGACATTGTTGTTGTCAAAATTACCATACAAGAATGTTGCTCTTAAAAGATACCTTGTCCTCCTATTGACACCTAGAGTATAGCAGTACTTCCTGGAATCAGCAGGAAAATGTCTCAATGTCTTATATTGCTTTCTTGTTTCATTTGCAACCGTTATGGTTGCTGTTTCTCCATAAATAAGATTATCATCAGCAGTCCACACAAGTCCAAGTTCATCAGTAAAATTTTCTTTGCCCCCACAGTTCAAACTCACAAAACCTGTTTCAAATGTTAAGATATGCTCATATCATTGATTTATGATAAATCAAAAATATTCAATTTCAATTCAGAGCAACAGTAAGAAGCCAGATTTGCAAATTATGCACACAAAATACACGGATTTGGTAGGGCAAAAAGGAATAAAGAAATAAATCTTAAAACAACCTTTAAAGGTTAGTCACCATGATTGCTCGAGAAGGAAAAATATGTTCAAGTAAATTGACTTAGTTCAATGCAGCAAGTTGTTTAGGCAGGCATTTTTGAAATCTAAGTTGAACATGAAGATGTATCTACCAGCTACCTTCATCTATCTATAGAAACCATGGAAGCTGCAACCCTAGTGACACTTACTTCAACATCATTGGAAAAAGTTACAAAGATTTAGTGAGATGACACCACAAATACAGTTGAAAGAAACGAAATTCTGAAGAAAATGAATCATAATTCACTTCTTACGTGCCAACAGTTAAAGTATTTCTGAATTATTATAACACCTCCAAGAAAAATTTGGACCAAATGCTTTTATATTCAGAGGACTCACACCATAACAAAAATGTGATTTGACAGACAACATATGAATAAAAGTGCAAAAATTTGGAGATACAGCACCACAAATATTTGCTCCTTCAGTGTCTATCTGTACACAATTATGAAAATTTTCTTCTAAAAACGCTGCTAGAACAATTAATTCCAAGTATCATCAAGACTTTTCAGGATTTAGGTCCCTTAAATTCATTATCCTTCCTTCTTTATCAACAAAGCCAGACATACTTGACAAAAACAGCATTCCATATTCCATATTTTAGAAGATCAGGAGAATTCTCAAAAGTTTAGATTTTTAAACCCAAACCAGATATCAATGAAACTAGTGCATCAGGAAAATAAAAAATAAAAAACAACTACAAAGCCAGCATTCTGCACCATGGCTAAGCAAGGATTCTTTTTTCAAATTATTTTTCCATCGGGGTAGCAAAAGATATCCACAATTTGTCTTGAAGCTTAAAAATTACACAAGAAAAGCCATTTAATAAGTAGCTTTAAAAATCAACCAATAGATAAGCAATAAAAGGGAACAAAGAGAATTCAATGAGAGCATGAAGAGAAAGATGTGTACCTGGATTCTGAGCTGGGGAGAATTCAAGGAGAAGAAAAAGAAGAAAAGAGAACAAGAGAGGCCTAATCTCCATTTTTGAAGTGTGAAGATTGGAACCAAATTAGCTAAGAGAGAGCATGCAAAATGGTGGCAGAGAAACAAGACCAGAAGGGATAAAGCAGATGGCCACTAATAATCAAAACGTAGAAAACAAGACCAGCAAAGAAAGAACATTTAAGAAAAGATGAAATGGGGAGCGTTTCTTTCGGTTTGGATTCAGAGATTCGAGAGAGAGAGAGAGAGAGTTGGGAAAGAGCAAGGAGTCTTTTGGGAGCGAAGAAGGCAAGTAGCCTGTGTACTCTAATATGGACATTTGTGACTTGATCAAAGGTTGTAAAGGAACTAAGTGAAAGGACCAGATTCTCTTAGTAATTGATCTTGATTACTTATGTTCTCAGTGGGTCCCACTCCCACTACTGCCTTTCCTTTTGCCATTTCACATGCATCACCTTACTCTTCTGCAACATATTCACTTATAATTAATTATATTATTTAATTGCAGTATATAAAAAATTTAACTACTATAATAAATTAAGTTAATGCAAAGCAAAAAAATCTTACCTTTTTTAGAAAATCACCCAATCAAATAACATTAGATAAATTAGAGGTTTACTTATAGTGTAAGAAATGAAAATGAACTGTATTTTGAAATAAATTAAAAACTAAAAAGGAATTATGGATGAAAATATATGCATATCATTGACTGGGAAATATCCTTATGGTAGCGGAATTGATTGAATATCTCCATCAGCATCTGCGTTTACATTTGACGTTGATTGATATTGATGAAACATTTATGCAAATTGTCTGCATAATAAATGAACATAGAGAAATTGAAATAATTCTGTTTTTCCTTTTTTGTTCAGCAATTAGTGTGAACTTTCACATTGATTCATGGTCGTGGTATATTGAAGTTAGGTACCTTATTTCTTAAGGTATGCATATTTGGAAATTGTTTTATTTTGATTATATTTATATTTGCAAGCGTAGAATTGATTATAATTTAAATTTTAATCACTTCGTAGTATATCCTAAAATTTTATAGAAGAAAAGCCATATATAGTGAGTGAAATGATGCCACGATGAGTCAATAGACGAAGAAGAGGTAGGAACGGATCGGGAAAAACGAGGTAGAAATCTTGAAAAAAGAAATGCTTGTCTAGTCGAACCGAAAGTGATCACTTTTATACTTAAATCAGCTTTTAGGTTTTTTAAAGAGAGAAAGTAAGAGATAGAGGGTGCTATGTAGATAGAGGGTGCTATGTAGGATACACATATATGTAAAAAGTAATGGAACCTTATATTTTACGGCGAGCGGTAAGATTCACTTGAAAAATATATTTTAGTGTCAGAATATATGAGTGTTGATGTGATGTGTATAAGACAACGGATGGAACATCGATATGTATCAATGGACCGTGAAATTATAAGATTTGTCTTGTTCGATCAGCAGTTCCATCATATAGATTTTGGGGTGCATCTAATGGTGTACACGTAGAGCCTCAAGGCACAGGCTTAAAATATTTTCTCAAAATCTATGGCTCCTTAAAATTCCAGAGGTTTATTTTATTTATATATAAAAGAGTTATCTAACTAAATCATGCAAATTTTGTCAATAATAATAATAAAAGTGTGTCGAATTTAAATTTAAATTTTTTTGAACTGGATTTTTTTGTTATATTCGTTAGACCATTTCAATTTTATAACATTACACAGGTAAAAATAAAAATTAATTAAGTTTTTTCATTAAAAACAAAAATTTGACAACCGTAATATTACTAAAAGAAACAATTAAAATAGCCCAATTTTTTAATTAGGAAGTGAATAATTGTATCGTTGTATGCAAAAATAAATAATGCATTGAGCCATTGACTTCTGCCCCGCCGTTGAAAACAGGTCAATATTCCAAAGATTAGGTTTAGACCAGCATTAATTGTCCTGTGACATGCGATGATTGACTATTTAATTACCAGCATTAATAAGGGTTGCCCCCCCCCCCCCCCCCCCCCCCCCTTTTTTTTGCATGTCCCGAGTTTGATTTATAAATTTAGCATGTAAACGAAAATTATGACATTCAAATGATCATCTTCAGTAATAAATTTAATAATTTATGCATTACTCGATTCAAATTAACTGAATTTGAATATTAAACGGATATAATCTTAAAAAAATAAATGATAAATCTCTGCCTTACAAGTAATAATAATAATAATAATAATAAATTTTACATGGATCATAATTATTCTTGTTTAGCCCATCATCGAAATAAAAATAAATAATTGTTAGTTTTGTATATTATAATCTATGATCATTGAATGTGGCGAAAGTAATTAAAATTTATAGTGGGACAAGAAATTTCAATTATGTTATTAATTAAGTCAATACATTTTGCCAATTTGTCATCTTCAAAATCAAAATATCGAATATATTATTAACTGCGTGAGACAAAAACTTTACCTTCAGCATTCCACTAAATCTTGCCCCCCCTCCTCTTTTTTTCCGTCTAATAATATCTCAGGCCTTTTGGCTTCTTCTTTTCTGTTTTGTTATTCAATCCATTGCTAACTTACCACAATCACACATTCAATTTTATTTTAATTTTTTAGGTCAAAAAAAAAAAAGAAATATCTGTATATAAATTAAAGAAAATTGTTAACGTTAAATTTCAGAAATTATACTAATATAGACTGACCACAATCAAGTGAATATCTTGATAAGATAATTGATTGACAGTGACTTCATACAGTCCCTGAATTTTTCTATTTATCTATATCTTATTTATATTATTATTATTATTATTATTATTATTATTATTATTATTATTATTATTATCTATATTATATATAAATGTATGAAGTAAGACCATTTATTATTTTACTATTAGTCTAAAGTCTAAATTTTAAAGAATCCAATATCAATGGAGAAGTTGATTTTGAAGAGAAAGAGTCTTTTTTTTAATTATTTAATGAAAGGAAAAACAATACCCTAAAGACTGCAATAACTTTATCAAGCTTTCAACGATGAGAGGGCTTCTTTATGAATAGTTTTATCAAAGATAGCTTTGCTCTAACTTTCCATAAAGTTGATATCTTTTTCTCTTTACTATTTGGAATTCGAAGCGGAATCATATGTTACAGATAGGTATGCTCTAATTTATTTCATTTCGGTCGCATTATATCGACATATAATAATAATTAAAACTTTTCTTAGTGTATAAGTATTTGAAGATCTACGTAACGTCGCTACAAAAATCTAAGAAAAAAACAAAAACAATGCAATGATGGTGGATGGATTGAAAGAGTCAGAATTTTCACCGGCTCCACCACCACATGATTATAGTTAGTACCCTCTTGTGGGAAATTGCTGTGTGACTTCTCTCCGGGAATCAGCAGTTACTTCAGCTGAATCCGGTGGATTCAGGACCCTTTTTTTATATTATACAACCTTTATATTCCGTACAAAAGGGACCTTTATAATAATTATTCTAAATATTCAAATTAAATTATTACCGGTGATACTCCGAATATAAAGTTAATCCGTTAAATAGCTCAGTTATCTGAACTTGAGAGATAAATACTAATTCTCACATATAAAACCATATAACTTTTTGTTTATTTGCGTTAAAAAATTAATTTCAGCATGAATCCTTGATTAAAATATATATATAAAACACGAACAAATTTGGCAAGCATGTGTTTGTTTCTAGGGAAATTGAAATGGAAATTTCATGGAGGTAGGTAAGACCCTGAGAAAGCAAAAGGAAAAGGGTGAAAAAAACTGAAGAATCCAGCCTATGACAACTAGATTTACAAATCACATGCGCCCATAGTTCCAAGGCGGCTTCACCATCCTAATAAAATAATTTAAAAAAGAAGTGGGCTCATCTCATGGATAATCATGGACTTCACCAATAATAACGTTCTGTATTAAAATGGATCTCCTTTTTTATTCTCCTCCAAGGATTTTATTTATTATTTATGTGTTAAAGAAAAAAATAGATGAGAGAAAGTATAATTAGGTATGAAGTGGATTAGGCCCAGAAGGCTATTTCTATGCAGATCCAAGCCCATGTGAGTTGATGAAGCATGTTCTGTTTTAATTGACGAATTTACTGATTTTTTTTTAAAGATAAAAAGGGTACAATTATAAAGACATTTTAATTGATAGGGTTATTAATACATTATATGAAAATTTTGAGTTTAAAAATTATGTATTTTAATGCATCAATCTAACTCTGCTGGAACCTCATCAAATGACAATGGATCAAGCTCTTACTACACAAAATCAAATGAAATTATGTGAGTTCAGACCATAATATTATTGATAACCAAATTCTATAACCGGGCTGCCTTAGGTAGTCTGGTTATTTAATTATTCAGTTTATTCATCCGAACTTATACCCAGACATGAAATCGTTTTTGAAATTATAGTTGGATAAAGACATTCAGTTATCTAAAGTGAATAAAATTTTTATTTAAGAGTTTAGCTCGGTTCTCTAATCAGTAAAAACATTTTCCTAAATGAAACTACATTTACAATAGAAATTCACTCTAACTGAAAAGCTAAGTCCTATATGAGGTAGAATTCTATTTCTATAAATAAATATGATATCTTAGGTATTTCTCCTCTTTAACCAATTTTTTTTTTCTAAATAATTTTTAAAATATTATTTTGATTTGATCGTCAGAACTTTTTTTCGTTGAAAATTTTACTTATTTTTAGATATTCAGACAGTTTTAAAGGAAAATTTTATTCGAATTAGATTCAAAGAACAGTCTGATTGTTCTAACTGTTATCAGTTCTTATTTGCTAATTCCCATTTCACACCTAAAATTCAACACAAATTATTTGAATTGTTTATACATGTATAGAACACTAACAGACATTTCATTTAATGTCGTATTTATAACATATAACGATAAAAAGCTACATCATCCTGCAATAATGAAATGCTCCATCGACCTCCTCCTTTCTTTCACTCGGCATCACTGAAGCTGAAGTAAATGTTGACGCACAATAGTTGAATTCAGAATAAGCTATAACAAGAAAGAATTTGGATGTATATATGAAAAAAAGATTACCCGAGTTCTGATAGCTTCAAATGAGCTTCTGCATAGTCTTCAAAAAAGGCATCCTCATCCTGCACCGAATCGAAACTAATTATATAAATATTGTTCCTTTTTATTTTGACACCATGTAGAAGAAATTTAATTGAATATAAACTCACAGCAGCATATTTTTCAACTAGAGGACGAAAGATTGGATCCTCTAGAAGTGCCTTGTCTGATGGCAACTGTATGAGCCCTTCTTTCTCTCCACTCAAGAGTTCCCTGTCAGAACATGTGCCCATAAAAGAGACATATATTTTTAGATCAAGAACTGGACCACAGATTTAAGTTTTTTATTCTAGCTACCAACAAATATTAGGCATAAACATGAAGCAGGGATTGGTAAACTTTGGTTACTTGAAATAGGAGTTATGAAAAAAGAGCGGATTGGTGGTCCAGGGTCCTTCAAATCCAGAACGCTCCTTGTGGCACCTACCCTGCAAAACGCACATAGTGAATTTATACAGGAGCAATAATAATTAGCTAGATCCATGCTATATATATAGTGCAATTTTTTATGCATATATACCATAGTGTGACCGCCAGATAAGCCAACAATATCTTTGTCACTGAGACCCATTCGGCCAAATACGTCCCTCAAATGATCCGAGCCTTAAAGCAAAGATAAAATGATTAGGACATTTGTTTCTCACATGACTATATATGCTCTTATCCTCATTGGAGCTATAATTAAAATAAAAGACTGACCTTTAGTAGCATCGGGTGAGCGCCCTTCTGGGGGTGGATCAGATTTGTCCTGAATAATAAGCCTCAACATTTCAGTATAACTACCACTAAATGGCACATAAAACGTTAATTAATTTCAAATTTGTTGTCTAAAATATGTTACTTAATGATTTTGTTCAAGAACCGAGTTAATGATCCAACAACAAAGAAATTTTGAGCTAAGTAATGTAACAAACCGGTCTTCCGGGGTGGAAAGGAATCTCAGGCCCTCCAGTAATTTCTACAGCAACAACTCCAGCCAACTGCATAAATATCAAACTTTGGTCACAAACCAAAAAGCAGAAATATGTAACTTAGGCACCAAAATAAACCCAAAAAACCTGGTACGTAGAAATCAGCAAAAGTCAAGAGAGGAAATTTGTCCTTGATAGGCTGGAGAAGCCTGACAGCAATATCAAGACCATTGTTAGCCTCGTGAGACAGCTCTTGCTGGTGTCTGATTGTTCCAAACGGACCACCCGTTTTAGTTTTTACATCGTAAGTACCGGCTTCATGCCATCTGCCAAAACACCACATGTCATGTCAGTTTACATTGATTTTGCTCGTCAAATTCACAGAACTGATTTAAGAAAGAATTTTACGCTAAGCGAAGCACGATAGGAGCGCAGTGCTTCTCGGCCATCAGTCCTCTAAGCTTCCTCTTGCATTTTTGAACTGCTTTCTCATACTCGTCGCTCACCTTTGGATACAACTTTTTCATCTTGACAATACTAGCTTCTCCCGATCGACTGGTTCAGACCACAAAAACAGACGCTGAATAGATTTATGTGGAGAAGAGAAGACTCTAGTGTCTCCATAATCTTTCATATACTGGGAAACAGGAAGCGGAAACTTGAAATTGACATGCCAATTGCATGCTGCCATGCGTATGCTTGAATTATTATGGAAGTGCGGCTTGCTTATGGCCCTTTGTTTTTAGGCTTCGTAATGACTATGGGGAGTGTATACATGATCATTTTAGCAGCTTCCGGAGAGCCCTGCAACTGTTCTATCGCTTTATGTCGTTTTCCAGCCCTATTTTCCCATTATATTTTCAGTTTCTTTTATCAATTATTTTTTGAAACTATGGGTTTTGGGATATTGTTGCATTGCATGCATATAACAACTCATATCGCTATAAAATAATTTTTTATATTATTTTTATTTAATCGAACTGATAAAGCTTATAATGTCTTTATTTTATAAGAAAAAAAGCTGACAATTGAAAGGTCGGTCGGATGGCTGAACCAGCAAAAAAGAGTATCTAATCGGACACAGACGTTAACACTTCGAAATTTAAATTAGTAATTTCAGAGAGAGTATTCAGAAGGAGAGAAGTTCAGTATCTAGAGTCATTGTGCTTTAGGCTATTTATAGGAGTTATTTGAAGGGGTACTTGAGTACCTTGGGAAGTAATAACCGGCAATGAGAGTGGGTGAGCGGCGATGTGACAGGAAATAGATAAAAAGAATGGACGCTGGCCTGTGTCAGTGGGCTGATAGGATGGATTGTCTCATCGATCCGATCAAACACCACGCTTTCCTGTATTATGTTCCAGCTCACGCTTTGCCTTTTTATTAGTGGACTTGGACCATTTTAAATGTTATTGGGCTTTTTTAATTGGACCTATAAGAATATATTTTTCATAGTTATTACGAATTTTACGTATATACATCATTTAAGGTGCAACAAAATACTTATTTTAATGTGAAAAATAATTATTTAACTTCAATTAAATTATACGTTGGTCCATTGAAAAAAAAATGTTGGAAACATAAATCATAATTATATTGTGCAAGTCAACTAGAAAAATTTTGCTTCTAAAAAAAATAAAGAAAACTCAAATCAATGTTATTAAAATTGGACCAAATAAAGAATCGATAAGACTGAAGATTCGTGATTAGACCGGATTCAACCAAATTTTTTTATTTTTAAAATATTATAATTATTATAGTTTTTTGAATACTATTGTATAAAAATTAAAAAAATATTCATCAAATATTAAATATATATCACAAATATTTTAATAATAAGTTACAAGATATAATTTTAATTTTATTATTACAAGTGATTAATTATAGATTTTTGAATATTATATATTAGAAACATAAAAATACAATCATATCATGAAAATAATTTCATGTTTAGATGAAAAACTAATAAAGTAAACACAAAAATATTAATCTTGCATATATGAGTATAATTATATTTAATTACAATAAATTCAAATAGATAATAAGTATATTAAATTATTAAGTGATATTTTTATAATTTAAATTACTAAATTTTCAAATAAATAAATAATAAAAATTTAATATATATATATATATATACATATATATAATAAAAATTTAATATATATATATGTATATTTTAAATTTTCATTATTTATTTATTTAAAAAAATTAGTATTTTAAATTCTAAAGATATTACTTAAGAATTTAATATACCATTATAATGATCCAAATAGATAATAAGTATATTAAATTATTAAGTGATATATTTAGAATTTAAAATATTAATTTTTAATATATATATATATATATACACACACATATTTGATTACAATGAATCAAAAATATAATAAGTATATTAAATTATTAAGTGATATATTTAAAATACTAAATTTTTCAAATATATATATGTGTGTGTGGGTGGGTGAAAATATTAAAAAAAATGATTTTTTATATTTTTTAGCAAAAAATTTGATTCCGTCCGGTTCTCCGATTTTTTAATTCAATTCAATTTTTAGTAGTTGAATCAATCGATTAATCTACCGATTCATCGATCCGATCCGATTTTAATAACTACGCTCAAATCAAGTGGAAACCTTACAGCGTTTTAGACATATTTTTGCAACATAGTATTTGGGCTTTTTTTGTCTTGGGCTTAGAATAAAGCCCAAGAGAAAGAAAAAGCCCCAATCCAATAACAAAGACTTGAGCATGGAGAGTGGAGGATTTTAGTGACAGGTCAGCGAACAAAAGAGGAAGAGCCAAACAATGCAATAGCAACAGCACCACCAACAGCAAAGCCACCCCATCTGTCTCTAACTTTGCATCTTCACTCTCTGCCTTACCTATCTCTCCAAACCTCACCTCTCTTTCTCTCTCTCTATTACTCGCCTCGCGCCCACACCTTCCTCTGCTTTTGTAAGTCCTCATCCTTAATCTATATTCAGAAACGAAACCAATCGTTGTATGTATTTTGTTTTTTATTTAATCGCCTTTCAGTGGATGTTAAATTGAACAATCAAGTCCTGTTTCGGCTAGATTTAGGTTCTAGATTCCTTTAGTGAAAATGGAATTGGCTTCTGGATTTCCGGATCCTGATTCATTTGTTTTAGATATAGATTTTTTTTTGTTTGACTGATTATTTTAGATTTATTTTCTGAACTACAGGTTGGATTGAGGATGTTAAGCTTTTTGACTTTTATATTCTACTGCGTCGATTCAATTGAATGTTTGAATAAGTTTATGCTCTGTCTAGTTTCTGAATGTGTTGTGTTTGGTAGTATTTTCTTTTTTTTTTTCTTTTTTTTTTTGTAGTTGAATACAAAAGCTGAAGAAGTACGGTAAGAATTGAGGCCAGTTGTGTTTTATGGTTTCGGTATTTTGAGCCATTTGCCCGTTCTACTGTTTTAGCTAGTTTACACTGGAAGAGGACGGTTGTATTTGCTGGGTTTATGTATTGAGTGGCTTAAAATAGTGTTGTGAAATGTGTGGTAGTCCAGTGCTTTGCCTTGCCTTTTTATGGGCGCATAGATACTGCACTGATGGTCACTGTTTGTTGGGTATATGGGAAATTTTAGTCAAGGCAGTGGGATGTGCGGTGTAGGCTAGACCAAGCCTGCGATTTGTATTTGAAGTTGTCTTAATCAGCTTAAGTCATGTGAATCTCTGCGATGCCGGTTTAATGATGTAATAGTAGCTCTTTCTTGATGACTAGAAACATTATCATGTACAAAATGATAATCAGTCTCACTTATGTTTGGTATTGTTGAATATTAGGCAACCATGAGTGACAAGGGGGATAAGGTATGTCCATTATGCACTGAGGAGATGGATTTGACTGATCAACAATTGAAGCCATGCAAATGTGGCTATGAGGTCGGTGCTCTAAATTACACTATAATGACGTTTGAGCTTCTCCACATTTGTAATTTATTTTACTAGCAATTGCATGTGGTTGTGTATGCTTGACCTTAAAATCTGTTACTTCTGCTTATTCTCATATCTTCTTTGTTTCATCAGATTTGTGTTTGGTGCTGGAATCACATCATGGAAATGGCTGATATGGATAATTCTAAGGGTCGCTGCCCAGCATGCCGCTTCCCTTATGACAAAGAAAGAATTGTTGGGATGGCTGCAAACTGTGAAAGGTTATTAAGTTTTCATGCAGTGTATGCTAACATGCAATGTACTTTGGCAGCTTTTGATGATCATAATTGAAAACGCACTTGTACAGATTGGTAGCTGAAGTAAATTCTGAGCGAAAAATGAAATCACAAAAGGTGAAGCCAAAAGTGTCTGAAGGAAGGATGCATCTTAGCAATGTCCGAGTAATTCAGCGGAATCTAGTGTACATAATTGGATTACCACTCAACCTTGCAGATGAAACTGTGAGTAGTACCCATTTTCATGTCATGATTGTGTTATTGCATACTTAGTTCTTCCAGTTGTATCTGTTGCTTTCCCATTTCATTTTCATGTTCTTAATATCTATTTCCAAGTATCTGATCAGGATTTCTTTTTCATTGCTGCCAGCTTCTTCAGCGAAGAGAATACTTTGGCCAATATGGAAAGGTGTTGAAGGTGTCTATTTCTAAAACATCAACTGGGGCCATTCAACATTCTTCGAACAACAGTTGTTGCGTGTAAGTAACTGGGCTATTTGTTTGTCAAATGGTGTTTCTTCTTGCCTCTCTCTAGCACACTTTCAAACTGAGTTGACACTTGCATGGAGATGACACGTGAATTGGCTTCCCTATTTCTCGGTTAGGTATATAACATATTCGAAAGAGGAGGAAGCTGTACGGTGTATTCAGTCAGTGCACAGTTTTGTATTAGAAGGTAGATCCTTAAGGTCAGTACATATGGTCATTCCTTCCTAATTTATTATTATGATAAAATGCAATTTTATATATTGACAACAAACTTTATTTTGCAGGGCATGTTTTGGAACCACAAAGTACTGTCATGCATGGCTCAAAAACTTGGTTAGTGTTCCCCCCTTTTTTAATACGTTCCCTTCCTAATTATACTATGTTTACACCATCATTTATCCTCATCCCAACACTCCAAACGTGTGTATATGTGAATGGTAAAGAGAGGTCCGCTAGAGATAAAAATCTGTTGAAGTAGGAAAGACTGCTCTTTCTCTCATTCTTTCTTTCTTTCTTTCTTTCTTTCTTTCTTTCTTTTCTTCTCTCTCTCTCCCAGTGATCAAAAGAGTAATGAAATGGTAAAAACTCTGTTTCTTTTTTGGAGAACAACTTCCTTGATTGTAAAACAGTAAATTTGTGTTTGTAGTTAATCAGGACAGGAAATTACCTAAAAGAGGGTTTCTCTCTCTCTCCTTTTTTTTTTGTTGTGTTGGACTTGACAATCAATGGCAATGGCTAGTGCCTGCCAGAAGTCAAGTGCAGATTCGGCTTTAAGGTCCTCTTAAAAAATACTTCCCATTTATGAATATTGTGGAAGTATGAGAAAGTGACTTCTTTTTCTGAACATAGGCCTGGTTTTCTCTTGAAATTGTCAAAGATTCCTCTTACGAGTTATCCTGTCCAAAACAAATGAAAATGTTTTACATGAATTTATTTCTCATTAAGGAAAATTAGCATCAGTATATTTGCATTTTTTTACGAGTACGGAAACCAAGAATTCAGCCTTCCTAGACATGATTAGTGCTTCTGTTGATCCAGCCTTGCAGCATTCCAGATTGCTTGTATTTGCATGAATTTGGCTCTCAGGAAGATAGTTTTACAAAAGATGATTTAGTTTCTGCCTTTACAAGGTATGGTTATTGAATGTTATTTTTATGGTCAGTTTGTTGGTCATCAATTAATCTGTATAAAGGACCTCTATGAGCCAGCAAAAGATAATCTGGGAATAGCAGTAACTTCATTTGGATATAAATATTATTTTTTGCATTATATATTTAATTTCTTTTCTATTTGATTGTATTTTATGAAACGAAATGTTAGAATTTATCCCAATAGGGAAACAAAGGGGAAGATAGGAGAAAAACTGTAGTGAGAATGGAATAAGGCATTCTTTGCATAATCCTCACTTTGGCAATAGCTAACTGAATGATTTTCTGGTAATGAGCTGCATTGTGTTTCGGCATAAAGAAAAATGGGTTTAACATTGGTTCCTTGTCATGGCAATTAATTTTTGAGCATCCCCTTCCCTGCAGCTGCCTGCACCCAAAAGAACAAAAAACAAAGAAAAGTTTGCTTGCCAACAAGAAACTAATGGCAATTAGGAATTAGTACATATTTCATTTGCTAGATGGATAACTCATCTTAAATCTCTAGCGTATTTTATTTTCTGTTGGTAATTTTAGTTTTTATTTGGCTTACTATGTGTTGCACTTTTCATTGCCAGTTATCTTTCTTGATCTCAAATTCAATTGCATTGTTTTATAAGATCTTATTGGCTATATCTGTGCGCCCTATGTATCTTATGTATATCATTTCATTATGGTGTTGAAGGAGTAGAGTTCAACAAATTATCGGTGCCACCAATAATTCTCATCGATCAGGAACTGTTTTACCACCCCCAGCAGATGAATATACAGATAAAAGCATGTCATCAATGGGCAAACTCGATTTCAGAACTTCTTTAAATGTAAGACTCCAATTAATGCTAAATAATTTAGGACATTTGTTTCTTTGGTGATTTGGATGCTGATTATCAATCTAGTGTAATCCTAAGATTCCAATTAATGCTAAATAGTTCAGAACATTTGTTACTTTGGTTATTTGGATGCTGATTATCAATCTAGTGTAATCCTAAGACTCGAATTAATGCTAAATAGTTCAAAACATTTGTTACTTTGGTGATTTGGATGCTGATTATCAATCTAGTGTAATCCAATATGTGCGGTCAAAGCATTTCTACATATGGTGAGGTTTTAACAACAGAAACAAGTTCAGATGCTTTGTTTTGGGAGTTGATTCATGTAGTTTCTCACAACTTGA
Organism: Excoecaria agallocha; assembly: GCA_037975025.1. NCBI lineage: Eukaryota > Viridiplantae > Streptophyta > Magnoliopsida > Malpighiales > Euphorbiaceae > Excoecaria > Excoecaria agallocha. The sequence goes on along the minus strand of CM075806.1, from coordinate 374,550 downwards.
TAGACTTCATTATTTATTTTCAGCAGAATACTGGAGACACTGATAAAGGATCTCACGCTGATATTAGAAATGACAGATCTAATACTAATCCTGAGGCTGTCTCATGGTATGAGATTCATTTATATGTGGCATGTGAATTACATCTTGCATTCGGTGTGCATAGCAACCCAAACTTTTTCTCAAGGCTTCCTTTTTTTTTCCCCTTGATTAGGGTCATGCGTATCTCTTCCAGTGTTCCACCAGCTACAAATTTGTCAGGTTCAGGTGGAACTCTTAGTCATAAGCCAGAAATATCAAACTTTCCCCAAGTTCTTCCCTCTAAAGTTGTAAGCAGCAAAAGGCTTGCTGATTTGAAAAAAGCCTCAATAGATGAAGGGAATTGTGAAGTTCATCCTACCCTCATAACATTGAATGACATTGCTGTTCCAGGCGGTGCAAGCTCTTGTCGACTTGCCAAGCCTACATGCTCTGCAGGTCTGCAGGAAGAGGAAAAGTTTCATGCAGATGGAGACTTTCAGGATTTATGCTCTGAATTAACTTCGGCTAGCATTGCTTGTCATCCCAAGGATGAGAATCCTAATCCTGCAATCTTAGATAGTTCAATTAATAGTCACGTCCACCCTAAATGTCAAGACTCACAACAGGATATCAACCTACTTATTGAGTCTTCAGCATCACCAGCACCAAGAGAAAGCTCAAATGTTGAGGATTTATTAGGTTTTGATGATCAGGAGCTGAAAGGTTCTGGAGACACCCATAGTCTGACACCCATGTCTCATCTAGTTTCTTCAAGAAAAAATTTGCAACAGTCAGGCTATGTTTCCTGGCAGCAAGGTCAGACTAATCAGCAAAGTTTTGATCTCCATCCTATCACTTTACACGCTAAATGTGATGATAATACTTTTCCCCTGAGACCTGGCAAGGCAGAACTGGCAAATGGCTACTATGACAATCAACAAATCAGTAGCCCTCTGGAAATGTTTAGGACTTATAATCACTCTAGTGGTTTGCCTGATATGCAATCAGAAAAGTACTTGGAAGGATGTGATAATCCTGAAGATAGTTCTGACCATAAAGTTCCCCTGGAGATGGGGGAAAGCGGCATCATCTCAAGTATTCTGTCAATGGATTTTGATTCATGGGAAGATACATTGACATCACCCCAGAGTTTGATTGAATTGCTGTCTAAAACTGATAAACACCATGGTTCCCTCAAGATGACGGGTCTAAGAAAAGTACAAGAAAGCAGACAGTCGAGGTTCTCATTTGCCAGGCAGGATGATTTCTTTAACCAAGATTCAAATTTGGGGAACTATTTTGCAAATGCAGTCAATAATCCTTCTTCTTCACATCATTGTAATGAGAACAGGGACTTTTGCAAGGCCAAATATAATGATACCTCTTTGTTTAGTAGTTCTGTAAACTCCAGTGGTCCTCTTAGCAGCCATTCTTTTTTGACTTCAAAAGTTGCTGGTGAGTACCTATTTGACTTACTCTTCTCCTCTTTTTCTTTCTTGTGATGCTGGTGTGTTAAATTGTGGTGAAGATTTGCCAGTGTTTTTTTCCCTGAAATTTCTACTAGTTCTCTGGGTATATTGAACTGCCCAAACTGTCATAGCTACTGTTTGTTGAGCTTCTTAGCAGCACATAGCAGGCGAGGGAAATAAAAGGCAAAAAAACGTCCTCTATAGGACTTTATGTGCATTGATTCCCAGGGATCCCAATACTTGGTTAATTTTGATAAAAACTTGTTTGTTTTTGCAGTCTCTAAACCTCCAAGCTCTCCACCAGGATTTTCTCTTCCAAGTAGAGTGGTCCCACCTGGGTTTCCTACTCATGGGGCGAACTATGATGGTTCGTAATTTTGTGGTTTATTAATAATTATGCCTTTGTCTTTGACTAGATTTAATGTTTCTCTTGTGCTGCAGAAATCCATTTGATGCAAAACTCTGTGCCATCATTTAGGAATGTTGGAAGCTCTGTTGATGTTGAATTCATTGATCCAGCAATAATGGAAGTTGGCAGTGGGATGCTGGCATCAAGACCAAAGAATCCAGGCTTTGAATCAAGGCCAGCTTTATCTACTCATCTTAGTCCATTTGAGTGTGATTCCCAATTTCAAATGGTGATGCAGCAACCAATATCTGTAAAGCAGAACCATAGGTTTCCAGATCATTACAGGAACAGATTCTCTCCTCCAAATGATGCTTATGGTATTTCATCTATGCTTATGGGTGAATCCCCACCAACCAATCCACCTCCATTTACTCAACAGGTCAGAAATCTGCACATGTCAAATGGCTGTTGGGGCGGTTGGGAAGAAATGAATTGTGCCAATAATGTGGGTATGTCTGAATTACTCATGCATAGGAGACTGGGTTTCAACAAAATTATTCCTAGCCATGAGGATTTGAAGTATCAGATGTCTGGTTCCAGCAATCTATACAAAAGAGGATTTGCATTGTAATAATTGGAGTTCTTCCTTGATGCTTGTGGCTGGATGGCATGGTTGAATTAAGTACATCGTTTTGGATGAGGTTGGGTTTCTCTATTTTGTGCGCAGGGCTTGCCTACTAAGCTGCATGTTCCGCCCTTCTCTTTGTGAAGCTCTATTGATTTGGAAGTAACAGGTGAAGTTTTAGTCTGCCTGCAAGTATGGAACTACGTGCAAACGATCTTTTTGTCTGAAGTGTCTGGTTCATCTGATTGACATGGTTGTTACTATCACCCTTGCAGAGTGGGTTTCAATTGAATCGAAATTTCACTGTGGGTGCAATTTCATTTAACCAACTGCTGGTTCATTTTTACCCACCAAGGTAGAAAACATCCATTTGATTACTCTTTTTGGTTTCTTGATTATCATTTTTGTTTCCATGTCGAAGGTGGATAATCAATCCCTATTCTCGAAAGTTTATGCTGACCTAGCATACTAAGCCGTTTTATTGACGTTTGCAGGAAAGCTGGGACAGGAACAATGTTTGGGCAACATCTGGTAGTTATGTGCACTTTGATAATCATCCGATGGCTGAGATTTGTTTTATGGCGAAGGGTTTTTCGATCAATAAAGAAGTAGAACTCATTTGAAGTAAGTGATCCAATCTGGTTTTCTTCTTTCTGCCCTTGAGCGTTGCCTGGGTAATAAAATAAATACACCCCTTTTAGCTTTGCCGGCTAAGATTTAAACCATGGAGTCGACCCTTTAGATAAACTCACCTTGTTAGTTGAAGTTATGATGTGATTATGGTAGAATAATATGATCCATAATTTTGATTGGTTACGTCAGTTAATATTTAATGTTAATGTAAATATCTGTGGTGTAATTATCAGTGTTTTGAACATCTACAATATAATGCCAGATTATTTTGGAAGAAATGCAGGCAATTATTATCATACCATGACTAGATGCGGTTGATATGCAAAAAGACGTGCCATGATATATTACATCACATCTAGAATTTTTATATTTTATTTCATAGGTCACCAATTCTAGTCATGTACAGGAACTTAATATGATTGAGATGCAGCACATTGAAATTCCTGTCTGCATAGAAACCAGTAGCCTTTGTAATCAAAGACTTACCTGAAAATCCGCAAGCTTTTTTCATAACGGGATGTGTGGTTGAAATTGTTTCTTTTTGTTTTTTCATCTGTTTAATGGCACTTTAGCAATATACATAATGGAAATATTGGATTTGAATGATGCACACAAACACTTTGACCCAAAAAAAACCCGTACATGCAAACATGAATCAAGACATACCAATAGGTAAATTGACTTCAATGGCAACCATAGCACCAAGCTAGCTATTGCTTTTCTAATATGAGAGGGCCTACAATCTGTCATATAATATTGCAGTTTCGCTTACCAATTCAGCTAATTTTACTATCTAAAACACGATTTGATAGTCAAAAGCTGAGAAGAACGGTATATTAGGGAGTACATTAGCCAGGACCTGACGTGAGATTAAATTCTATGTACTTTGTTATGAATGATATCAATTTTCAAAATTAAATTAGAATTTGGAGATAAAGTTGCAAATTTTCAAAATAATAAAAAAAAAATCAATAAAGATCGTTTGAAAATGAATAATATTCAGATAATGTATAGCACAAAAATGGCCTTATTTTGTTTAAGAAAAAACGACCTTGTAATCTAATTTCAAAGAGAGGCGCACAGTAACATTGTATGTTATAGGAACATTGTTTGGGCTAGAAAGGACAAGACTCATTCACAGGCAGACAGTGGTAAATGGCATGCAGGATAAGATTAGACAGTGACCTATCTATCAATATTTATATAATAAAAAAAAATTATAAACTAATAAAAACCTTGGATACTTTTGCTTGATAACCATAAACCTAACCTTTCATTTCAGCTGTGGCTGTTCCACCCTTTAAACCATTTGGCAAAGGCCAGTTGTAAACCTTTTTACATGGCGTGCAGTGCGGTGAAAATATCTGAAAAAGAAAAGCCTTGGCGTACCCAACACCTGCACCTTCAAAGGTCATGGATGATCTGATTCAGGGCAATTAATTAAATCTTCTAACTTTGTATTGGCTTCATTTTGAATAACTAAGAAAGATGTTTGTGACTTCATTTACTTTCTTGCAAAAACAGGGGAATCACATTCTAATTGGCAATGACAATGACAAGACTGATCGCTATATTGTTCTACTTATGGTATAGGTATTAGAAAGTTAACAAATGACTATTAAGGGTAATCACTAACCAATAATTAAACAAGCACAATGTTGGACTGTTAAGACTTTGCATGGTTTCTTTGGAATATTAAGTCCATTAAAGGAAAGATGCAAATAAGAAACAGCGAATTGTCTTACATTAATTTAAACGTATGAATTGAACTATGTTTCTGGAAAAAGTTTGGGTTGTCAGCCAAATATTCTTATTCAAAATTAATGTATCTTATTAGAGCATTATCAGTAACAAAATGATTTATTGAATTATTTTTGGAAGAGAAGGATTGTGTGGCAATAAGAGATATACAACTACAGTGTAGTGCATGGGAGGGACCACTAAACAGTGAAAAGAAGAAAACTTTAGAAACCGAGACAGACAAAAAGGAGTAAAGTAGATTATTAATAGAGGGCACCCACTTTATGTCTCTATGAGGATAGTCTAAAATCCAATGTGACGAGCAATTCATCATATTCCCTTTTACCATTACTTCACTACTCAATCCATAGAATCTTTACCCTCCAAATGGAAACCCTTCGGTAACATGGGCATACCTATAATGCCCATTAATGTCTCACCTTCTGCTTTCCTATACACATTCTGTACGTAAATATGTACAGTAAATTAGTGAATATTGACCGTTTAGTTGATATTTTTATATTTTTCATCCAACAATATATATATTGAGTAAATTGATGTACGAAAAAATTAGTTGCATTGTTCTTTAAGAAAAGAGCAAAATGGCCATGTCTTTTTTTGACCACAATTAGTTTATTTTAGAATTAATATTTATTTTTCATTGCAATTTTTTTTTTCTACATATAAGTTTTAGGCGATATTTTCTTTTATTACAAGAATGGAATATAACGACTGATTATGACTTTAAATGTTATTGTAAAAAATTAAATTCAAAAATTTTCTGTACTTTTAATTGAATATTAAATATCAGGCCAATTGTTTAGTGTTAAATTTTAAATGTGATTTGGGTGGGGCAAATAATAACAAGAAATTCGGGGTCGAAAAGGAAGGAAACAAGAGTTAAGGAGTTGTTGAGAAAAAAACAGAAAAAGGGTGGCACAACTGCCTACTGAATTCAGTATTCGGAGAAGAAGAGATATTTAATGGCGGTGAATTCATAGTCACGACACAATTACAGAGAGTGAGCTTTGGCACTGTTTCTGAAGGTTGTACAATGCAAAGCCGAGGAATGCGGAATTTAGTTCGACTAAGAGAAAAGGCCCCTCTAACCAACCATCTTGTCTTCCTACACGTGCTCTCAACTATTCATCCATTTATTTTTCTTGTCCTTTGCTTTTCTTGGATTGTCCATTCTTAACCAATCAAATGCTAGCACTGAAAACATTTAACAGACCGCACCTAAAATGTGCAACTTCTTTCTTCTTGATCAAGACAGCAACCCGAACTCTTTGTGTGTATGTGTGAATGAACTTTGCTAAATTACTTGAATTGGTGACTCAAATATATATATAGAAGAGTATTATTAAATTGAATTAAGAATGACTCCTATTCAAGTATCAGTCACATAATAAATTTTTCTATTGATTATGTTGGTTCCTGGCGTGGTTGCTGACCTCTAATTTGGGCATTTGCCAACAAATGTTTTGGAAACGACAAGTAATAGAAACAGAACGTCTTCCCTTTTACCCACTCGCATATATGCCACTAATTATTTAATTATCCTCTGATGAACCCAAACATACTTCTACCGATAATAAACAGTGAACCAGAAAGTCCTTCCCTCAAGTCCTTCACATACAATTTTTCGCTCTCTTTGTTATCCTTCAGATTACAGAGCTATAGGTAAATTTGTTGTCTAGCATCAGAGCATGGTGAGTCTGAGATGGATACAGAATAAAAGCACGGGCACAGCCTATACTTGGGCCCAAGACTTCAGTTTAACGAAGCTTTTACTAGAAACAGAGCTAATCTAATGATCAAATGCACTTGAAATTATGAATCTGGTAACCATTCTTGGCGCTTTCTTTTTTTGCCTGCCCTATCTTCTTGAGTTTTATACAGGAAAAAGGATTTTGGACGATGGCTAAGCTATAGAGCTTTCATCTCCTACAAATAGAAATGGGAGATTTTGCTTGGATTGGTGATTGAAGGCGAAAGATGGTGGTGGAAAATTGTTGAGTTTTGAAAATGAAGTTGACTGGCGGCTGCTGAAGATGCGAATCCTGATGATGCTGCGGTAGAGAAGAGAGGCAGTGGATTTGCCCCACCATAAGAATGTTGGGCTTGCCATGTCCAATTTGGCAATGAATCTACTTCCATCCTCTTCTCTATTGCTCTTTCCTGTAATCACCACAGAAAACCACCAAATCATGAGCTGAAGTAGTAGCTCTCAACCGTTGAATGCAGCAAACTTTTGCTTGCTTTCGTAAAAGGAAGCTATAAAACAAGGTACTCTGGAATGAATTTTTAACTCTTGCAAGTTAAGATGTGAAGCGTCTTTAGCAAGAACATATTCGCGAAAAGAACAAGCATTTACAGCTTCAAGCATGAAGCACATCCTACAGGTTGCTTGAGATGATGCTACAATCACTTAAGTGATTGTGGATTGTGGAGTTTTAAGCATTAGACTCCTCCAGAGAACACAGAGATGCAAAGGCCAAACAGAAAAATAAAAAAAAATGTGAGATCAATGAAGCTAGATTAAGGAAAATTACCTTATAAAAGGGGAAGAAACCGGAATTTAATCCACCCTGTAGAGGAGGATGCTCAAATGCCATTGCAGTGGGATATGGCAGTTGATTTTTTGATGCTGCAGAAGCAGAGTTTAGAATCTGAAAAAGAGGAATAAAGTTAAGCTAATTACACAACTGGACTAAAATATGCTGTGTGGCTACTAAGGAAACTCTGTAAAATACAAAGGTATTGAGATCAGAAATTATTATCACTATTACCATAGGTTCCCTGTCAATGAAACTGCCATCCCAGGAACTCTGATAATGAAAGCCGCCCATGTCTATCTTTTGACTCTCAGAGGTATCGGAGGGAGCAATTCCCAGGTTCAGGTCAAGATTTTGAATGCCATCTGTATCAAAAGCAAGTCATGGTAAATTTTCAGATAAAGCACTTCTCAAGTTTGAGGTCATCAACAAACTTTTAGTACCTCCATTATTGACTTCAGAAATGATTTCGCCTCCATACATGCTTGGCTCAAAATTGGTGACTGCTTCCCTTCCATTGCACTTTATGGCAGCTTTATCATAAGCCCTGGTTACCAAAGTAAGATTGGCACCTCAGGCAATTGAAGAAGAATTTATCAAGTCATAAGTTAACTTTCTCAAGTTAATGAAAAACAGGACTCAATTCATAATAAAATCAAATTAAAGAAGACTCATAATTACTGAGACCTTGCAGCTTCTATCTCACTGTCGAATAGGCCAAGATAGATGTACCTGCAGCCAAGCAATAAATACAACCCCATTAAAAACCAAGGTTCCAAAGTCGTACTACAATCCTGCATATTTGAAGTTGTCAAATAATACAATGCATCAGAAATTGAAATTAAAGATAGAATATCATCTGATGATTCCAGCAATATCTCCATCACCGAGAGTAACAGTAATCCCTGCAATAGCTAAGACGTGTGAAAAACAGGCAAGGAATTCTCACTTCTTGCCAAGAAATTGGCCCATGCGAGCTTCCCATCGCCCGCATTTATGCAGAGTAACTCCCCTATACTTGGAGCTCCCTCTTGAGAATCCAGTGCTCTGGCGACGAAGTATATGCACAAATTCCTCTTTGCTAAAATTACGCATCTGCAGAACATCCAAATCACTGGTAGATTGGAAAAAAAAAAAACAAGCAGATTAAATCAAGTCCAAACAGTGACATCTAAATCAATCCTCACCTGCTTAATATCCTCTGCATAGTCGCTCACATTGAAGTTAATATCTGCATCCATCCCACGGAACTTGATTGCAGCTCGATCATATGCCCTGAAAATCAACGAATCAATATTCTATTTGGATTTTAAAACCCCATTTTACTCGCGTGATTTAACTGACATCAAATGATTTACCTAGCCGCAGCATGTGCAGTGTCAAAGCCCCCTGCAAGAATCAAAACACATTTCAGAAATAATGCTCCATTTAGGGAACCAGAACAAAAAGAAAAAGAAATGCACGCAATCTACTTACCCAAGTACACTTGCTTTCCACAATCCCTGCAAAGAAAAATAAACACCGAACCAGAATACGTCAAAATCAATGAAGAAGAGGAATCTTTTGGAAACAATTTTGTGCAGAAAAATGAATCAAATAACTAACCAAATATGGGACTCCCATCTCCCAGTTCTACGGTAAAACGTAACTCCTCGATACTGCGAGCTTCTAGACCTCGGGCCACGCCTACTCTTCTTGAGCGGCGGCCTCCGCTGCGCCGGCTCCGCCGCCTCTCTACACTGGAGATCCAACCACTGCTTCATTACGGAATCCGAAGAATGTCCGTCCACCGGAAAAAGCTGGATGGTCCGCTTGCCGCCGGTTCCATCCTCATCCTCATCAACATCAATATCAACACCTCTCTTGTGCTCGTCGTTACTCAAAATACTAAAAGAGTAACCAGCGTTGGAGCAAGAGTCGTCGTCACCGGCATTGACAACGGAGGAAGAATTGAAGCTACTAGAACTTTCCATTTGGTTAGAGGAAGCATCCAGAAGGTTCTTGAAGCTGTTTCTGACATCGTCTCCGTCTCCCGCCATATCGAGAGATGCGGAGGGGGAATCGGGAGAGAGCAGAGAGAGGTTAAGGTCCAACATTACGACGTCGTATTGGAGCGCAAAGTTAGAGAAGTATCTGAAGAAGTATACGTAACTGCAAAAATAAAATCGAAGGCTCGGAGGATCATGGAAGGCAAGTGAGCTTCATTTTCTCAGTATCTGAGAGCGAAAGAGAGAGAGAGAGAGAGAGATATGGAGGTTGAGGAAAAGCGATGATGATGGTTATGGAGAGGGAGAGCAAAAGTGTGGAAGAGAAAAGATGGAGAAGTAGAAGGAGGAGGAGGAGGAGGTCTGTGTGTGCAAAAGAGAAGATGGGACGTATGAGAGGAGCAAGTAGCTAAGCTATTTACCAATATAATATAGGATCTAACTTTTTTTCTCCTTATTATTTAAGTATTTAAAATAAATTCATTAACCTTTTTTTAATGCATTTTGCTAATACTGCATCGATTTCTTTTTTTTAACTTATTTTTTATATTTCAATACTTTATTAACATGTATTAGCTAATTTAAAAATAACTCTTCGATAACTTATAACTATCCCAATTTACTATACATTTAATAAAATTTTTATAATATAATAACTGTATATAGTACTAATCCTCTAAAATACAAATAAACCACACAACCTCTCAGAAACACAATAATTAATAATATCAACTATATCCATTTTCTGTCATTCATTTCATTTCATTCACAACCCAAAACAGCTTACTAAAATAACTTTAATTTTATATTACACATCCAAGTAAAGTTTACACACATATATACATGCCAAAAATTTAAATAATTTGAGCATCCTAAAAAAAGTTTTTTATAGTATATTCCTACTTCAACTCCTACTAACCTGCGCGTAGTAAAAACTACACACTGAGCACTTGACATATTCAGTAGTGACTAATAATCGATACCTTTCCTAAAATTTTCATTTTTATTCTTATATATATTAACATATATGTGAACATAATTATAAAATCATTTAATATTATTTCAAAACATTAATTTTTAACTTATTCTATAAGATTATTCATTTCAAACATATAATTACAATTTTGCCATTATAAGCTTAATTTTTATTCTTTAAACTAACAATTGAAACATTTTATATTTCTATACACTTAAATTGTCATGTATAAGGAAAATTATATTTTAGTCCCTAATGACAATAAAATTTATTTTCTCAATAATTTAACTATTATCTGACTATTTTATCTTTATTTAAGCAATTTTTACTTAATTTACTTGCTTTTTACACTTTTGAAAAAAATTATCATTTTACCCTAAACTTTCTTTTTCTTTCATTTTGATCCCTTTTCACTTTCTTTATTTCCTTTCATTGTCTTTTCACTTATTTATTAATTTATTTTCATTATGCCCCTAATACAGACTCGGCAAAAAATCTCGAACTGGATACTCGAAACATGGACCCCACGGACCCCATTAAAAAGAGAAATGATTCCCAATGAACCATTCTCATAACACTATACTTTTTACTTTCACTTTCACACTTGAGCTATGGAGATTAATTATCCTATTCATAGCAAAATAAGTCGCCATGACCTGCACCGCGGTAAATGGTGTCCCTATGGCTAGCCAACTATATCCAGAACTAATTTTTACCGTCAGACTAATTATAAGGGCACAATAATAATTACTTTATAAATCTTTTTAATTTTCGAAAAATTTATCGGTTGACTTTTTAATTCTTTTTCATTGACTATAATTTAATCTCATATCATTTCATCATTTTTCAACATTTTTATGCAATTATTAACCAATAATTCAATTATTTTCAATATACACATTAACATTAAATTTTCAATAAAATTTCAATAAAGCCAATAAAATTTATTTATACATTATTTATTCTTTAGTATCATTTTTCATTAAATTCATCAATTAATTCACTATAATTCACAACTTTCATTATATACATACACTATAGATAATCTTAAAAATTTTCAAATAAATTTCAAATATTTTTTAAAAATTCATAGACATTAATTATCAAATCTACTATTATTTTAAGCTAACATATATTATTTATTTGCATTTTTCTCATCATTTTCTCTTGCTAACAATTTCGGCCACCATTACTCTCCATCCTAAAAAATTTTCTTTCTTTCATTTATCTTTTCTCTAGCTTAATTATAATTATTCTAACATAATTGCATCAATTAATCACTTTAAACATTTTTACCTTAGTTACATAATTGAGAAAAATTCATAAACTTAGAAAATGTAAAGATTAATTAGTCACTTATAATTTTTCCTTGAATTAGGAAACTCAAGCCTCCTCTCCTTGCCTTTATCCTTGGAAATAGTAACCCTTCCTTCACCAACTACATAGGTCGGTCAATTCGAGCTTAGTTTCTCTTATTTTTTCGTCCTCAAATGCAAAATCTAAGCTCATAATTAATATCTACACCTCAAAATCTATGAAAAAACACTAAAAAAATAATTTAAATCCATAAATTTCTTAAAGTCTCACTTACCTTCTTTTCTTTAATCATTTGATTTCTAGCCTTCCCTTGCTCAAACCACTTGCTTGAGGTTACTAGGGTAAGCTAGAGAGGTGAAAATTTAATTATTATGTTGGGAACTATGAGTGATTTGAAGTGAAAGAAGAAGAAATCAAAGGAAGAAGAAGAATAAGATATTTTGGCCAACCAAGGAGGAAGAGAGGAGACCAGATAAATCTGAAATTTTTTCCAGATTTTTTCTATTTATATACTCCTTAAGTGAGCCTAATTGTGGGCTTAGCGCAATTATCAATTTAAGCCTATTTTAGGCTATTAAAGGCCCAAATCAAATTCTCCATCTTCCTCACTTCAAAAATAATTTTATAAATTTTATCACATAAAAAATAGCTAGTACGTAAATTTTTGGCTCAATTAAAGTCCATTATCGGTTCAATTCAAACTTATCGATCCGATTCGACAACTACTGGTGTCATCAAAAAATTCCATTCTTATCACTAAAATATTCTACACAAAAATTCATGTAGGCATGCAAAATCTGACAATATTTGGAGTTTATTTACTATTTTTAATTATTTACGTAAAATCAAGTCACATTTTCTATCAGAGAAATTGATTCGCAATATTTTTCATATTTTTGATATTTGAAGGCCTATTTGACCTCAATTTTAATTCAAATTTCAACTTCGGACTCATCATGACCAATACTTTCTGATGGTTTAATAAAATATTTTTAACTTTCGGGTGTCCTTTCGGGCCCGAAAAACATTATTAACTATCGGAAAATACTGTTCATGGATGATCCGGTATTGAGGCCATTATAACGTCCTTATACAAAACCCTTTTAAATAAAATATAAATTTATTTTTAATATAATATAATTTATTCATAACAAATTATATTTAACAATTTAATTAAAATTATATAATTTAATAGTAAATTTAAATTTAATTAAAAAAGTAACAAAAGTCACCCATAAAAAAATGAAGAAAGTATTTGGTTGATGCATAATAAATTAAATTTTATTAATATAATACATGTGAAAAAAATGAATTATTTTTTTAGAATTGATAAAATATATTAAGTCTTGTATATTTTTCCTATAAACACATTAATATTATGCAACGATTTCTATTTTAAGATGCAAAAATATCATAACAACATGCAACTCTATGATTATTAACCATAGATTATTCTCAATCAAGCCCTAAATAGTAAGTTAAGGAAAAAGATAATTATTTAGTATTTTATAGGTCTCTGACCAAGGCAGAAATTAATTTAATTGGTTGTATTAGCAAATAATGAATTTTTTGTTTAAAAAAGAAAATTAGTTTCTTAATTGACATTTTACTCAAAAAGCTACAACTGAGAAAAGAAAAAAGAGAAATGGGCAAGTGGTTGGAGATGGAAATATCCGTCGGCGTCGTCAACTAGCAACAAACAAGAAGCCAGCTGTGATCAAGATTACGGTCGGGCCCCGACCTCACCCCTCCTATCTTTATTTACCTCTAAATTCCTACTTGTCGTTTCCTTTTATTTTATTTCGCTTGAACCCACGTTAGCGATTAACAAACATGTGCCTTCCCCATATATATATATATATATATAGTAAAAATCAAAATAAATGAAGAAAGATGTTTTTGGTATTGGATTTATAGGAATAAATTAATAAGTTGGGAATGATTTTGAGAGCATTAGTGTTGTTGGTGGATGAATAAAAGAACACGTATTAGATTTATACATATCAATTGCTGTATAGTACCTCCGAAAAATAAGCATGGTAACGCAAGAGAACACTTGAAAGCTTGCGAAAGGAACATTTAGAGGTTTTTGGACATCACGTCACCTTCCTCTTATGAAGTAGTTTTTGCCGGGTTATATGCTGTAATTGGCAATTCTCCTTTCCATGTTTCTCATGTCATCTTCATTTTCATAATTTCTCACTAGTAATTCACATGCATTAGGAAACATTACAAGCTTTTTGGCTAAATTCTAGTTTCATATGAGCCACCAAACCAAAAGCTTGAGCAGAAACGTTACAATGAAAGGATTTTACGTCTTCAAGTGTTGGCGGGCGTCTGTCTTTATTCAAATGTTGAAGTTCAGGCTAGTAATGCCTATGGGTCACGTATGATTAGTTAAAATTAATGCCGAGATTCGTGTGATTTATAGACTTTTGTAGACGGAATTCCTATGATTTTGAAGTTAGACGGAATTCCTATGATTTTGAAGTCGCATTGTGCGCATTTCATTCATGAAAAAGGTCGGTATTCATGAACTCGTTTTCTTAGGATCAATATCAAAATAGGGGAATTGAAGTTGCAGGTCAGCTTATAACTCAGATTTAGGTGTTTCCAATACCAGTATATATTTGAAATTTAGGAGACACCTGAATATCGATGTTTTTGGCAAATGGGTTGGAGGTCTGAAACCTTCTTCAACCATTCATGTCATTCCAAGGTTGGAGGTCTCAAGTAGGCCGCTTATTATGTCCAAGACAATCAGAGCAATGTCCAATATGCCTCTATTATGGATAAGTTCCAACGAGTAAAGAAATTTGATCCTTAACAGCTAAAACAAATGCAATCATAAACTCAACCAACATATGCTACGGCAACAAACCAATAAAAATGCTAAAGTATTTAATTTCAATACCTTATACTTAACAAAAATCTTTCACCTAAACAACCATTGATAAAATATCAAGGACGAAGCTACCTCCAAAATACACTCATTCAACTCAATATCTTCCAGCTCATTCTCAGCCACGTCCAATTGTAAAACAAACAAAATGTAGCTAATGAAACAGAACAGATAAACAAAATCTCGTCCAATGTAATTTGGAATGCAGAAAACTAAATTACTGAGTAACATTAAGCCATTTAGAGAAATTCTCAAACTCAGTGTAGTCGCTGTCTGAAATCATAGTCTGGTACCAAGCCTTGCCTGCAGCCTTGATGGCAGATGCCTCCTCCTGGTAGATCAAGGCAAACACAACAGCTGATGAGTATCACAAGCACAATAGGTTGAAAATATAAACACAAATTACCTGTGCCAGAAGCCTCAGAAAACAAGATGGAAAAATAGGCATTTGAAAAACATACTACACAAGAAAAACCGTACTAGCAGAGGAAATGCAATTGTTGTCCCCACAATAAATTCAACTGAAAAAGACTCTAAACATGGATGAATAATCAATTAAAACAAAAAAAAAAGGAAATCATAATAAGGATAATCATCACGCATACAATCACAAGACGGTCTATAATTCACAATAACACACAGTATCAAGCATGTAAGGAGCACCATTCACAGAAAACTGCAGAAATGAATTACAACCTACAATAGCAAAACCAAACCACAAATCACATCAACCAATCACTTCAACATCTCAACCTTTCAAGGTTCAAACTCAAATTAGTACATAATATATTCTAGCACACTAAAGAAATTTTCATGTTATTGAAAATCATGGATATGCAGCATATATCATATCAAGCATCATCAGCAGAATCATATCGAATATAAACATAATTCCGAAACTTGCAAAAGAAAAAAAAATCAGGAAGTAGCATTGATATACCTTTGTGACGGTCTTCCTCTTCTTATCAAGCTTCTCCTTCTTAGACTTGACGCGCTGGGCCTCAGCCAAGAGAGACATCCTCCTAGCAGTCTTGGCATAAGGATTCAATTTCAACATCGCGTTCAGATTCTTCAGAGGATTCTTCTTCAATGTAGCTCTCTTCACCTCATTCTTAATAGGTTTCACTACTGACTGCACTTCATCAGAGTTGATGATCCTGGAAAGGTCAGCATTAACCATCTTGGATCTAGGAAGAACATATCCCTTCTTCTTCTCTGAAGCCTTCTCGAAGGACCCATAGATTGAGTCCAGCTTCTCAAAAGCGGACTTAGTCCATATCACAAAACGACCTAGGTGGCCACCAGGAGCAAGTTTAAGGAGATTGAGACGGTCGACGTTGGCCACCTCAACTCCAGGAATGTTACGGAAGGCCTTGACAAGTTTAGCTCCTTCAGATCCGTACACAATGAGGGGGCCCTTGCGGGAAATGTACCGCCGGTTCCTCATCTTACCTTTTCCTGGACGGATCGCGTGGCTATCCTTTGCCTTCTCAGCATCGGGATACGCACCAACCTCCTTCAACACTTTGATTGCAGCGGAAGTCTTCTCGACAGCCTCAGCAGAATCGCTGATGACAAGAGGCAGCTCCGGTACAGATTCAACCTTGTGGCCACGAGCCATAACCAGAGAGGGAATTGCTGAGGCAGCAATGGCTGAAACGACAGCATACCTTTTCTGATTGACGTTGATCTTGCGGTGCCACCTCCGCCAGATCTTGGTAGGGGCAAACATTCGTCCTCCGCGACACATATTACCGAAGGCACCCTGGCCAGCTCTGTGAGTTCCGCCTCCGGAAACTCTTGGAATACGTGACACAGCACGTCCAGTTCCCCATGATTCGGCGGAAGTTTGGTGGCCGGCCTTCTTAGAGACGGCATAGGGCTGACGGCTGTTTTTGGAAATGTTGGAGTGAACAAAATTAACTATATCAGGACGAATGGAAGCTTTCATGACATCGGGGAGGGCGACGGTGGTGGCGGAATCGGTGGCCATGTCATTTAGACTGGGAAGGGACTGGACGGTGACAAGAGGACGAGCAGCTGCTGCCGCCATCTCTGTGTGTGGTAGTAGCGAGGGAACTAGGGTTTCCGGGTGTAGAATCGTTTGTTAGTATTTATAATTGTTTTCTAGGGTTCAAGAGTTGTTATGACTAGTATGCCTTTAACCTTTTCTACTTGGGACTTTTTTTAAAATAGGTTGCTGTGAAAATTTATTTGGCCAAATGATATATGTGTGATAATATTTAAAAAAAATGGGATAAATAGATTTATTTTTACAATAATAGGCTGCAAAAATAGGATAGGATACAGTGAATAAAAATTATAGGAAATGTGACAGTATAAAATTTTATTTCATAATATTTATTTTTTATTTTTACAGTCTGTTATTACGAAAATAAAAAGTTAAAATGAAATCATATTATTTGACTATGTAATTGTAAATATTAATTTATTTTTATATATTATAATTAATTAATAGTTTATTTTGCATGAAATTACTGTAATTAATTATAGGATTTTAGGTGGGGCTGAAACAGATGAGTTTTCTACATACTTCGATATAGGCATAGTTACAGTCATCACACACCCCTATGCCCTTGTCAGCTCAAATGGACAAAATGGAGACATCATTGAACCACTATAATAATTTCTCTACAAAGGAATATATATATATATATTCCTAAATTTATCCACTACTTTTTTCATATTTCATCTAACAAAAAATAATTAATATTATTTAGAAATAAATAATGTACAATTAATTATTTGAAAATATGGATTTTGAGGGTATCATTTAGATATACAAATTAAGTTAGAGGATCCATGAGCCACTCTCTTGCCAAGTAAAGTCTTATTTTATTGGTAAAATCTAAAACCACTAAAGTGACCCATCAAGAGTCATAAATACCATTTGAATAAATAGTTGATTAGGATTCGAATGTTCCCAATAATGTAATTAATTATATATGAGAAAAATAGTTGTATTCGCACATAAATAAGCAAGATTTTAGGAAAAATATTACTATTTTCTTTTCTAAAATAAAATTCTTGACTTTGATCATCGGAATATTTTCGTCAAATTTTATTAGTGTCTTTCTTATTAGAGGTATCTCAACTCAAGGTGGAGTGTTTTTCAACCCATTAGAGATATTAAAAGGGAATTAAAATTAGAAATTATTTTTACACTAATTTATCATTTATTTAAAATTTTATAAAAAAAATAATAATTTTTCTTATACCTTAATGGAAATGTTAAGTTTGTATGAAAGTGACTACTGTCGTCCCAAAGTGGCAAATTCTAATAGTATTCAAAAGCTATGCATACAAGACATGTATTCTCACAAAAGAGGTTTCACACCTTTGCAATGCAGTGTGAAAGGAAACTGTAAGGACCACACTAGTTCACCCAAACTCTTCATTCTATAAGTTCTTTTACATAGGATAATCTATTTCCTTTATAGTCCTGTTGGTTGTTATTATGATATACACATGCACACCTCAATATACTATGAAAAATTATAAAGTATTACACTTAATATTCTATATAATCAATTAAAATGTTCTCTTAGTTTAGTGTTTCTTTAGTACTACATAATAAATACAAGAAGAAAATAAATTACAAATATATTTGACTCTCTCCTATCTCTAGAGTTGGCTTTATAATAGCAGCTTTTGTCCTTACAGAAAGCATCTTGACTTCAAATACCTACACGAATAAACACCCGTGCTAAGCTATAAAGCTTAGTAGGAAACAATATATATATGTGCAATCACTCACAGTGATTGTTCTCAGACACACAATAAACAATAATAATGTCAAAATTCTATAATCAACATACAAGAGTTATAATATAACTCACATAGCATAATTAATCATATATATTGTTACTGTATAAAGATGGATCATAAATAACTAATCAAGTATTTATCAATATTATACATATACTGTTCAATTCATACTATGAAATGCCTGCTAAAGTCCTATGGGTGTGGATAACGGGTGTTGTGAATACCCGTAGGTATCAAATATCTAATATCCGAAGGTATTATTCCTGTGGATACCCAAAGGTATCAAAATGCATAAATACCCGAAGGTATTTAAACCTGTGGACCCAAAAGGGTCAAGCCTGTGGTCCCAACAGGGATAAATATAGACCCAATGGGGTCAAACCTGTAGCAGCTGCGACTGTAACCCTATAGGCATGCCTATCAAACCTCAACCAAGTTCTATGTACAGGCAAATAATCATATTTCTTATGTCATTATCTTATATTATAGCATTTCTCTATAAAATAGAATAATTCCAAATAATATGGTACACTGTACAACAATCATTATTGTATAATGATATTGTATCGATAATTACATTCAAATAACCAAATATAAGCATCACATATTATTTCATAAATATTGCATTTACATTTCATTTCAATATATAATTTATGTATATGTAAATTGAATGTGGTACATTCTCGTGTTTATCATTCATGTAAACTCGTATTCTAAGGTCTATTATGCCCGATTATAGTAATAACTCATAGGGAATAGCCTATTATAGTAGAAAAAGGAGAAAAATAGGCAAATATAAGGGACAAGCGTGTGTTGTCGCGCTCGCGGCAGAGGGCGACGCCCTAAACAACAATTCTTCTACTTACAAAATCCTATAGACTGGTTAAGAATATCAACTTGTATCTCAATTTAGGCATACCAAACGACTTTTTCTGAAAAAGTTGTATTCTATAAAGTTTTAGCCCTATGTTTCTAGTTTCTAAAAAATCAAAAATAATCTCAATCCGAGCTATAAATCTCAAGATATCTCATAAAAACCGAAGACTGCTCTCAGTGACAAGGCAGCAATCAAGACCCGGATTCAAGCAAGTTTTTCTCTATCCTACAGTTTGATTCAGGTTTCGTGTTCTTCATAAGAAATGAATATTTGTGAGTCTAGTTTCATATCCAACTGGAATTTCTCAATTCCACTCACTATAACCCAAGATATCATTAAAATAGTGAAGACTGGTCCAATGAACCCTAAAACAGTTTTTCCCTTATCTTTATCACCCCTTCCTATTTTGGTTTTCAATCAAGTCTAACCTCAATTTTTCATAATATTTACTTAATATAACATCAAATACTACTATTATTGCATCATATCCATAATAAACACACACACAATCAAGATTAAGTTCCCATAGCTTGTATAGTTATTCCCTCCTTCCTCCTTTCTACCTTTGCTTCCCTTCTCTTGATAACTTCTTCTTTTCCATAACCAAGATTCCACAAAAAAACATTTATTTACTATATCAATTCAATTTCTCACACTTAAACCAAAAGAAGAAGTAGAAAAGAAGAAAGCTTTACCTTTGTATAACCAAAACCTAACTTTCCACTCTACACCCTTTAAGCAACCTTGAGAAAAATGTTTTTGAGAAAGAGAAAATGGATGTTCTCCCTTTTTGTTTGAGATGGCCAGCCACCACCCTTCAAAGAAAGAAAACTAAATTTGTTTCCTTTCCTTCCTAGCCTCACAAATGGTTAATTCTCATTGGTTCTTATTAAAAATCTTACAAAAGTTCACTTTAGTCCCTTTTTGTATTTTTATTTCTTACTTTTGTCTCTCATAGTCCTTTATTTAAAATTTTACCACATTTCTTTTACTTTGTATTTACAATCAAGTCCCTAATTTTCAAATTTTCCTTAATTAATCACCTAATTAACTTTTGTCCCAAGCAAAATGATCGTCTATCTCTCCTAGGGTACCGTTAGGGGTATTACAGAAACTCGTAAAAATTTAAACTCTTATATATATATTCTTCTATTCCCGCAATGACAGGCTACGGGAATAGAAAGTGAATTCCACATAATGAAATTGCATACTGTCTCGTTTCCTGTAATTTTTGTCCATCATGTTCCATCCTATTCCCGCAGCCTGTCATTGCGAAAATAGGTCTATCCACCCCATTTTCCTAAATATTTTCACACACATGCCATTTGCCCAAATAAGTTTTCAAAACAATCTATTTTTAAAAAAAGTCCCTTTTTACTTTTTACCATTAAATGAATGTAATTTAACTTTCCTTATTCGTTTATATATATATATATATATATATATATATATATTATAATACATCTTTCTGGCAAGAAATAAGATGAATTGATAAAATAACTAAAATTTTAATAGCTTAAACTACATATAATCTCCAAAGTAAATTATTCTTTTTTATTTTTTTATTTTTCAAATACTAATAAATTAAATTTAACTATAAATTATATACATATAAAGCAGCTGGTTACAATTTAAATCACAGTTTTACTATATACTATTCATTATTTAGCTAAACAAGAAAAATAAAGTTCAAATTAAATCGAAAATTTTCAATGCAAATTTAAGTCGATGGAGAACGAAAAAATGTGGTGGTAAATTAAATTCATCTTAGAATTTAGTGAATAACTACAAAGTGTTAGGATTTATGGACAAATACATTATATATATATTAAGATTATAATAATTATATGTCATAACTATAATTTAAAAGGGTTGGTCCAAAATATTAAAGTGATCTAATTTAGAAGAAATTAAGGTGGGCCATAATAATATTATTATTATAAGTATGGGTTAAATGTATAAATATTTTTGTATAATTTATAATTTTATGATAGGTTAAATTAGAAATAAAGAAAAATTTTATCACATAAAAGAGTTATAGTCTCCAAATTATAGATAAGGGTATTATCTTTCTGAATTTTCATCTGTTGAAAATAATTTTTCTTCCTACCTATTAATTTGGAAGATCTTTACTCATAGAATTTTTGTCTTCTAATTGAAACCATAAATTTAGGTACACTTATACTATAAATTTTGTGTTTTCTTAATGATTTGACATGAATTATATTGCTTAGAAGAATTATAGGGTCAATCACATTTGATATCAGAACCTAATTTATGTTGAATTATTAGGAATTTATTAAAATTAATTTTGTATAGAAATCGACATAACTTATATTTTGTTGATTAGGGTTGTTTCGGCACAAAACTTTAATTGCTTTTGCCGATTTCATGAATTTATGTTGTTCGGCTTGCTTTATTCTGCAGCACATATTGCAATTGATGTTTAATGGTTGCTCTCTTAGTAATTTTATTGCAACTGGCTTTTGGATTTAGTTTTTTTTTTGTCCTTTTGTGAATTCATGAATTCAGCTGCCTTTTCTTATCCTGATATATTGTATATCAATTTGGTATTAAAATATTTTTTTATTCTTATTTAAATTTTATGAAATTTAAATTATATATATATATATATATTGAGATGAGTTAATTGAACCAATATGTTGGTAAAGTGGCATCTATGAAAATCAATTGATTTATTTCAAAATATATAATTGGTTGTGTGTATGTAAGTATATAAATATTGATTGGCTCAAAGGAAAATTGATGTTTAACATGATTACATATATATTTCTGGCAATTAATATGTGATAATTTATTTAGTTTTACATATGAATAATAAATCAACTCAAATGAAGAATTATTATTTGACATGTTATTTTATTATTTGTGTTCAATTGCTACACCAAGATATCACTTACAAAGTTAATGTTTTGTCCAAATATAAAACATTAATTGAGTGTCAGATGTCTTGAGATGGTGTTTAACTGTATTTTAAATTTATTATTCAATTTTGGTATTGTTTTAGTACTTATGTGAGTTTGTTTTATATGTTTTGTTCTATATTCAGTTTTTACTCCTGATGCTAATATTACTGCTAGCATCAATTTCATTCCTATGCTGACTAGCACGAATTTTAAGGCATGGCAAGAGAGTGTATTAATCACTCTCAGAGTCATGGATCTAGACCTTGCACTAAGGGGACCTAGACCTGCTAATCTCACTAATGAGAATACCTTTGAAGAAAAAAGGGAGATTGAAAAGTGGAAAAGATCTAATCGCATAAGTCTTATGGTCATTAAGCATACCATTCCTGAAGCTTTTAGGGGCACAATGTTCGATCAGGTGGATATAGCTAAGGGTTTCCTTGAGAACCTTGAGAAGAGATTTGCTAAGAATGAAAAGGCTGAAACAAGTACAATCTTAGTAAAACTCACCTCTATGAGGTATATAGGCAAAGGAAACATAAGGCAGTACATTATGGAAATGTCTAACCTTGCTTCAAGTTTAAGGGAACTCAAGTTGGATTTAGCTGAAGACTTGTTAGTACATTTGGTTCTAATCTCTCTTGCTGCATAATTTGGTCAAATTAAGGTAATCTATAACTGTCAAAGGGACTCATAAACCCTTAATGAGCTAATCTCTCACTGTGTTTAGGAAGAGGATATATTAAAGCAAGAAAAGACACCAAGTGTTCATTTGGCCTCCACCTCAAAGGACAAGAAAAAAAAGAATAAGAAAAGAAAGAATAAGGAAGTTGCGGTAACAACACCACATAAGAAACAACATAAAGAACAAACTAAAGATGGTTGTTTCTTTTGTGGAGCCACAGGACACCAGAAGAAGTAATGTACCAACTATCACAATTGGTGTGCTAAGAAATGTATGCTTCTTAACTTTGTTCTGAGGTTAATTTGGCTTCAGTACCTAGACACACTTGGTGGATTGATTCAGGTGCAACAACTCAGGGCTGCCTGAATTGTCAAAAGTCTAATGATGGTAAGAGATACATTGATGGTTGTCGAAGTCACCAAAACTAAATTCCTAACTTATCCTAACAAATAAATTGCAGATAGGGTAAGAAAGGGTCGAATCCACAAAGACTAGTACCGAAATAATTCTAAACAACTAGATTTCTTTAACCATAAAAATAAATGGGGGAATTTTAAGATTAAAAATAAAAATAATGAACTAAAGCAAACAAATAAATAATCAGAAAATTAATTAAGAGAAAATTCAATGGATGGTAAATTCCAGTTAAAGATGTTTGCAGAACATGATTCATTTAATTGATCATTGATGAAAATATAATTCCAAAGATCAAACAATGGGCCAGTTATAGCCGTCAACTTCGCGCTCCTGACCTAATCTTTTCGTATTAATGAATTAACCAAGTAAGACTATAATTAATTTCTAGCCAATAAATAACCCTTAACAAGCGTAGAAATTTAATCTATTGACAATATTAAGAAGTAGAAAGACTCGACCTAAGCCAACCGATCTACAAGCGAGACCAATTTAGACCAAATCATGTATTTACTCAACATAACAACCCTTGTGAGGAAGCTGCACTAATCACTACTTGTTATTGAATTTATCAAACAATTACGAATTTGATATCTTCAAATAGCAATATATTATTTGATTAAATGAACAACGACGCCTCATTGAACATGAAATAAATAACAATTGAGATATGATTTCTCTAAACCATAGTAAATAAAATGAACACCAAATGAAATAAAGAACAAAAAGTAAGCATAACAATCTCACAGTAAAATAAATTCTGGCTTTGAATTAATCTTTAACTGAAAATATAATGCCCCTCATTATATCCTAGGAGAATTTTTTTACTAATTAATAATTAGGATCTATGTTAAATTAATTGTAAATGTATAGAGAGGGACCTAATTGAAAAGTGAAAGAGTTAGTTTTGGGGTATAATCAGGAATAAAGGAAAGTTAAGGACCAAAGAGCAAGTTTTGCATGTAAGTGACATTTAGGCCAATAAAAAAAGAGTAAGAGGGAGATATTTTGAGAGGTGTGGCCGGCCAAAGCAAGTGGTCTTCTTCTTCATCTTCATCCTCTCTCAAACCCTAAAGTCTCTCTCTCAAAATCTCTCTCTAGATCTCTTGAGTTTTGGACAAAAAGAAGGAATATTTAGTTAGCTTGATTGTAAGGTAACATTGTCTTTCCCTTTTTGATATGTATTGTTCATTGAATAAAGTGATGGGTGTTTATAATAGTGTTCTTATTTCTTAGAAGGAGAAGCTATCAAAAAGAAGGAAAAGGAAGCTATCCAAGAGTGAAGGAAAGTTGAAGCTTAAAAAGGTATGGAAACTTGTATGGTTGTGTGTGTGCGCTTGAGTTTTTGGACATGAGAGATGTATTTAATGCTGCTATTATATGTTGTAAGTATTGATCTTAAGCTTGGAAGTGGGTTAGAAGTGAAATAGGCAAGTTTTGTTGAAAGATACAAAAATTTGTTTTAAGAATCAATGGACCAATTTGTACTCATTTAGCCATATCTTGAGTTATAGTTATTCAAATGGAGAAATTATAGTTGGTATAGAAACTAGATACACATATCTTGATTTTGTTAGAAGAAACTGAGAACTGATTTTCACTGCATGATAGTGAAAATTTGTGCTAAAATTTGGTTATGGCTGTTATCCCATTTTTATGAGCAGTCTGCGGTTTTCTTTGCATATCTTAAGATTTATAGGTCATATTAAGATGATTTTTGGTGTTTTAAAAACTAGAAACATAGGTCTACAACTTTGTAGAAGGACATATTGACTGAAAATGTTGTTTTACATATCAAAATTTGGCTTAGAACCCAAAATTGGAAATCTGCAGTTGGGCAGATTAGGGCATCACGGTTACTAGGTTTTTTGTAGTAACCGTGAGCCACCCCAGTTTTTCAGTCTAGAACCAAAATATATCCTAGCTCACGGTTACTGTGAATTTTATAGTAACCGTGATCCATTCCCGTAGCGTTACTTCACGGTTACCATCAAAGGACTAGTAACTGTGAGGTAGTTAGCCTTCAGTCCACAATCGAAGAGCAACCTATGTCACGGTTACTATGAATTTGGTAGTAACCGTGACCCCCTATTGCATGCTTAGGCTCACGATTACCATGAATTTGGCAGTAACCGTGACCCTTCTTTGTATTTTGATACTTGAAATTTTATAACCCCACTTGATGCCTAAACCTAATTAAACCCTTCCTAAGTTTATAAATCATTTTAAACTGCAAGTATATAGTACTATACTTCTTTAAGCATAAGAATTGTTTAAGAATAGGAAATTAAGGTTCCATTACTTAAAATATAGTATGCATGTGTTTACTTCAAATTTAATGTAGTATAATGATTATTGCTTATGCTATGAAGTTCAAACTGTATTCTGTTTTAGTACTTTGTACTCATCCATGTTGTATTGGATTATATTAATACAAATTAATGACATATGGAATATGATTTATTTTGTCTGCACATAAAACTTGGTTGTGGATAGATAGGTATGCCTATAGTGTTACAGTCGCAGCTGCTATAGTCTGATCCATTTGGGTCCATAGTATGTCTCTAAATGAGACCATAGTTTTGACCCGGTTGGGTCCACATATTTAATACATTTGGGTATTTATATGTTTGATACCTTATGGTATCCACAACATTCGTTATCCACACCCACAGGAATTTAAGCAGACAGTTTATAAAATAAATGACATGCATACATAATTTGCAATCTTTTATTACTATGATGAAATGATATAGTTATTTCTTCCAATAATGTACTTATTAATATTTTTTAATGAAGTAAATGCATTTTATTATGTATTATTATTGTATGTTTGGGGATAACCACTCACACATGTTATTTTTGGTTTTTTACTAAGCTTTATAGCTTAGCACGGATGTTTATCCGTGTAGGTTCGTAGGTTAGACCTATTCTTTAGGGACAAAGCCAACAATCTCAGAAGCCAACATCATATTAGGAAGAATTCATTTTGGTACCTTTTTGTGATGGACCTTGTATTGTAGTCATGTGAATATCAAGTTTTGTAATTAATAACACACTAGTATTTTAATGTAATGACTTAATCTTATATGATTTGTAAAGTATATATGTATTTATATATCTATATGCATTATTAACAGATGACTCACATGATTGATAGTGTAATGGTCTCAACACCGGATCAACCGTGAACAGTACTTCCCGATGGTGAATAGTGCTTTTCGGGCCTGAAAGTCAAAAATATTTTATTGGACCATCGGAAATTATTGGTCATGGTGAGTCCGGGATTGAAATTTAAAGTGAAATTGAGGTCAAATAGGCCTTCAAAGGTCAAAAATACGAAAAAGATAGAGAGTCAATTTACCTGATAGGAAAGGTGACTTGATTTTGCGTAAATAATTAAAAATAGTAAAAAAACTCCAAAAATTTCCAGATTTTGCATGCCTACATGAATTTTTGTGTAAAATATTTTAGTGATGAGAATGGAATTTTTTGGTGACACCGACAGTTGTCGAATCGGACCGATAAGTTTGAATTGAATCGATAACGGACTCTGATTGAGCCAAAAATTTGCATACTAGCTATTTTTTATGTGATAAAATTTATGAAATTATTTTTTAAGTGATTTTAAGTGAGAAAGATAGAGAATTTGGTTTGAAATTTTAATAGCCTAAAATGGGCTTAAATTGATAATTGGGCTAAGCCCATAATTAGGCTCACTTGAGGAGTATATAAAGAGAAGAAATTTGGAGAAAATTTTAGATGTAGCTGGTCTCCTCTCTTCCTCCTTAGTTGGCCGAAACATTCTCTTCTTCTTCTCCCTTTGATTTCTTCTTCTTTCACTTCAAATCACTCATAGTTCCCAACATAACAATTAAAGTTTCACCTCTCTAGTTCATCCTAATAGCCTCAAGCAAGTAGTTTGAGCAAGGGAAGGCTAGAAATCAAGTGATTAAAGAAAAGAAGGTAAGTGAGACTTTAAGAAATTTATGGATTTAAATTACTTCTTTAGTGTTTTTCCATAGATTTTGAGGTGTAGATGTTGATTATGAACTTGGATTTTGCATTTGAGGATAAAAAAATAAGAGAAACTAAGCTTGAATTGGTCGGCCTATGTAGGTGGTGAAGGAAGGATTAGTGTTTCCAAGGATAAAGGCAAGGAAAAAGAGGCTTGAGCTTCCTAATTCAAAAAAAAAAATTGTAAGTGACTAATTAATCTTTATATTTTCTAAGTTTATGAATTTTTCTCAATTATGTAACTAGGGTAAACATGTTTAAAGTGATTAATTGATGCAAGTATGTTAGGATAATTGTAATTAAGCTAAAGAAAAGATGAATGAAAAGTGAAAATGAAAGAAAGAAAATTTTTAGAATGAAAAGTAAGGGTGGCCGAATTTTATGGTAAGAGAAAATGGTGAGAAAAATGTATATAAATAATATATGTTAGCTTAAAATAATAGTAGACTTGATAATTAATGTCTATGAATTTTTAAAGAATATTTAGAATTTATTTGAAAATTTTTAAGATTATGTATAGTGTATGTATATAATGAAAGTTGTGAATTATAGTAAATTAATTGATGATTTTAATGAAAAATGATAATAAAGAATAAATAATGCAAAAATAAATTTTATTGACATTTATTGGATTTATTAGAATTTTATTGAAAATTTAATGTTAATATGTATATTGAAAATAATTGAATTATTAATTAATAATTGCATAAAAATGTTGAAAAAGATGAAATTATATGAGATTAAATTAAAGTCAATGAAAAGAAATAAAAAGTAAATTGTCAAATTTTTTGAACAAAAAAAAAAGATTTATAAAGTAATTATTACTGTGTCCTTATAATTAGTCTGGCAGTAAAAACTAGTTCTGGATATGGTTGGTTAGTCATAGGAACACCATTTACCGTGGTGCAGGTCATGGTGACTTGCTTTGTTATGGGTAGGATTATTGATCTCCATAACTTAAGTGTTAAAGTGAAAGTGAAAAGTGCAGTATTTTGAGAATGGTTTCTTGAAAATCATTTCTCTTTTTAGTGGGGCTCTTAGGGTCCATATTGCGAGTATTCGCTCTAAAATTTTCTGTCGGATCTGTATTAAGGGCATAATGGAAATAAAATGATAAATAAGTGAAAAGACAATGAAAAGAAAGAAAGAAAGAAAGAAAGTGAAAAATGATCAAAATGAAAGAAAAAGAAAGTTTAGGGGTAAAATGGTAAATTTTTCTAAAAATATAAAAAGCCAGTAAATTAAGTGAAAATTGCTTAAATAAAGATAAAATAGTCAGATAATAGTTAAATTTTTGAGAAAATAAATTTTATTGTCAATAGGGACTAAAATATAATTTTGCTTATAAATGACAATTTAAGTGTATAGAAATATAAAGTGTTTCAATTGTTAGTTTAAAAAACAAAAATTAAGCTTATAATGGAAAAATTATAATTATGCGTTTGTAATGAATAATCTTATAGAATAAGTCAAAATTAATGTTTTGAAATAATATTAAATGATTTTATAATTATGTTCACATATATGTTAATATATAAGAATAATAATGATAATGTTAGGAAAGGTATCGATTATTAGTCATCACTGAGCATGTCGAGTGCTAAGCGTGTAGTTTTTACTGCGCGCAGGTCAGCAGGAGCTGAAGCAGGAATACACTTTAAAGGACTTCTTTTAAGATGCTCTAGTTGTATAAATTTTGGCATGTATATATATATATATATATATGTACAAACTTTACTTGGATGTGTAATGTAAAACTGAAGTTATTTTAGTAAGCTGTATTTGGATTGTGAATGAAATGGAATGTATGACAGTGAATGGATATAGTTGATATTATTGATTATTGTGCCTCTGAGAAGCTATGTAGTTTGTTTGCATTTCAAGAGGCTAATTCTATATACAGCCGCTATATTGTAAAAATTTTATTAAATGCATAGTGAATTGGAACAGTTATTGATTGTCGGCGATTTATTTTTAAAGTATGCTAATAAAGTATTGAAATATTAAGATTATGTTGGAAAAAAAATTTTTGGTCTTCGGTATACCGGTACAGTATTAGGAGGGATAAGGGTGTCACAGATGGAATGTAATTAGTAACAGTAATCTGGATAATCTAGTATAGTCATTACAGAAAATAATAACTTAGCCACTCATAGCCATGAGGGTTCACAAAATAAAAAGTAAAAGTTAAGAGAAAACCTCTGTTACAGAATGGGAGCTCCCAGAATCGCAGAAGGAAGCCATCCCCTCAACCTGAAGACCCTTTCCTTAAATAAAAAACCAAAACAGGAAAGAAACCTAACTAAACTAGGAAATTAAAAATAAAATTCCTAAAGGATTTCTAAATTCCTCAAATCACTGCCTCTTTACTCCAAAAATAAAGTCTTAACATTCCTAAATATCAGCCAGGATTTAAGTGGCAGCTAGGTTAAATTCTCTCAAAATCATCTTGAAAAATCGCAGTCCACTGTCAATGTCACTTGGGCAAGTTCCTTGGGCAAGGCAACTGGACAAGGCTTAGCTTCCTGCCTTGGGCAACTGGGCAATTTTCCTTGGGCAAGGGAACTTCCAGAATTTACAACTATCAGTTCTTTTCTCCAAATTAACCCCAAAAATTTATTGCTTCTCCAGATCATCACTAAATAGCCTCAAAATCACAACTTCCTCGAAATCCGCTCCTACAGTAAACAAAATAAACAAACCAATAAAAAACACCTAAAACCTGACTTAAAAGAGCACAAAATAATAAGCAAAAATCAATCAAATATATGCTCTTTTAGCAACTTAACATACATCTATGTTGGTGACGGCAAATCAGTTGAAGTTGAAGCAATTAAAACTTTTAAATTATTATTAAGAACTAGTTTTTATTTGGATTTGTTTGAGACTTTTATTGTACCGTCTTTTAGGCGAAATTTGATTTCTATTTCAGCATTGGACAAATTTGGATATTGTTGTTCATTTGGAAATAGAAAATTTAATCTTTTTCAAAATTCAAGTTTGGTTGGATCTGTTTCTTTATCAGGTTATGATAATCTATATTTAATTAATACAATTGCTTCATTTAATGAATCCTTGCATGTTCATTCAATATGTAAAAAGAGCAAATTAACTATTGAGAATTTAGCTTCGTTATGGCACAAGAGATTAGGTCATATATCTAAAAAGAGAATTGAGAGACTTGTGTCTAACAGTATTATCTGCAACACTCTTAACGGAATAATTCCTTTTCGCTTCAAGTAACCATTAAACAGTAATTTTTTTTTAAAGTTTCAATCACTACCAAACAACTTTGATACAGTTAAATATTATTATATAATTTACAAAATTTCGATAGCACAAAGACTAGAATTTACTAGCCTCCTGAAAAA
Source organism: Excoecaria agallocha (assembly GCA_037975025.1). Lineage (NCBI taxonomy): Eukaryota > Viridiplantae > Streptophyta > Magnoliopsida > Malpighiales > Euphorbiaceae > Excoecaria > Excoecaria agallocha. The sequence continues at coordinate 343,898 of CM075806.1, read as the reverse complement.
TTAAAACAATCCACACAGCCTCTCAGAGGCACAACAAATCATATCAAATAGCAATATACATTTTACATAGTCAATCACATATCAATAATAGCCATTTCACATCACTTACTGACATTTATCCATCAGCAGACATAACAATATTTATCCTTTAATAAAAACTAACTTGAATACAATTCAACTCTTTACTTTTACTATCTAAGTATATACATGCCACAAATTCAAGCAATAAAATTTCAACTAACTTTTCTTCATCTTCGAATTCTGCTTCTCCGTGTACCGAACTTTCTCAATATTTCAGTACCTGCACGCAGTAAACACTACGTGCTAAGCACTAGACATGCTCATTGGTGACTACTAATCCGAGAATTTTTCAATTTAAGCATAATTTCATAGATCATGCCATTACTATTCTTATTTCCTTTAACCTTTATTTTTATCTCTATTAACATTAATTTTATTATTTACCTCTATTTTGGTAAGCATTATGTGTTGATTTTCAATCTTTCAATTTTTTTACACTATTTTCTTATGTGAATCAATTTCAAATTACCTTTTACTTTTACTATTCTTCTTTACCTTAACTTTTACTTTTACTTAACTTTGGCTTTATAATTTTATTTACATCGAATTCGTTATCTTTTCATTTAACAATTTACACCGGTACTCGTATCTTTAGTAATACCTTACTATTTTTATTTCTTGATTAATTTTTCAGTTATCTAACGTGTAATATTATTACAATTTTTTTCGCTACTAATTCTTTATTTTACTTTAATTATTTAACTAATTAACACATTAATATTTTTCAAGGCTTTTAAGCTTTAAATGCAATGTAATACAATTATTTTGGAACACTTTGCATACAATTTTTTATTTCATTCTTTTTTACATTTGAACATGTCCAAGTACTTCTTTAGGACCTAATATCTCTTTCTTTTTCCAAATTGAACAATTAAGTGCCTTTTTATTGTTTTACTTTTTATTTAACTTTTCTTTCAAAAATACATTACTTAAGCATAAGTTTTCATTTAAAAACAATATTATTACCTTTTTGACTTTAAATAGGAAATTAGTACTATTTATCTTGTTCATGTAAAAACACATTTTAAGCCCATTTTTCTTTACTAAAGTATAATTTAATACTCATTTATCATTTTATCCTTATATAATATTTCTTTTTTCATTTTTTTATTTATTAATCACAATTTTTGGGAAATATTATAGTTTTTTTATCCCAACTTATTATTTTCTTTCAAACAAACTATTTTTCATTCAATTCAATTAACTCATATTAATTCATTCATTACGATATGTCCCTAGTGCAATATGACGGGACTCTCAAAAAAGATATGCGGTACATGGATCCAAAAGTCCCACCATTCATTACGATATGTCCCTAGTGCAATATGACGGGACTCTCAAAAAAGATATGCGGTACATGGATCCAAAAGTCCCACTGAGAGAGAAATGATCCCCAAATGACCATTTCTCGAAAAACATTTCACTTTAACTTTCACTTAAAATAATGAAGTTATGGAGATCAGAGAGCCTACCTATAGTAAAGCAAGTCGTCATGACTTGCACCGCGGTATAAGGTATCCCTATGGCTAGCCAATTATATCCTAAATAAGAACATCTTTACCTGACTATTGCTAAGGATAAAACAATAAATTATATTCGAAATAATTTTTAACCATTTTAAAAAAATATTTAATTTCTTTCCTTTATTTCTTAATACAATACATTTTTGTCAATCACACCTTTTTTATTTTTTTTTGTGTTTTTTACTATTTAGTAAACTTTTTGTTATTTCTTTTACTTTATTTTACTTTATCTTTTTAAATCACTTTTGTGAATTATTTTTCAATAATTCACTTGGACACTTAAGAATTTTTAGTCTTTTATACACTTTATGAATTATTGTAGCGGCCCAAATATCAGGCTAGTCTAAAATAGTATTTTCCGATAGTGAATAGTGACACCGGGGTGAATAGTACCTCCCTGAGTCGAAAAATATTTTATTGGACCATTGGAAAGAGCAAGTTAGTTGGAGTCCAATGATATAATTTGGACTGAAAATAATGTCAAATAGACCATTAAAAGTCAAAAATAAGAAAAAAGTAACTGTTCCAATTAAAAGAATGCTTGTGTTAACTGAGAGCTTAGCTGGAACTTTAAAAATAACATATGATCCTTAAAAAATTACCATATTTTTTAGATCTACAATAAATGTGATGTAGAATCATATGATAATAAAAAATTAATGTTACGGTAACTTTGAAAATTGAAATATCGGACTGGTAAAAATGAACCAGACCGAAAAATAGTCTCCGAATCACTCAAAAATATACATGGAGTCTAATGAATATATTTTAAGAATTTTAGAAGTATTTTTAATGATATTTGACCTCAAGAAGTAAGAGAAAAATAATGATTTTGGTTTAAATAGTAATCGGTCAACTATAGTTTGACCAGAGCTTTAAAAATAGCAAATAATCTTCAAAAATTGTAGTAATTTCCAGTTAAGCCTTTTATGAGATTTAAAATCATTTGGTGGAAAAAAATTAATTTTTTGGTAACATCGAAAAAAATTAATTTTTTGGTAACATCGAAAAGTAAGTGAATTTGTTTCCTTAGAAAGAATCAGACAATAAAACCTAGTTCAGGATATAATTGGCTGGCCATAAGGATATATGTACCGCGGTGCAAGTCATGGCGACTTGCTTTACTATGGTTGGATCGTCGATCTCCATAGTACCTATCATACGTACTGTCATATGTTCATATGTTTTGTGATAAATAATTCTTGAAGGTTATTTCTCATTTTGTTGTGGCCCTGTGGGGTCCACGTCCCGCATATTCGGTCTAAGAGTTTTCTGTCGGGTCTGTACTAGGGGCATAATGATAAAAAAATGTTAAAAGTGTAAAAAGAAAATTAAAATTGAAGTTTAAGATAAAAAAGGACTAAAATGAAAAGAGTTAAAAAGTTTAGGGGTAAAAAAATAATTTTTCTAAAAGATGAATTTAATAAGTAAAAGTGAAAAGGAAATAATTTAATAAGGCTAAAATGGTAATTTGGTCAACTAACTGTGTAAAAAGTCAACTTTGTAAAATATAAAGACTAAAATGTAATTTTACATGAAAAGTCAAAACTTATAAGCCAATTAATAGATTAAAATGAGAGAATAAAAGATTAAAGGGCATTTTGGTATTTAAAGGTATAAAAGGGTAAATTTGGAATAAATGAAAAGTTAAAGGACTAAACTGAAAAATTAAGTAAAGTTTTAAATTAATTTGAAAAATGAATTTTTAATAGTATATTATACTTATTAAGACTTTTAAATGAATTTAAAATAAATGTTATGGTGTAGTGAAATATGTAAGTGAATATGTATGATATGTATATGTACGAGTAATGTATGTAAATGAAATGTATGTATACGTGTATATATGTATGGGTATATAGAAATACGTAAGTGAATATGTATGATATGTATATGTATGCATGTATATGTATGTATATATATGCATATGTATGCATGTATGATATGTATATGTATGCAGGTATGATATGCTATGTATGCATGTACGGTATGTATATGTATGTAAAGTATGTGGATGTATGTATAGGTAGGTGAACGTATATATATGCTATGTATGTATGTACATCGAATGAATGTATGTATGAGTAAATCCATGCAAGTGTGTATGTGTGTTTTTGTGATTTAGTATGAAAAGTTTGGGATACGTATCCACCACTGAGCGTTTTGATGCTCAGCGCGTAGTTTATTGACTGCGCGCAGGTTATGAAGACGATAGGATTTCATTGGCCAATATTGCAGGAGTAGTCAAGTCCAAGAAAAGGAACAAAATAGGATTTAGATTTGGCATGTATATGTAAGTACGAAAAAATATAGTTACTGTGCAAGTATATGTTTATAATATATGAAATTTATTTGTTAATTATCGAGTCACAGATATGCAATTAATGATTATATTTTAAGTACCTATGTACAAGTATGTTTATTGGTACTGTTAAAAAAAATTCACTGTTTCATGTATGGTTTGACATCCGATTACCGCATACACTGTACGGCGATATAAGGGTGTTACAATTATAGCCTTATAATTCACATTTTTTTATTCTTTTTGTGTAATCTTCTGCGAATTATCTTTTAACAATTCAATAATTAACTTTTTTGACGATTTTTCTTTTTCTCTCCGAAATTTTAGTTATTTGGATATACCAACTTTTATTCAATTTACGAATTATTTTATAATACATCATTCTTTTAATACTTTTTATTGACTAATTTATTTTGATAAACCAGTCAAACATTTATTTTATAACTTTTTGAACAATTATAAGTTATATTGATAAAATTCAATATTTTATTTTTCGTAAATGCAATAATTGGCTTTTTCACTCCCTTTTTATACGAAAATAATTTTCTTTATAAAATTTACCATCTTGTACTTATTTATCAAATTATTTTTCAATAATTTAATATTTTTAATTAGACATATTTAATGTTAAATCTCAAAAAAAATATTCTAATATTTCATATAATTTCTACAAAAATTTATATACACATTATTTTACAATTTCTCTCATTTTTACTCATTTTATGAATTATTTCATAATAATTCATTATTCTTATTAGTTTCATAATTCAATAATTACTCTAAAAACATTCTCACAATTCATATAAATTACACAAAAATTTATATATGCTTTATTTCACTACTATTTTCATTTTTTCATTGATTACATAAATTAATTCACATTAATTCATCATATACACTTTATACATATAATAATATTCAACTTAAGAATTATCTAATAATTTTCATAAATTTTATAAGAATTCATGGATATTTTATTTTATGATTTTTATCATTTTATGACATAATTAATAAGAATTCTCTATTTTTATCAATTATATCATTCAATAAATATTCCAAAAATATTCAAATAATTTTTAAAAATTTCATAAAAATTTATGGATATATTATTTCACATTTACTACCATTTTTTACTTATTTTATGAATTATTTCACAATAATTAAACAATTTTCTTCCTTACATACACAATTAATAAACTTTAAAATTTTTAAATTAAATTCATAAATTCTTTAAAAATTAATGGACATAACTTATAACTTTTATGGTTATTTTGGGCTAATATATATTAATTTCATCCAAAAATAAATTTAATTTCTTTAATAAAAAAATTGGCACTCTCTTTTAATCAACCCTAACAATTTTTTTTACTTCATTCTAAGCATTCAATTTACATTTTTCATGGTTCAATTTCATTTTCCTCACAATAATTTCATTAATCAAGCAATTAAACAAATTTTTCCTTAATTATATAAAGGAAATTAATTCAAATAAATGTGAAATCAAAAGATTTTGTAGCCACTTATATTTTTCTCTTGTTTATGAGTGCCTAAGCTTCTTTTTCTTTGTTTTTAGCCATGTCAACTCTTTCCTCTTCACTTTTCACCCTTGATTTTCCTTGCTTCCTTTGCTTCAATCAAAGATTAGAGGCCATATATTTGAACTATAGAGATAGAATTTCACTTCTCATGTTAGGATTACATGAGATTTTAAGTGAAAAATTGAAGAAATGAGAGGGAGGCATTAGAGGTGGTGGTTCGGCCACCATAGAGAGGGGAAGAGAAAGCTGGAAAATTCTGGGATAATCTCAGATATTCCAGCTTTTTATAGCTCTCTAAATGGGCCAAGGGTTAGGCCTAAAAAATGGGCTTAACATATTTTAATTAAAGGGCCCATTTAGGTCCATTTAAAGTCTAATTTAATTTCTCTTACTTCCTCACTTAAAATCACTCTAAAAATGATTCCATCATTTTTATCACATAAAAAATAGATAGTACGCAAATTTTTGGCTCAATCAGAGTCCATTATCGGTTCGATTCAAACTTATCGATCCGATTCGATAACTGCCGGTATCACCAAAAAATTCAATTCTCATCACCAAAATATTCTACATAAAAATTCATACAGACATGCAAAATCTGGCAATTTTCAGGGTTGATTTGCTATTTTTAAAAATTTATGCAAAATCAAGTCTTCTTTTCTACTAGGAAAATTGACTCGCTACCTTTTTTTTATTTTTGACTTTTGGCGGCCCATTTGATCTCAATTTCACTTCAAATTTCAACCCCGGACTCACTATGACCAATACTTTTCGATAGTCCAATAAAATATTTTTGACTTTCGGATGTCCTTTCAGGCCCAGAAAGTACTATTCACCATCGAGATGTATTATTCACTGCTGACCCGGTGTTGAGATCATGACATTCTCGAACCCCTGATTTTTCAGATTTTGAAATGTGTGTAAATTGTATTAAGGGGAAACAAATAAATGTTAGAAGATTTGATGCTAATAAGAAAATAAATGTCTTAGAATTAATACATACAGATGTTGGTGGGCCATTCCCTATGGCTTCTTGGAATAGCCAAACATACTTTATAACGTTCATAGACGATTTCAGTCAATATGATTATCTTTATCTCATTCATGAGAAATCTTAGTCACTAGACATGTTCAAAAACTTTAAAGCTAAAGTTGAAAATCAACTTAATAAAGGCATTAAAAGCGTTAGATCTGACAGTGGTGGTGAATACTATGGTAGATATGACGGTTCAGGTAAATAACGTCCAGATCCATTTGCTAGATTCTTAGAGGAAAGCACAGTAAACCATACCGAGTTTGTTAGTGGTTATGCCCTAGGCCAAACATTATGCCCTTTATGTAATGTCACATTCCATTTTATAAAATTTGATTTTCTTCATATTATTATATTGTTGGCATGTTACGTTATAATAATATTTATAAATAACAATCTAATGTTATTTTGACTATCCCTAGTCATTTTTCATTCAATGAATAATGATAAATAAGGACTATTATAAGTTTGATTGATAATCATAGGATGATTATATATGGTGATATGAATTAAACTTATAAGTATTTGTTAGAGAACAGAGTGCTGGATAGATCCACAATGAGATACTACATGGTTTAATGTCATTAGTAATCTCATAATAGTTATGTTATCGATTCTTAGACCTGAGATTATCACAGTATCCTACATGACGAATATTATGTTTTGATATAATCAAATATTATCTTTAATCGACTAATTATAAAGGTTATGATTGGACATAATGAGAATCAAGCAGAGGATAATGAATAATCAAGAAAGAATTTATCCCTCTCTTATGTAAGAGATATCTATTGGGCTCCTTGATAAGTAGGACTGAGAAATGCATGGCCAAATGAATTGATGGAGCGATCAATATTATTTGATATTATCAGTTTACTTAGTGATCGAGAAATTATATGTTTGGACTATATAAGTTTGACATGGACCATGACTTATGTTCAAACAAGATATCGTGTGACAAAGGGATTATAAAATGTTCTATTAGGTTAAAATCAAATTATCGATATTCATATTATTTAGGTAGTCATAATATCTTGCTAGAGGTCGCTTATGACTTGTGGGCCCGTGATGGGATTGGGGCCCACTGCTAATATAATATGAACCTATTTTGTCGTACACATAGAATGTGATGAATGGACTAAGGGTTAATTCAGGCCTTTCGAATTTTATTTTGTAATAAATTAAAATTCAAAATAAACAAAAAAAAGTTTTTTGATAATAATAATATTTAAGATTAATATTATTATTACTATTATTTCAAGATAAGAAATATGGTATTTCTTATTTTAATAAGAAAAATGGGCCCAAAGTTTTCTCTCTCTTCTTAATTAAGGTTAGGTCAACTATATATATATATATAGTGATGTATATATAAAACCTTAACTAAGCATAAAAGGTGTTGTAGCCGCCACTTAAGAGAAAAGAAAAGAAAAATCGTTTTTCCTTCTGAAATATCAAAAGAGAGAAAAAAAAACCCTAGCCACCAAAGAAGGGAGCTAGCACCCCGGACGATTCTCTTAATTGCATTCGCGTGTGGATATCGGTAAAGGGTGTCATTTCGCTTAAAGTCGCACCTACGATTTGGTTTGTCTACGCTTCGAGAGGTTGGTAATCATTACTGTAACGCCTAAAAAATTTGTATTCGATATTCTTAACATTTGTAGAGCGTGAAAGATAATTTTGGGATAGTTTTCGGAACAAACGGATTGAAGGGAATAAAGAAAGTCAAGAAAATATAAAGGTTAAATGTGCTCAAGTCAAGGTAATTCAATGATGGGTGACGGAAAGTTTAGCCTAAGAACAGTTTATGAAAGTAGGTATTAAATGAAGTTCGATGGTACAATTTGAGCTGAAAATAAGCTTAGATCGACCTTTAAACGAGACAAAAAAATTTTCACCCGACACTATAGGAAGGGTTGACTAAAAGTTTAACTATACTCTGAATTGATGTATTAACCTCCAAAAATTATTCCGATCTCATAAATATATTAGTAATAACTTAAATGACCTATTAGAAGTGAAAAATAAGTGTTTTGACAATTTTAGAATATTTGATTTCGGACCGGCTGCACAGGCCTTTGGAGCTAAAAGTATACCAAAATAATGTTGGAATGAGCTGAAATTTTTATCAATTATTTTTGAATATATAGTGACATTTGGGAAAAAATTTTAGGGCAATCCGATATCAGGATCGAAAATTCATATTTCGGAGTGAAAAATCAAAATCGGGTAATTAGGAGGGTTAAATTCTAGAATTTGACCATGATATTTTGGTGTAAGGATCATGTGTGTGTGAGCTTATGAAGGTAGGATAAGCCTAAGTGTCTATATGAGTGACAAGTGGCCAATTTTAATGCCATTAGATTCAATAGTGAATGAATGAATCTTGGCCTCACATTTGGTACACTTAAAGCAGCATATATAAGGGACAAATGGTCTGGAAATCTCCCGGAAAATCGACCATCTTCACCTCCTTTCTTCAGCCAAACCAAAATCTCCATTTTCTCTCTCTTTTTTCCATTTTCATCTAACCAAGTTGCATTCCTTTGAATTTCCAGCTCAAATTTTAACCTTAGCCTCATAATTTATTCCTCTTTACATCTGAAAAGAGCTTGTATCAAAAAGAAGCCAAGAACACTAAGGAAAAAGAAAATTTAAGGGTAAAGGAGAAAGCTTGAAGGACAAGGGATGAGAAAGGAAGAATAGGAGATTTTAGACCATCAAGAGGTATGTGGATACAAAATACACTCAATTTCATTTAAATTGTGAATTTTGGTATAAATTTTACATTATGTAACAACATGAAATGGAAGAATTGTGTGAAATAATTTAAGGTAAAATTACAAGAGAACATTTTAATATGAAGAGAACATAAACATACAAAGAAAATAATTAATTAAAAGTAAAAGCTATAGTGGCCGAATAGGAACCCTAAGAATATTAAGTGAAATTTTGATGATTTATAAAGTATTAAATAAAATTTTAGCAAAATAATAGTGATTAAATGTAGTAAGGTGAAATTGAGTTAAAAATAATAGATATGTAAAGAATTATGTATGAAACATAATGATGTTCATATATAGAATTAATTGATATTAAGAAAAATGAAGCATAAATTGGTACATTATCCTATAAATAAATATTAAAAGAATAAATAGCATAGATTAAAGCATAAAAAAAATTTATGGTTGTAAAAAGTATATAATGGCCGAAATATATTTAATGGGATGTAAAATGTATAATTGATGTTTAGTTGAGTAATTAATAATAATTAGGCAAAATAAGTGTTGAGACCCTAGCAAGTGCACTAGATCGACAAGTAATAAAGTGGGGTATAGTTAGGACCCTCAATATCGAACCCAAGGGAAATATGTGTGTGAAAACTGTGAAGATTAATTGTATGCTAAAGAATTCCCAATTGTTTGTGTGTATGAGTTGTTTGCTTTCTATAATGTAACTTTAAAGCATAAGTATGTAATGTAGAGAAATTTAAATTCAAAGTATTAAAGGCTGAACAATTAACAAGTGTAAATATCTATAGAAATAAAGCGTTACTCGGGTTCACTTATCCACCCCATACCCAAATGTGAATAAATTTTTACATAAAAGTATACATGAATGAACACGGGATAACCCTTCTCAACCCAAGCGTCCCATTCCGGAGCCAGCTATTCTAGTTGTTAAACGTCCCATTCCGGAGCCAGCCCAACAACTAGCCTAAACCCGGGTCTAAAATCCTAAGTTCGGTCTACCGTCCCATTCCGGAGCCAGGTAACCCAAAACCCATCTATTTCACTCCCTACTCTAGTTTTAAAATCACAAATACCACACATCTAGAGTCCCATTCCGGAGCCATCCAAAATAGACAATATTCATGATAGAAAAACTGAGCAAAATCATTCATAAACTCCAATCTATTAAGCTCAATACTCATCAAAACATATAATAAACACCATTCATCCATGAATACAAAATAACTCAATAGATCGAGAAATAAATGAGAAACAAATAAGTACAAGTGAAATAGACCATCCATTCATGTAAAATTAATTTGAGTTCAAGATTCACATTATGAGTAGGGGATTCAAAGATCCCCAAGCAACAAAAAGGACTACTCACTATCCATAATAAAGTGTAAAGGAAAAAAGATAGAATAACTCCTGAAATTCATGGTGAAGGGAACCCAGCTGAATCCAAGCTCTTCAATCTCTTTCTCCAAAGCTTGCAGGAAAAATGAGCTTCAAAATATGCAGATCTATACTTGTAAACTATATATCTATGTTTAATCTAAGTGTTTTTGTGTAAATCCCACTATTTTCAAGTATATCTATGTATTTTTGTGTGTAAACTAAACTAAGAGAGCTCAAAGAGAAGAAAGAAAACCTAGAAACTAAAATTTACCCCTCAAACTCCCCTCCTTTTCGACTTCAGAAAACTCAGCTTTATAAAGGTCAGCATGGGTCACGGTTACTACCAAATTCGTGGTAACCGTGACCTCTAATAAAAAACCCTCTTTTGATTCAAATTGGTCACGGTTACTACGCAATTCTTAGTAACCGTGAGACTGCTCGGAGCTAAAATTCAAGATTTGGTCACGGTTACCATGAAATTACTGGTAACCGTGAGATAGTTCTCATCCTCATTCTGGACTGAAAAATTGCCTGCCTCACGGTTACTAGGAAATCCTTAGTAACCGTGAGATGCTTCTCTTCTTGCTTCTGTATTAAAAACTCCATAGGTCACGGTTACCAGCACATCAAGTACAATTGCCATGCTGACCGTGACAAACTTCAGAACGGTGCGTTTTGGCAGAAAGCATGGGTCACGGTTACTAGGAAATTCCTAGTAACCGTGAGGTACCTGAAAATCACAAAAATCTGTCAAAAACTCTCAAAAATCACTCAAAAACTAGAATTAACTGAGAATCGGAAAAATTATTAAATGCTAGTAAAAACAAAGCAAAAGATGCTAAAAGATGAGTGAAAACTAGGCTTAAATTAAACTAAAACTAAAAACTGAAATTGAGTTATCAAAATACCCCACACTTAGACTTTGCTTGCCCTCAAGCAAATGAATTATCCACAATCTTGAAAAACTCAAGACTTCAATTCAGAACAGGAAAAATCAGAAGTGCCAGAACAACACTTAGCAGAAGTCACTCAGAAGAAGAACTTCATCAAAAAGACTCAAATTGATCTATATCAACAATTTCTCGTGTGTGTGTGAGGCTAAAACAGATTTATTTTCCTTTGAAACCAAAACTACCAGTGAATTCCAGCAATCAAGCAAACATAGAATTATGACAGTTTTTTGTGTTTGCAACTTAGAATAGTCATAAGCCTCTCCTTTAGCACCTGAACCACAAAGGTCATCTCCACTAAACAATTTAAAGCAAAATAGGATCACCAGGGCTTATATTAAGGTTGTAATGGGAATAAGGCAAAGGTTCCAAGAATTTTATAAGTTAGCAATATAGAATTAGCCACACTATCCAGAAACACAACCCACCTAACTTTCTCAAGGAACTTCTTCAAAATCCATACCCTATCATCATAAGAATGAAAAATTGATCTTAGGACATTAGTTGGATTCTCAAAAATTGTAGGAAGTAAGATAAATGACACTTCCTATAAATGCTAGGTACCCCACACTTATTTTCTGCAATCATGAATCAAATAAAATTTCTGCAGCATTACAACTAATTTTTTTTTTTTTTTTTTTTTTTAGAGGTACCAAAAGCACTAATTGTTTATCATCTATGTCCCAGAATATTTAACACGTTTAAGCTCAACAATTCCTAAAAATTTATTCCACTTTTCCCTTTTTAACTGACAATCATAAATTCATCAAACCCGACATGCAAATTTCATTACCCAACCTAGAGTGGCCAATTCCAAAATGGGAAAGACAAAGGCATTTAGGCTATATGGTTAAGCATTAGTGCAATAAAAAAAATGTAGTACGCTTTTAGCATACCAATTAAGCTCAAAGGGGCTAACAATGGTAAAATTTACTAAGGGTAGGTCAAAAGTCATTTAAAAATTGGTTAACAAAGAAGGTTGCCTGGATCATATCCTAAACCTGCCTAAATTGAATATTTGTTTCGAAGGGTGATGAGGAAGGTTCTAACTATTCCAAAATTCCTTCACTTAACTGCTTTCACTCACTGGATTTTTATTTATTGTTAAAATTTTATTTAGCCTAATGTGCTCAATAAATAAGAAAATTGAATGATATATGATTAACTGAGATCAATTTAAAGAAGAAACTCATTACTGAACAAGCTACTGCTCTCCGGCTATCCAGTCTTTTCAAATTATCAGTTCAAAAACGAGTCTAAGCTAATTCAATTCAAGATTAACTGGCAGCTCATGCTAAAGGTAAGGTGATTAATAACTCAATGGAAAAATTTATTCTAACATAAATTAAAAATCTTAGAACAAAACAGTCTACTTAAAACCAAAAGAAAATGCAAACATAAAATAAATTTACTTAAGGCAACACAAACTCCTAACACAAATCAACAAAATTTATAAAGACTAAACAACTGAAATAAAATTAAAATGAGTTATGGTTCAAGATTTTCACAATTTTCGCCATTTGAATCCCAGCCTGTGAATAGATAATCTGCACAAAGCAATCTTTTCATAACAAAATTAACATCCAACAATTGTTCAAATTTCCACCACATTTATACAATTCAAAATTATAACAATGTCAATAAAGGGAAAATATATTCTCCCACCCCACACTTCAAAACTTGCTGTCCTCAGCATGGGGCAAACAAAAATAAGATCAAAGGAGATAGGGGGAAGGGACTTCCTGTCAAATGTGCGGAGGCACTTGGGAATCAAGCCGAGAGTTCAGGGCAGCCAATGCCTCAATGATTTGCTGTTGTTGCTGCTTGAATTCCTCTTGGTTAGCAGCCAAGATGTCCATACGATCCATTAAAGCAGTATACTGAGCGGAGGACAAAGAGACTGCATCATGATCCGGGGCAGGTGGAGGATGGCACAAGCTGCGCTCCATCTTATGCAAGTATTCCTCTCTGGTTGTTAGCCTGAACCCATGCTCCGTAGTCACATCATCAACCAATATCTTCATGTTCTTGAGCATCTTGGAATCAATGTAGGCAGCTGCAGGGAGGCTTTTGTCAATGTCCAGTGGATGCCCGAAATGTCTGGCAATCATGGTCACCCATCCACCAAAGGAAATCTTCTTTACTTTGGTCGGTTTTTGTTGCATCTCCTCAAGTTTATTCCACCAATGATATGCTCCATTGATACGGCAATGTCGCACCATGCAGGAAAGTATGAGAGTCTCTGGAAGATTGATCTGCCCTGCACTCTGCACATGAGACATGAAAGACATAGAGAGAAACCGATGTAAAATTCTGAAAGCATGATCCCGCAGTAAATGAGACTTGGTGGTGCCGGCCACATAAGGGCCTCCAATCAGCGGGTCTCTAATGTCTTCCCAAGCTCTGTCCTTTGAATACTCTTCATAAGCATATATCCCATCTGAGGGAAATCCGAGAGCTTCAGTGACTTCAGCCAAAGGCACGTCGTAGAATCTGCCTTCCAAGAAGAAGGTCACCTTGTTGGGACTGTTACCCTGCCCAAAATGGAATTGCACTGTAGAGAGGAAGTCCCTGGTCAAATCTGGATAAACCAATTCCCTGCAGCTGAAGAATTTGCCCCACCCGATGGCTTCAATGTGGCTCTCAATCTCCCCCTTGATCCCCAGCTGCTCCAGCAAACTCAGATTGAGATAAACAGAAGGCAAGTACTCGCAGTTGGAGAAGATATCGTAGTTGGTCCGCATCCTTTCGGGAACCCAACTTGGAATTCTTGGTCCCTTCTTCTTCTGTGGCTTTTGTTGCACGGGGGTTTGCCGTGGTTGCTGACTAGCTCCAGCAGGTTCTTCAGAAGGTGTGGGCTGGCTAGCAAACGGGATAATTTCTTGTGCTTGAGAGGAACTTGAGGCACGAGCTCTTTTAGGTGCCACTGCCCAAAAACAACAAAATGGAAAGTTTACAACTTGGGAAAGGAAAATAAACGCAATTATAGCAGAAATAGATGAGAATGCATATAGAAATTTATGTCACACACAAGTTCCTTAGAGGTACGTGGCACTCAACCACGATGACCGAGTCATCCTTTGGAAACCAGTAGCCCGCAGGTCGAATCGTTTCAGCCTATATACCTCCAGGACAGAAATGGCACATACAAGCATGTAAATGCAATTGCTGACTTAGACAAAAGAATATTGATTTGGCATGCTTATTTGAGCCTAAGATATGCTGGATAAATGAATGACTAACCAAGTGTGTGCAACAGTTCCAAATCAAAACCAGTGATTGGGGTACAATGTCAACAATTCATGGGAAAGCAATGCGTTTAACAACAATTAAAAATTATGTATGCATGACAATACTGATGTATTGGTGTATGCATTCAAGCAAGAATTCAACCATTGCACTCATCGTATTCAGCAAACAGGAAAAATGCAGGGAAGAAACAGGGCTCAATTGTGAAGATTATGACAAGAAAATTTAAGAATAAAACTTGTTAAACCAACACAAGAAAACAAACGACATAGACATGACCAAGCAAATCCATTAATTCCTCTAATTTAAACAACACAATGCAGAAAAATAAAAGAAATCACAAAAGAAAATAAAGAGGTTAAGAGACCATACCTGTGGGCTTTACATCATACGTACAAAATCGATCCACAATAGACCAAAGGTAGACTCAAAACTCAAAAATTCAAAAATCAAAACATCTATATATAAATATATAGACACACACATATATAAAATATGAACGAAGAATAAAACCTAAAGATAAGTAACAAAACAAAAATCAAAAACGAAAAATAAGAAAGTTTTTTTTTTTTTTTTTTTTTTAAACAACACGGTTACTAGGAAATCCTTAGTAACCGTGAGACAACACAGAAAATAAAACGGAAGACAAAAACATAGACAAAATCAACTAGACAGAAATTTAAACAAAAAGAAAACACACATAAAAACTTCCGGAAATAAGCAAAATAGAAGAAAATTAAAAATAAAATAAAATAAATAAAATCAAATAAAATAAAATAAAATAAAAGAAAAGAAAAGAAAAGAAAAGAAGAGAGGGAAGGAGACTTACTTGGTGGTTGATGATGATGAAGGAAAAATACAGGAACTAAAAAAAATCACAAGAAAAAAAAATGTTAGAAAAACAACAAGAAGAAGAATGAAAAAGAAGAAGAAGAAAAAGAACACGAAAAACGGAAAAGAAGAAGAAGAAGAAGAAGAAGAAGAAAAACGAAAAAGAAGAAATAAAAACAAGGGTAAAAGCTTGATTCACACCAGATCTAAACAAGAAGAAAGAAGAAAACGCAAAATACAAGAAGAAAATACTTACCGGAGAAGGAGGCGGCGAGCGGCGGAGATCGGAGGGGGAGAAGAAGAGAGGGAGAAGAAGAGAGAAAATGAGAGAGAGAGAGAGAGAAAAGAAAATGAAATGAAAAAAAATGAGAAAGGGTTTCTTAAAACTAGGGTTTCGTTTTCAAATTTTTTTTTTTTTTTTTTAAACCAACACGGTTACTATGGAAAACATAGTAACCGTGAGGTAAAAAGAATTTTGCTACTGGACTAAATCGAAGATATCTCACGGTTACTATTAAAATCATGGTAACCGTGAGATAAAACGGATTTTGCTACTGGACTAAATCGAAGATATCTCACGGTTACTAAGATAAACTTAGTAACCGTGAGCCCCTAAAATTAAAAAAAAAATTTATTTTTCTCAATCTCTCCTAACACTTAAACAAAACTTTCTTCTTCACTAAATTTCCAGAAAAACACACATAAATTGAATGAAACTCACAATCCTTGAACCACTACCCTTAACACAACTACTAAAAAGAAACTAACACAAAACATTGTTCAAAAGTATGAGTTAGAGGTAGTTCTGCGTTTATCAAGTCCGCAGCTGGACTTTCAAATACCGTCAAGGGTCATGAAGAGTGACAATCACTGAAGCACCTTCAAATGCTGACCGAAATAGGGCTTCACGCGATGTCCGTTTACCTTGAATTCTTTCTCATCTCTTGGGTGTTTGAGAGTCACCACCCCAAATTTATCTGCTCTCACTAGCACATAGGGCCCTTTCCACCTCGATTTAAGTTTCCCTGGGAATAGTCTCAATCTACTATCATACAGCAGCACTTTCATTCCTGGTATAAGTTCCTTCTTGGCTATTCTTCGATCATGCCACTTCTTTGTGTTGTCTTTATATTTCTTGGCATGTTCATAAGCCCAGAATCGGATCTCCTCCAATTCGTTCAGCTGCAAAGACCTGCACCTTCCTGCATTCTCAAGGTTAAGATTTAAAAATTTAGTAGCCCAATAAGCCTTGTGCTCTAATTCCACCGGTAAGTGACAGGATTTTCCAAACACCAACCTAAAAGGTGACATTCCTATTGGTGTTTTAAAAGCTGTCCTATAAGCCCACAAAGCCTCATCCAACTTAAGATACCAATCTTTCCTGGATGCATTGACCGTTTTCTCCAAGATTGCCTTCAACTCTCGGTTGGAAACCTCAACTTGCCCATTAGCTTGGGCATGATATGGGGTGGTTATTTTATGCCTCACTCCGAATCTTTTCAATAAAGCTTTGAATTGATGGTTGACAAAATGTGTCCCACCATCACTAATAATGGCTCTCGGGGCTCCATAGCGGGTGAATATATTCTTCCTTAAGAATTCTAAAACAACATTTGCATCGCAAGTCCTAGTGGCTATAGCTTCTACCCATTTACTCACATAATCGACTGCCACTAGGATATATTCAAACCCGTAAGAACTTGGAAAAGGCCCCATGAAATCTATACCCCATAAGTCAAACAGTTCAACCTCAAGCATGTTAGTCAATGGCATCTCATCTCTCCTGGTTATATTTCCCACCCTTTGACATCGATCACAGGTTTGAATGAACATTTTAACATCATGAAATAAAGTAGGCCAATAAAACCCAGAAGAAAGAATTTTCGATACCGTTCTGTTAGGGCCGTGATGTCCACCAGCTTCCCCACTGTGACAGGCTTGCATGATTTCTACTTGCTCCTCCTTGGGAATGCATCTTCTGAGAACTTGATCAGCACAAAGACGGAAGAGGTAAGGATCATCCCAGATGTAGTGCTTCGCATCAGCTTTAAGCTTCTTCCTTTGCTGCCATGTGAAGTCTCTTGGTATATAATCTCCTGCAAGAAAATTTGCAACATCAGCGAACCAAGGTAAAGAAACTTCACAAACAAATAATGCACAAATTCGTTCATCAGGGAATAAATCCGAAATCTCCCCTTTTTCAATATGATCATGCTCCATTCTTGACAGATGATCTGCTACATGGTTTTCTGCCCCCTTCTTGTCTTTAATCTCTAAATCGAACTCTTGCAATAGGAGTACCCATCTTATCAGTCTTGGCTTTGATTCCTTTTTGGCAAAGAGATGCCTTAGTGCTGCATGATCAGACCACACCACAATCTTCGCTCCCAATAGATATGGTCGAAATTTCTCAAATGCAAATACAATGGCAAGAAGCTCTTTTTCAGTTGTGGTATAATTGACTTGAGCTCCTGTTAGAGTGTGGCTTGCATAATAAATAGCACAAAAGACTTTCTCTCGCTTCTGACCGAGCACTGCTCCTACTGCAAAATCACTCGCATCACACATTAGTTCAAAAGGCGAATTCCAATCCGGAGATATAATCACCGGAGCTGAAATAAGCTTTTGCTTCAACAGCTCAAAGGCCAATAAACATTTATCATCAAAATCAAAAGGAGCATCTTTCATTAACAAATTCGACAAAGGTTTCGCAATTTTTGAAAAATCCTTTATAAACCGTCTATAGAAACCTGCATGCCCTAGAAAACTCCTTATTCCCTTAACATTGGTCGGTGGTGGAAGCTTCTCTATAACCTCTATTTTTGCCTTGTCCACCTCAATTCCCTTCTCAGAAATCTTATGCCCCAAAACTATCCCTTCCCTCACCATAAAATGGCATTTTTCCCAATTTAGTACTAGGTTGGTCTTCTTACACCTACTTAACACTAAGTCGAGATGCTCTAAGCAGCTCTCAAAGTCAAGACCGTATATGGTGAAGTCATCCATAAATACCTCCATAAATTTCTCTATGAAGTCATGAAAAATTGCCATCATGCACCGCTGAAACGTAGCCGGCGCATTGCACAAGCCAAAAGGCATCCTCCTATAGGCGAAAGTGCCATAAGGGCAGGTAAAAGTGGTTTTCTCCTGATCTTCAGGGGCTATGGGGACTTGCAGGTATCCCGAATACCCGTCTAAAAAACAATAGAACCTATTACCTGCTAACCTTTCTAACATCTGATCAATAAATGGCAATGGGAAATGATCTTTTCTGGTGGCATGATTCAATCTCCTATAGTCTATGCACACCCTCCAACCCGTGACTGTTCGAGTGGGGATTAGTTCATCTAATTCATTTTTCACTACTGTCATTCCCCCTTTCTTAGGGACACATTGCACCGGGCTAACCCATTTACTATCAGAGATTGGATAGATTATACCTGAATCAAGCAGTTTAAGTACCTCTTTCTTCACAACCTCTTGCATAGCTGGATTGAGCCGTCTTTGGGGTTGAGCGACCGGTTTGCAATCCTCCTCCATAAGAATCCGGTGTGTGCAGTAACTCGGATTAATACCCTTCAAGTCCGCTGTCTCCCATCCTATTGCTTCTTTGTGTTTTTTCAACACCTTGAGCAGCGTCTCCTCTTCTGCACCTGTCAACAAAGAAGAAATAATCACTGGCTTTTCTTCTCTTTCCAAATATACATACTTTAAATGAGCAGGAAGAGGTTTTAGTTCAGATTTCAATTCTCCCTCTTGCAAAGTGATTTTCTCTTGCTTTGAATTTTCCTCCTCGCAGTCTTTCACCACAGCTGCTACTAGTTCTTCTTCTACCCCATCCAGCTCTTCATTTTCCAAGGAATGCATTAAACTTGAATTTACTGGATCATTTAGTAGTACTTTTTCTTGCACTTCATCTACACATTCGTCGATTTTGTCCATGAAGTAGACTGACTCTTCTAGGTCACTTGATGGATATTTCTGAGACTTGTTCATGTCTACTACCAGTTCTTCGTTGTTGAATCGAAGAGTAACCTTTTGCCCATGAACATCAATCAAAGCCTTTGCAGTGTTCAAAAATGGTCTTCCCACGATAAGGGGTACTTTTCTGTCTTCCTCCATTTCCATGACTACAAAATCCACAGGAAAAATAAATTTTCCTACTTTCACCAGTAAATCTTCAATAACTCCCTTTGGCTTTCTCATCGATCTATCTGCAAGTTGAAGTCTCATTCCCGTTTCCTTGAGATCACCCAGATTAAGTTTCCTGCACATAGAATAAGGCATTAGATTAATGCTGGCTCCTAGATCACATAAAGCGCTTCCAACAACAGTTTCACCAATTTCGCAAGGTAGAGTAAAGCTACCAGGATCTTCCAATTTCTCCGGGATCTTATTCATTATAATTGCACTACAGTTCTCAGTAAGTTGCACAGTTCCATACCCTTCTAATTTCTTTTTATTAGAACAAAGTTCTTTAATAAACTTAGCATAGTTGGGCATGTGTGCTAGGGCTTCAGCAAAAGGCAAGTTGATATGTAATTTCTTAAACATTTCTAAAAACCTAGCCAATTGCTCATTTTTCTTCTCCCTCCTAGCTACAGCAGGAAATGGCAACCTATTGATATCAAGATCCTCTATGTTCGGATTCACGATACTCTTTCCCTTATCATTCCTTGGAGCATCCACATCTACCTCTACCCTAGAGTTAGAAGTACTTACCTTCCGCGTTGGTTTCTCCAATTCAGTTGATGAAGTTGGTGATTTACCTCTTTCTTCCTCTCGAGCTGCTTCCCTGCCACTTCTCAAAGTGATTGCTTTGGCCTCCTCTTTGGGATTGCGGTCCACATTTGAAGGAAATGTCCCTGGTTGTCTATTTGAAATTGAAGATGCAAGTTGACCCAACTGAGTCTCCAAATTTCTCATTGAAGCATCTTGATTTCGGTTCCATTGCTCTTGAGCTTTCCATCTTGAATCTTGACTTGCCATGAATTGTTGTTGGCTATTCATGAAACCAGCAAACATGTCTTCTAAATTTGGCTTCTTTTCTTGAATGGGTGGCCTTGTTTGAAATCCCGGTGGATGGTATGGTTGAGGTTGATTAGAGTTTTGCCCTTGATGGTGATGTGGTGGATAGGGGACTTGGTAGTGATTGGTGGCTTGTGGTTGGTGGGGTTGAACTTGACTATGATAGGCATTGGAGTGGTAAGGTGCTCTTGGTTGTGGTTGAGAAGATGAAGCTTGTTGATTCCCATCCTTCCATGAGAAATTAGGATGATTCCTCCATCCCGGATTATATGAATTGCTGTAGGGATCATTTCTTCTAAAATCACCTAATGCATTTACATCTCCTACAACTCCTCCTTCTTGGATAACTTGCTCACTTTCACACAGTCCACTTCCTTGATTCACTGCAGCCACATTTTGGACCTTCAAGCCGCTCAACTCCTTTCTCACCATCTCTAACTGTGCCTTTAACAATGCTACTTCATCCACATTATGTAAGCCTTGCCTCCTTGGAACTGATCTGGGGGCAGTCCATTGAGAATCATTTGCCGCCATTTCATCCAACAACTGAAAAGCGTCCTCAGGCAGCTTGTTCAAGAAAGATCCTGCCGATGCTGCATCCAATAATGACCTTGTTTGAGGTGTAACTCCCGCATAAAAGATGGTCATCAATTGATAGACAGCTATTTCATGATGTGGACAGCTTCTCAATAATCTTCTAAACCTCTCCCATGCCTCGTGAAAAGGCTCTTCATTCATTTGATGGAAACTCATGATACTATTTCGGATGCTTGCAGTCTTTGTTGGAGGAAAGAATCTCATTAAAAACCTTTCTTGCATTTGATCCCATGTCCAAATTGACTGACGTGGTAACATTTGTAACCACTCTCTTGCCTTGCCAATCAATGTAAATGGAAACAGCTTCAACCTCACTGCATCCGTACTAACACCCGGAATTTGAACAGTGTCACTAACTTCCAGAAAGATGTCGATATGCTGAGCTGGATCCTCTACTTCTGAACCAGAGAACTGATTCCTTTGTACCATGGTAATGGTGGCTGGCTTGAGCTCAAATTGTACTCCTCTCGGTAATACAATTGTTCGGTGATCTTCATTCCACCTTGGCACAGCGTAGTCTCTTATGGTCCTTTGCCTAGGCATTTCTTCTCTTCTTGCCCCTGGCATTTGTTCATGTGCCCTCGGCACTTGTTCATTCTCGGGAGGAAACTCATCAAGAGGAGGATCGTGCTCCATCTCGTTATCTCTATTATCCCTCCTTCTTTGGTGTAAAGTCCTCTCGATTTCAGGATCAAAAGGTAGTAATTGCTCTTGTCTTGTTCTATTCATGCACCAATTTCACCTGAAAAGAATCAAGAAAAATAAAATAAGGAAAAGAAAACACATACAAACAATAATCACAGCTTACTAACAACGCCAATAGTTCCCCGGCAACGGCGCCAAAAACTTGTTGAGACCCTAGCAAGTGCACTAGATCGACAAGTAATAAAGTGGGGTATAGTTAGGACCCTCAATATCGAACCCAAGGGAAATATGTGTGTGAAAACTGTGAAGATTAATTGTATGCTAAAGAATTCCCAATTGTTTGTGTGTATGAGTTGTTTGCTTTCTATAATGTAACTTTAAAGCATAAGTATGTAATGTAGAGAAATTTAAATTCAAAGTATTAAAGGCTGAACAATTAACAAGTGTAAATATCTATAGAAATAAAGCGTTACTCGGGTTCACTTATCCACCCCATACCCAAATGTGAATAAATTTTTACATAAAAGTATACATGAATGAACACGGGATAACCCTTCTCAACCCAAGCGTCCCATTCCGGAGCCAGCTATTCTAGTTGTTAAACGTCCCATTCCGGAGCCAGCCCAACAAC
The DNA here is from genome assembly GCA_037975025.1 of Excoecaria agallocha. Lineage (NCBI taxonomy): Eukaryota > Viridiplantae > Streptophyta > Magnoliopsida > Malpighiales > Euphorbiaceae > Excoecaria > Excoecaria agallocha. The sequence continues at coordinate 321,360 of CM075806.1, read as the reverse complement.
TAGCCTAAACCCGGGTCTAAAATCCTAAGTTCGGTCTACCGTCCCATTCCGGAGCCAGGTAACCCAAAACCCATCTATTTCACTCCCTACTCTAGTTTTAAAATCACAAATACCACACATCTAGAGTCCCATTCCGGAGCCATCCAAAATAGACAATATTCATGATAGAAAAACTGAGCAAAATCATTCATAAACTCCAATCTATTAAGCTCAATACTCATCAAAACATATAATAAACACCATTCATCCATGAATACAAAATAACTCAATAGATCGAGAAATAAATGAGAAACAAATAAGTACAAGTGAAATAGACCATCCATTCATGTAAAATTAATTTGAGTTCAAGATTCACATTATGAGTAGGGGATTCAAAGATCCCCAAGCAACAAAAAGGACTACTCACTATCCATAATAAAGTGTAAAGGAAAAAAGATAGAATAACTCCTGAAATTCATGGTGAAGGGAACCCAGCTGAATCCAAGCTCTTCAATCTCTTTCTCCAAAGCTTGCAGGAAAAATGAGCTTCAAAATATGCAGATCTATACTTGTAAACTATATATCTATGTTTAATCTAAGTGTTTTTGTGTAAATCCCACTATTTTCAAGTATATCTATGTATTTTTGTGTGTAAACTAAACTAAGAGAGCTCAAAGAGAAGAAAGAAAACCTAGAAACTAAAATTTACCCCTCAAACTCCCCTCCTTTTCGACTTCAGAAAACTCAGCTTTATAAAGGTCAGCATGGGTCACGGTTACTACCAAATTCGTGGTAACCGTGACCTCTAATAAAAAACCCTCTTTTGATTCAAATTGGTCACGGTTACTACGCAATTCTTAGTAACCGTGAGACTGCTCGGAGCTAAAATTCAAGATTTGGTCACGGTTACCATGAAATTACTGGTAACCGTGAGATAGTTCTCATCCTCATTCTGGACTAAAAAATTGCCTGCCTCACGGTTACTAGGAAATCCTTAGTAACCGTGAGATGCTTCTCTTCTTGCTTCTGTATTAAAAACTCCATAGGTCACGGTTACCAGCACATCAAGTACAATTGCCATGCTGACCGTGACAAACTTCAGAACGGTGCGTTTTGGCAGAAAGCATGGGTCACGGTTACTAGGAAATTCCTAGTAACCGTGAGGTACCTGAAAATCACAAAAATCTGTCAAAAACTCTCAAAAATCACTCAAAAACTAGAATTAACTGAGAATCGGAAAAATTATTAAATGCTAGTAAAAACAAAGCAAAAGATGCTAAAAGATGAGTGAAAACTAGGCTTAAATTAAACTAAAACTAAAAACTGAAATTGAGTTATCAAAATACCCCACACTTAGACTTTGCTTGCCCTCAAGCAAATGAATTATCCACAATCTTGAAAAACTCAAGACTTCAATTCAGAACAGGAAAAATCAGAAGTGCCAGAACAACACTTAGCAGAAGTCACTCAGAAGAAGAACTTCATCAAAAAGACTCAAATTGATCTATATCAACAATTTCTCGTGTGTGTGTGAGGCTAAAACAGATTTATTTTCCTTTGAAACCAAAACTACCAGTGAATTCCAGCAATCAAGCAAACATAGAATTATGACAGTTTTTTGTGTTTGCAACTTAGAATAGTCATAAGCCTCTCCTTTAGCACCTGAACCACAAAGGTCATCTCCACTAAACAATTTAAAGCAAAATAGGATCACCAGGGCTTATATTAAGGTTGTAATGGGAATAAGGCAAAGGTTCCAAGAATTTTATAAGTTAGCAATATAGAATTAGCCACACTATCCAGAAACACAACCCACCTAACTTTCTCAAGGAACTTCTTCAAAATCCATACCCTATCATCATAAGAATGAAAAATTGATCTTAGGACATTAGTTGGATTCTCAAAAATTGTAGGAAGTAAGATAAATGACACTTCCTATAAATGCTAGGTACCCCACACTTATTTTCTGCAATCATGAATCAAATAAAATTTCTGCAGCATTACAACTAATTTTTTTTTTTTTTTTTTTAGAGGTACCAAAAGCACTAATTGTTTATCATCTATGTCCCAGAATATTTAACACGTTTAAGCTCAACAATTCCTAAAAATTTATTCCACTTTTCCCTTTTTAACTGACAATCATAAATTCATCAAACCCGACATGCAAATTTCATTACCCAACCTAGAGTGGCCAATTCCAAAATGGGAAAGACAAAGGCATTTAGGCTATATGGTTAAGCATTAGTGCAATAAAAAAAATGTAGTACGCTTTTAGCATACCAATTAAGCTCAAAGGGGCTAACAATGGTAAAATTTACTAAGGGTAGGTCAAAAGTCATTTAAAAATTGGTTAACAAAGAAGGTTGCCTGGATCATATCCTAAACCTGCCTAAATTGAATATTTGTTTCGAAGGGTGATGAGGAAGGTTCTAACTATTCCAAAATTCCTTCACTTAACTGCTTTCACTCACTGGATTTTTATTTATTGTTAAAATTTTATTTAGCCTAATGTGCTCAATAAATAAGAAAATTGAATGATATATGATTAACTGAGATCAATTTAAAGAAGAAACTCATTACTGAACAAGCTACTGCTCTCCGGCTATCCAGTCTTTTCAAATTATCAGTTCAAAAACGAGTCTAAGCTAATTCAATTCAAGATTAACTGGCAGCTCATGCTAAAGGTAAGGTGATTAATAACTCAATGGAAAAATTTATTCTAACATAAATTAAAAATCTTAGAACAAAACAGTCTACTTAAAACCAAAAGAAAATGCAAACATAAAATAAATTTACTTAAGGCAACACAAACTCCTAACACAAATCAACAAAATTTATAAAGACTAAACAACTGAAATAAAATTAAAATGAGTTATGGTTCAAGATTTTCACAATTTTCGCCATTTGAATCCCAGCCTGTGAATAGATAATCTGCACAAAGCAATCTTTTCATAACAAAATTAACATCCAACAATTGTTCAAATTTCCACCACATTTATACAATTCAAAATTATAACAATGTCAATAAAGGGAAAATATATTCTCCCACCCCACACTTCAAAACTTGCTGTCCTCAGCATGGGGCAAACAAAAATAAGATCAAAGGAGATAGGGGGAAGGGACTTCCTGTCAAATGTGCGGAGGCACTTGGGAATCAAGCCGAGAGTTCAGGGCAGCCAATGCCTCAATGATTTGCTGTTGTTGCTGCTTGAATTCCTCTTGGTTAGCAGCCAAGATGTCCATACGATCCATTAAAGCAGTATACTGAGCGGAGGACAAAGAGACTGCATCATGATCCGGGGCAGGTGGAGGATGGCACAAGCTGCGCTCCATCTTATGCAAGTATTCCTCTCTGGTTGTTAGCCTGAACCCATGCTCCGTAGTCACATCATCAACCAATATCTTCATGTTCTTGAGCATCTTGGAATCAATGTAGGCAGCTGCAGGGAGGCTTTTGTCAATGTCCAGTGGATGCCCGAAATGTCTGGCAATCATGGTCACCCATCCACCAAAGGAAATCTTCTTTACTTTGGTCGGTTTTTGTTGCATCTCCTCAAGTTTATTCCACCAATGATATGCTCCATTGATACGGCAATGTCGCACCATGCAGGAAAGTATGAGAGTCTCTGGAAGATTGATCTGCCCTGCACTCTGCACATGAGACATGAAAGACATAGAGAGAAACCGATGTAAAATTCTGAAAGCATGATCCCGCAGTAAATGAGACTTGGTGGTGCCGGCCACATAAGGGCCTCCAATCAGCGGGTCTCTAATGTCTTCCCAAGCTCTGTCCTTTGAATACTCTTCATAAGCATATATCCCATCTGAGGGAAATCCGAGAGCTTCAGTGACTTCAGCCAAAGGCACGTCGTAGAATCTGCCTTCCAAGAAGAAGGTCACCTTGTTGGGACTGTTACCCTGCCCAAAATGGAATTGCACTGTAGAGAGGAAGTCCCTGGTCAAATCTGGATAAACCAATTCCCTGCAGCTGAAGAATTTGCCCCACCCGATGGCTTCAATGTGGCTCTCAATCTCCCCCTTGATCCCCAGCTGCTCCAGCAAACTCAGATTGAGATAAACAGAAGGCAAGTACTCGCAGTTGGAGAAGATATCGTAGTTGGTCCGCATCCTTTCGGGAACCCAACTTGGAATTCTTGGTCCCTTCTTCTTCTGTGGCTTTTGTTGCACGGGGGTTTGCCGTGGTTGCTGACTAGCTCCAGCAGGTTCTTCAGAAGGTGTGGGCTGGCTAGCAAACGGGATAATTTCTTGTGCTTGAGAGGAACTTGAGGCACGAGCTCTTTTAGGTGCCACTGCCCAAAAACAACAAAATGGAAAGTTTACAACTTGGGAAAGGAAAATAAACGCAATTATAGCAGAAATAGATGAGAATGCATATAGAAATTTATGTCACACACAAGTTCCTTAGAGGTACGTGGCACTCAACCACGATGACCGAGTCATCCTTTGGAAACCAGTAGCCCGCAGGTCGAATCGTTTCAGCCTATATACCTCCAGGACAGAAATGGCACACACAAGCATGTAAATGCAATTGCTGACTTAGACAAAAGAATATTGATTTGGCATGCTTATTTGAGCCTAAGATATGCTGGATAAATGAATGACTAACCAAGTGTGTGCAACAGTTCCAAATCAAAACCAGTGATTGGGGTACAATGTCAACAATTCATGGGAAAGCAATGCGTTTAACAACAATTAAAAATTATGTATGCATGACAATACTGATGTATTGGTGTATGCATTCAAGCAAGAATTCAACCATTGCACTCATCGTATTCAGCAAACAGGAAAAATGCAGGGAAGAAACAGGGCTCAATTGTGAAGATTATGACAAGAAAATTTAAGAATAAAACTTGTTAAACCAACACAAGAAAACAAACGACATAGACATGACCAAGCAAATCCATTAATTCCTCTAATTTAAACAACACAATGCAGAAAAATAAAAGAAATCACAAAAGAAAATAAAGAGGTTAAGAGACCATACCTGTGGGCTTTACATCATACGTACAAAATCGATCCACAATAGACCAAAGGTAGACTCAAAACTCAAAAATTCAAAAATCAAAACATCTATATATAAATATATAGACACACACATATATAAAATATGAACGAAGAATAAAACCTAAAGATAAGTAACAAAACAAAAATCAAAAACGAAAAATAAGAAAGTTTTTTTTTTTTTTTTTAAACAACACGGTTACTAGGAAATCCTTAGTAACCGTGAGACAACACAGAAAATAAAACGGAAGACAAAAACATAGACAAAATCAACTAGACAGAAATTTAAACAAAAAGAAAACACACATAAAAACTTCCGGAAATAAGCAAAATAGAAGAAAATTAAAAATAAAATAAAATAAATAAAATCAAATAAAATAAAATAAAATAAAAGAAAAGAAAAGAAAAGAAAAGAAGAGAGGGAAGGAGACTTACTTGGTGGTTGATGATGATGAAGGAAAAATACAGGAACTAAAAAAAATCACAAGAAAAAAAAATGTTAGAAAAACAACAAGAAGAAGAATGAAAAAGAAGAAGAAGAAAAAGAACACGAAAAACGGAAAAGAAGAAGAAGAAGAAGAAGAAGAAGAAAAACGAAAAAGAAGAAATAAAAACAAGGGTAAAAGCTTGATTCACACCAGATCTAAACAAGAAGAAAGAAGAAAACGCAAAATACAAGAAGAAAATACTTACCGGAGAAGGAGGCGGCGAGCGGCGGAGATCGGAGGGGGAGAAGAAGAGAGGGAGAAGAAGAGAGAAAATGAGAGAGAGAGAGAGAGAAAAGAAAATGAAATGAAAAAAAATGAGAAAGGGTTTCTTAAAACTAGGGTTTCGTTTTCAAATTTTTTTTTTTTTTTTTTTTAAACCAACACGGTTACTATGGAAAACATAGTAACCGTGAGGTAAAAAGAATTTTGCTACTGGACTAAATCGAAGATATCTCACGGTTACTATTAAAATCATGGTAACCGTGAGATAAAACGGATTTTGCTACTGGACTAAATCGAAGATATCTCACGGTTACTAAGATAAACTTAGTAACCGTGAGCCCCTAAAATTAAAAAAAAAATTTATTTTTCTCAATCTCTCCTAACACTTAAACAAAACTTTCTTCTTCACTAAATTTCCAGAAAAACACACATAAATTGAATGAAACTCACAATCCTTGAACCACTACCCTTAACACAACTACTAAAAAGAAACTAACACAAAACATTGTTCAAAAGTATGAGTTAGAGGTAGTTCTGCGTTTATCAAGTCCGCAGCTGGACTTTCAAATACCGTCAAGGGTCATGAAGAGTGACAATCACTGAAGCACCTTCAAATGCTGACTCGAAATAGGGCTTCACGCGATGTCCGTTTACCTTGAATTCTTTCTCATCTCTTGGGTGTTTGAGAGTCACCACCCCAAATTTATCTGCTCTCACTAGCACATAGGGCCCTTTCCACCTCGATTTAAGTTTCCCTGGGAATAGTCTCAATCTACTATCATACAGCAGCACTTTCATTCCTGGTATAAGTTCCTTCTTGGCTATTCTTCGATCATGCCACTTCTTTGTGTTGTCTTTATATTTCTTGGCATGTTCATAAGCCCAGAATCGGATCTCCTCCAATTCGTTCAGCTGCAAAGACCTGCACCTTCCTGCATTCTCAAGGTTAAGATTTAAAAATTTAGTAGCCCAATAAGCCTTGTGCTCTAATTCCACCGGTAAGTGACAGGATTTTCCAAACACCAACCTAAAAGGTGACATTCCTATTGGTGTTTTAAAAGCTGTCCTATAAGCCCACAAAGCCTCATCCAACTTAAGATACCAATCTTTCCTGGATGCATTGACCGTTTTCTCCAAGATTGCCTTCAACTCTCGGTTGGAAACCTCAACTTGCCCATTAGCTTGGGCATGATATGGGGTGGTTATTTTATGCCTCACTCCGAATCTTTTCAATAAAGCTTTGAATTGATGGTTGACAAAATGTGTCCCACCATCACTAATAATGGCTCTCGGGGCTCCATAGCGGGTGAATATATTCTTCCTTAAGAATTCTAAAACAACATTTGCATCGCAAGTCCTAGTGGCTATAGCTTCTACCCATTTACTCACATAATCGACTGCCACTAGGATATATTCAAACCCGTAAGAACTTGGAAAAGGCCCCATGAAATCTATACCCCATAAGTCAAACAGTTCAACCTCAAGCATGTTAGTCAATGGCATCTCATCTCTCCTGGTTATATTTCCCACCCTTTGACATCGATCACAGGTTTGAATGAACATTTTAACATCATGAAATAAAGTAGGCCAATAAAACCCAGAAGAAAGAATTTTCGATACCGTTCTGTTAGGGCCGTGATGTCCACCAGCTTCCCCACTGTGACAGGCTTGCATGATTTCTACTTGCTCCTCCTTGGGAATGCATCTTCTGAGAACTTGATCAGCACAAAGACGGAAGAGGTAAGGATCATCCCAGATGTAGTGCTTCGCATCAGCTTTAAGCTTCTTCCTTTGCTGCCATGTGAAGTCTCTTGGTATATAATCTCCTGCAAGAAAATTTGCAACATCAGCGAACCAAGGTAAAGAAACTTCACAAACAAATAATGCACAAATTCGTTCATCAGGGAATAAATCCGAAATCTCCCCTTTTTCAATATGATCATGCTCCATTCTTGACAGATGATCTGCTACATGGTTTTCTGCCCCCTTCTTGTCTTTAATCTCTAAATCGAACTCTTGCAATAGGAGTACCCATCTTATCAGTCTTGGCTTTGATTCCTTTTTGGCAAAGAGATGCCTTAGTGCTGCATGATCAGACCACACCACAATCTTCGCTCCCAATAGATATGGTCGAAATTTCTCAAATGCAAATACAATGGCAAGAAGCTCTTTTTCAGTTGTGGTATAATTGACTTGAGCTCCTGTTAGAGTGTGGCTTGCATAATAAATAGCACAAAAGACTTTCTCTCGCTTCTGACCGAGCACTGCTCCTACTGCAAAATCACTCGCATCACACATTAGTTCAAAAGGCGAATTCCAATCCGGAGATATAATCACCGGAGCTGAAATAAGCTTTTGCTTCAACAGCTCAAAGGCCAATAAACATTTATCATCAAAATCAAAAGGAGCATCTTTCATTAACAAATTCGACAAAGGTTTCGCAATTTTTGAAAAATCCTTTATAAACCGTCTATAGAAACCTGCATGCCCTAGAAAACTCCTTATTCCCTTAACATTGGTCGGTGGTGGAAGCTTCTCTATAACCTCTATTTTTGCCTTGTCCACCTCAATTCCCTTCTCAGAAATCTTATGCCCCAAAACTATCCCTTCCCTCACCATAAAATGGCATTTTTCCCAATTTAGTACTAGGTTGGTCTTCTTACACCTACTTAACACTAAGTCGAGATGCTCTAAGCAGCTCTCAAAGTCAAGACCGTATATGGTGAAGTCATCCATAAATACCTCCATAAATTTCTCTATGAAGTCATGAAAAATTGCCATCATGCACCGCTGAAACGTAGCCGGCGCATTGCACAAGCCAAAAGGCATCCTCCTATAGGCGAAAAGAGAAAATAACAGGAGAATGAGGTATGACAAAGTATGAATTAATAAATGAAAGATGAAGATTGGAAAGAAAATAGAAATGGAGTTTCACAACTAATGAACTTTGACTAGGAAAAACTTGCTTTATATATTATAATGAATCAACATAGAATTCTAAGTAAAGTAACAAAGAAAGGATAATGGGAAATAAGAGATAGGCAAGGACTAGTAAATAATAATAATGCAAATTGCAGGGGTAAGAGTATAATCTAAATTACAATTGTGATAACAAGTCAGTAAAACATTAGAAAACAACATCAGTCAACCAAATAGAATTGTTTAAAATAATAATAATAATAATAATTTAAAATAAAATTTTAGTTGAATGAAATTTTGAGTAATTGTATCTACCACTAAGCAACAACGTTGCTTAGCACGCGATTTATTGGCTGTGCGCAGGAACAGGAATTCAAGGACATAATGGAAGACTGGCATGGCATGTACATCGAGGATGAGTAAAAGGATAACTATTAAGTTAGGGTATTTATAATCAGTAACTGATATGTAATCTATGGAATCATTAGTGTAAACGCAATGATATTATAAATGCTGGTTTATATATACATATATTGAATATATATGTGAATGTTGTGCTGATATCAGTGTTAGATTTATGTGAAATTTAGGGACATAGGAATGAACTTGGGGTGTCACAGTTACACTCCTCCTTCTATTGAATCAATTGGATCACTTGGATCCATGGTGGGTTTCCTTTTCCACTGTGAATTTTTAATTTTAATATTTCGAAACCCAACAGAGTTCACCCAACATGAATGGTGTAGCTGAAAGACGAAATAAAACATTTTTGGACATGGTAAGAAGTATGATCAGTCACTCTACCTTACCTGAATCACTCTAGGGAGGAGCATTAAAGACTGCAACTTATATACTCAACAGGGTACCAACAAAGGCAACTAGTAAAACTCTTTATGAACTTTGGAAAAGTAAAAAACCTATTCTAAAACATCTTCACATTTAAGGATGTCCAGCTGAGGCAAGGCCTTATAGGCCAAATGAAAAGAAACTGGACTCTAGGACTATTAGTTGTTATTTTATTGGATACTCTGAACGCTCCAGGGATTACAAATTTTATGATCCCACAACTAAGTCTATTTTTGAGACAGGTAATGCTCGGTTCTTTGAGGATGTTGAGTTTGCAGGGGCAGAAAGAGTTAAGGACTTTGTCTTTGAAGAGGAATATGTTGATATTCCTTTAATTGCTATGGACAATGATCAAGAACAGGTTATTATACCATACATTGTTCATGATGCAATTCTAGAACAAGACAATGTCTTTGATCCTTCCATTCAGACTTAAGAAAATATTCTTGAAGAACAAACTCTACAGCCTAAAAAACCATTCCCATTAAGAAGATCCATTAGAGAAAGAAGAAATACAATTTCAGATGATTATGTTGTGTTTCTCCAAGAACATAATATTGACATTGGAGTGATGGAAAATGATCCAATCAATTTTCATCAAGCAATGGAAAGTTCGAACTCTCAAAAGTGGATAGATGACATGAATGAAGAGATTAAGTCTATGAAAGATAATGACGTATGGAATCTTGTCCCATTGCCTGTAGGTGTAAAATCCATTAGTTGTAAATGGATTCTTAAAACCAAAAGGGAGTCAAAGGGCAATGTGGAGAGGTATAAAGCGAGTCTTATCGCTAAAGGCTTTACACAAAAAGAAGGCATTGATTATAAAGAGACTTTCTCTCCAGTTTTATCAAAAAACTCTTTTAGGATTATAATGGCATTAGTAGCACATTTTGATCTTGAGTTATATTAGATGGATGTCAAGACAGCTTTTCTCAATGGTGACATTGGTGAAACAATTTATATGGTGCAACAAAAAAATTATGTATCAGAAGATACAAAGTCAATGGTTTGCAAATTGAAGAAATCCATCTATGGGTGTAACGCCCCCAAATATTTGAAATTTCCATGCATGGCATGTGTAAAGTGTGAATAGTTAACTTAGGTTGAGTTTTGGAGTAATTAGAGTTGAGTAAAACAGGAAATTTAAAAAGAATGTACCGTTAATCGTGCCCGAGCTGAGAAACCCGAAAAATGGGCAACCCATTGGGTAATATGAATTTAATATAAAATATAAAATTACATGTTAAGTGGAGTACGGTGGTACAATTTGAGTGAAAATTGAGGTCAAATAGGCCTCCAAAAGGGTAAACAAAGAAAAATTTCCTGAGTCGGTGTAGGTTTGACTAGAAATTTTGATTGAATATTTGGAGACTTTAGAGATCTCCAATTGACTTAATATTTTAAATATATATCATAAATAGTGTAGTGACGCTCAGGGAACTAGAAAATAGCAATTCTGGCAAATCTGTAATTTCTGGTCTCGAACGGGCTGCACAAGCCGTCAAAGCTAAAAGTATATCGAAACAAAGTCGAAATGAGCTGAAATTTTTACCATATATTATTGAATATATTGTGACACTCTAGGTAAAATATCAAAGAATTCTGACTTTCAGATCAAAAGCTCGATTTTCGAGGTGAAAAACCAAAATCGGGCCATTTAAGGAGTCAAAATCATGAATCTGATCATGAAAATTCATGGAGATCATTATTGTAAAGCTATGATCATGTGTGTGCAAGATTAGAACAGTAGAATGTGTGTGCATGCTTGAATGAGTGACATGTGGCATTATTTAAAGCCATTAGATTCAATAGTTGCAAGGTAAATCTTGGCCTCTCCTTTGATATACATAAAACACCATATATAAGGACCAAAATATCAGAAAATCTCTGGAATTGTCGGCCATCTTCTCCTCCTTTCTTGTGAAAATCCGAAATTCACCATTTCTTCTCTCATCTCACCATTTTCTTCTAACCAAGCCTTATTCCTTTGAATTTCCAGGCCAAAAAATTACTCTAGACTCATAATTTATCCCTCTCTAACTTAGTAAGAAGCTGGTATCAAAAGGAGACAAGGAACTTTAAGATAAAAGGTAGGAGAAAGTAAGATAAATTTTGTGATTTTATGAGAATTAGATGAGATATGTGGGAGAATTTTTATGAGCAGGTATATATTGATTAGGAGAGTTGATTTATAGCTTTAAATGGCTTAATATTGTGGTAAAAACTTATAATTCTTCCTTTGTAAATTTTGGATATTAGAAGAAAAAGAGAAGGAAAGGCAAGTTTACAAGGATAAAAGAAAGGAGAAGGTGTAATCAGCTATTTTCCAGCAATTTGGAGGTTAGTGGATGCAAATTACCTTTAATTTCATTAATTTACTTGAATTTTCCCTAATTTTTCTATTATGTAACTATGTCATAGGGCTTAAGATAGTGAATTAATTTAATATTAATCAATAATATGCTAAAATAAGTAATTAGAGACTTAAATAAATTAAGAAAATAAAAATTAAGTAGTACTTACCTTAGTAGCCAAATTAGGATACTAAAGGTACCCTAATGCAAACTATTTGAAATTTGGGCAATTGATGTTATTTAATTTATTTAGTGCATGAGAAATAAAAATATGCTAGATAAAATGAAAAATGATTATTAGGGAACATTATGTCATAGTTACATAATGTAAAAAGTTGATGAAACTTGTAAACTTTTATGTATAATTATCATTTATCACCATATAGTGACCTAAAATGGATATAAAATAAGGTATGACATTAATTTGGAGCAAAGAATAAATTGTAAGTGGCAAATTCTTTGATGGCCGAATAACAACTCTAATTAAAATAATATGTTTTGTTTAAATTCTTGTGATATAAAGCTTTTCTATGATGAATGTGCAATTAATGAGCTTATTTGAATAAGTTTGGGAGCATAATGTGATTAAAATAAAGTAATAAGAATAAATAATAAAAAAATAAGAAAAGATAAAATTTAATAATGCCCTTAGTGTACAGTGGGTAATTCCAGCTCTTGGATAGTATGGCTAGCCATATGAATTTATTCCGCAGGATACCATGAGCCTATGAGATAATTGTTATAAAAAATGACTATGAGATATAAGACAGGATAGCCGGCGTATTATATGCATTATTACTGGGGCTTTGGTGTCGCACCTAGTGGTGGGATCCCTTCGGTACACCGTATTTACGTCCTGTTTATCCAGTTCGTGGTTCTCCACTGGTGTCACCTAGGGGCAAAAGAGTAATTTTGCACAAAAATTGAAATAAAAGAGTAATTATAATGAAAATTATGCCATATTAATAAATATGAAATAAATAATGTAAAAAAATGAGATCAATATGATAATTAAGGGCAAATTAGTAATTACGCGATTAAGCGAGGGTAAAATGGTGATTTGAAACAAAAAGAGTGATTAAGGAAGTTAAAATGGCTAAATGAAGAAAAAGGGTAAAATCGTAATTAGTTAAAAGTTTAGGGACTAAAATATAAATTTACTATTTTTGAGGAATTCGAAGGATTAAAAATATAATTTGTACATTAGAAATTAAATAAAAGTCAAACGAAGTCAAATGAGTCAAATTTGAAATCAAATTAAAGAAAAAGTCAACGTAGGGACTTAATTGCAAAATTTTATAAAGTTTAGTAAATAGTTAAAATAAGATAGGAAAATTTATTATTATAATAATTCAAACTAATTAATAGAGGGAAAGAAATAGAAATTGAGTAACTTGATTAAATTACATTTGTTAAAAATAAAGTACTAATTTGAGTTAAATTAATTACTAATATTTAGTTAGTGAAATTTTTATGTAATTGCATCCAACACTGAGCGACTATATTGCTAAGCGTGTAGTTTTATTTGACTGCGCGCAAGGACAGGTACAGGGAGACTTACAGTGAGAAGCAGAATTTTGGTGCATGTACCTAAGAATTTTGGTTATGTAAAATAATTAAGATTTATAAATTATTATGTAAGCATAATTGAAGTTACGTTGTGGTTATGTAAATTAAATTTTATATGCATACTATTTGAGACGTGTTGATGTATGATAAATTTAGAAGTGTTTGAGTTGATTGAATGGAGTTCAGGTGTAAGGAGGATTGAATTAGGGAGTGTATTTTGATATTTGCAGGTTTTGGGATTTTAAATTATTAGACGTTATGCCGTCAAATTTTTTAATAAATTATTTAGACATTAGAAGGTTATTAAAAGAAATTATATTAGGTATTTTTTTTAAAGGAGAGCGTTATAATGGGCTTAAGGATGCGTCTCGTCAGTGGTATTACAAATTTCACCAGATTATTATCTCTTATGGTTTTTAGATGAATTTGGTTGATGATTGTATATATCACAAATTTAGTGGGAGTAATCATATTTTTTTTGTTTTATATGTCGATGACATATTGCTTGTCAACAACGATATAGGCTTGTTGCATGAAACCAAGAGATTTCTATTTATGAACTTTGAGATGAAAGATCTTGGAGATGCAAATTTTGTATTAAGGATGCAAATACATCAAGATCGCTCTCGAGATACTTTTGGATTATCACAAAAGGAGACAAATTAGAGATCATACTCCTGTGGGAGTAATCATACTCCTGTGGCTAAAGGAGACAAATTTAGTCTTCAACGGTATCCCAAAATGCTTTTGAGAAAATAGAAATGCAAAAGATTCCTTATGCATCAGCAGTAGGAAGTCTAATGTATGCTCAAGTTTGTATGCGTCCGGATATTGCGTACATAGTTAGAGTGTTGGAAAGATATTTAAGCAATCTAGGAATGGATCATTGAAAAGCAGCCAAATGAGTCATGCGATATCTTCAAAGAATAAAACATTTCATTCTCATTTACAGGAGATCGGATAAATTAGAGATCATTGGGTATTTAAATTTCGATTTTGTTGGGTGCCATGATAACATGAAATCTACATCAGGCTATATCTTTCTGCTTGCTAGAGGAGCTATCTCTTGGAAGAGTGCTAAGCAATCTCTTATAACCTCTTCTACCATGGCAGCAGAGTTCATATCATGCTATGAGGCATCAAATCAAGGAATATGGCTGCGAAATTTTGTCACTGGGCTGCAAATTGTTGATGGAATTGAAAGACCACTTAAAGTCTTTTGTGACAATAAGTCAACAGTCTTGTATTCTAATAACAATAAGAGTTCAAATAAGTCAAAGTATAAAGACATTAAGTTCTTGGTTATTAAAGAAAGAGTTCAAAGTGGACAGATGTCTATTGAGCATATTGGCACAAACTCCATGGTTGCAGATCCGCTTACTAAAGGATTACCACCCAAGGTCTTTAATGAGCATACTGCTCACATGGGTGTCATGTCTTTTGAGGATATTTGATTTAAGTGGGAGTTTGTAATCTTGCTTTTCTTATTATAGACACATTTTCGATTTTTGGTTTATCGATATTTTCTGCAGAAAAGAATTTGACTTATTCACACTTTGTTTTTTGGATATGGATTGATCTCACTATATTTATAAAGTGGATCAGTTGAAAATAGACATGTTTAGATCACATTACATGTAATTTTCATGCTATGCATCTATACTTGATTTATGTCATTTGGTTGTATTTGTATATGGGATCAAGGATGGATTTAGTTACGAAATATATGTAACAAAAGTCGCCTTGGTTCTATATAGGTATAATTGATGGACAAGATTGTTCAGAAATGTCTTTGATTATGATAGTAAAGCTTTGAGCTCATAAAGTTGACGTATAATTATAAGGCAATATGCTGATATATGTGTGTGTGTGTGTGTGTGTGTGTGTGTGTGTGTGTGTGTGTAAGTATGTATAGTCCAAGTGGGAGATTGTTAGGATTTATGGACAAATACATTATATATTTATTAAGATTATAATAATTATATGTCATAACTATCATTTAAAAGGGTTGGCCCAAAATATTAAAGTGATCTAATTTAGAAAAAATTAAAGTGGACCATAATAATAATAATATTATAAGTATGGATTAAATGTATAGATATTTTTTTATAATTTCTAATTTTATGATACGTTAAATTAGAAATAAAGAAAAATTTTATCATATAAAAAGGTTATGGTTCCCAAATTATAGGTAATTGTATTGTCTTTCTGAATTCCCATCTGCAAAAAATAGTTTTTCATCCTATCTATCAATTTGGAAGATCTTTACCCACAAAATTTTTGTTTTTCAATTAAAATTATGAATTCAAGTCGCTAAAGATTTTGTGTTTTCTTAATAATTTGATATGAATTAGATTGTCTAGAAAAATTCTAGGGTCAATCACAAAAAGTTTAAGGAACAAACTTTTCTTGCGATCCAATGTTATCCAAACTTAGCATTTTGTAATTCAAATATCCTTTTCTTCACTATTTTGTATAATTGCTACTTATATAACATATATATTTTAATTTAAAATATTTCACCCTTAATCAAGTTCATATTTATAGATTTGAAGTCATGTTAAGTCCAAACAAAAAAAACTTGATTTTGCTTTATACTAAAGATTATAAAACTAATATAGTTAGTGAATTAAACCAAAGAGTACAAAATACTTCTGTAACAAACCAGCAAAAAAGCTAAATTATTAATTGGTTACTTATGTTGGAGGAAAATCCTTCACCTGAATTTTAAGTACCTTTACCCATCTCCATCTTACCACTAACAAGGAATAAAGACCTCACAATATAAATACAGTGAATTCAAGAGCCATGTCGCACCTATTAACTTGATGCTTGATCCAAATATTTCTTGCAGAACTGTTAGAAGCTAACAACCGATCCAAGAATGAAGAGTCAACATTTCACATCCATTAAAGTTGCAGAAATAATTCCCAAGGCAAGCTCTCAGGAAGACGGAACTATAGGTCAGCCACTGCCGAATTCACCCAGCTCATTGGCTGGAATGAGACAGACTGATAATCATAATCCAGCAAGTGGTGCAGTTTTTGCACACTTGGTCTCCTCGTGAAAACAGAGGACTTTCTACACCTAGCAGTAATTTATGTGGTCAAAGTTCAAGCAAACAACAAAACTCTCATGCAAAACAAACCCAATCAAAATTAACACACGAAACCATTCCAAGTTAAAGCAGAGGAGAGAGAGAGCGGGAGAAAGGTCTCTTCCCGGAACAACGGAAGAGGAGTGGCGTTCCACAGCAGAGCTGTACATAAGGACGGAGTAACAGGCCTTATAGCCTATCTGTTGTTGGTGGATACACATACGCCGAGGAAAATATAGGCCCAAGTTCAGCTTTGAGCCCACTCATCAGAAAGAAAAAATAGAGAAGAAGGATGAGTCGGATTTGGGAGGTCCCGCATGAGTGCGTGTCCGTCTGTGAGCAGACATAGTGGAGTATGAGAGTGGAGTTGCGTTGAGTTGTGTATATGGAGATGGGATAAGAATTTAGTGGGTGATGCGCTGCGCTCAAAGCAGTGGCAGAATCTTTGTTTGGATCAGAAATGAATATTCAAGCTCTGCTTGTTTATAGCTTCTCCTCTTCAACGTTTTCATCTTCCTCCTATCTCAGACCTCTCTGCTCACAGAGGAAATCTCAGCAACCCAATCCAAATGGCAGCGATAATGGTACGCTCTCTTTCAATCATTTCCCTTAAAAGAAAATGCCATTCTGATCGAATCAATTGATTACTTTTGTTCTTGTTTGAGATGCATCGGTTTTTGTGTCTGATGCGAGTATTGTGTTGGTAGCTAAAAATCGAGCCTACTTGCTGAGCTTCAGCTTCCTTAATTTAAGAAACTTGATGCTTCCTGAGATCGGCTTTGGTGATTAACTTGCAAAACAGAAAGGCACTAAATTCGAATTCCCCAGGTCTGCACTCCGCTGCTTAAGTTAAGTACGGGAGTGAAATGGGGATTTTTTTCTTAATCATAGCTGATAATAGTAAACATAATGTAGAAAATCTTCAACATCTTATACCTATTCGTTGTAAATTGTTTGTTTTAATCCCGTTTGCTAAAATTTGGTTGACATTGTTGGGATACAATCCAAGTCCCATATACCACATTGGAAAATTAAGGGAGAAACACCTTGAATATAAGTGTGTCCACCTAACTCCATTAGTATGAGGCCTTTTGGGAGGAGCCCAAAAACAAATCCGTGCGGGCTTGGCCCAAAGCGGACAATATCATACTAATGTGGAGTTAAGGGGATGCTTGGCGGTCCTAACAAGTGGTATCAGAGACCAGGTTCGGAGATGGAGCCAATGGTGGACTGCATTGTGTGGGAGGGTCCTCGATTTGTTCATGCGATTGGAGATTCGTGTTTGGTGCCTTGTGTCGAAAGTCTTCCTTTGTGGTGGCCAGGCGGCGTGTCTCGTTGATTGATAACGGCGGTGCAAGATGATTTGACGGATCAAATGAATTATCGCTCGAGGGGAGGACATAAGCTGTGGGAGGCCCTCGGTAAGTCCTCGCGATTGGAAAATGGATTATCGCTAGAGGAGAGACCACGTGTTGTGTGGTCCTTGGTTTGAGGGGAGGATTGTTGGGATACAATCCAAGTCCCATATCCCACATTGGAAAATTAAGGGAGAAACACCTTGAATATAAGTGTGTCCACCTAACTCCATTAGTATGAGGCCTTTTGGGAGGAGCCCAAAAACAAATCCGTGCGGGCTTGGCCCAAAGCGGACAATATCATACTAATGTGGAGTTAAGGGGATGCTTGGCGGTCCCAACAGACATTTTATTGGATGTATTGAATTTTGGTGGATCCGAATTGCAATTCAACCAAAAAGCTCACTGTGTGATCCGAATTGGAGAAAAATGGGAATATAGTGGAGGGCAAGGGCTGACATGGATCTGTTATGTATTCTTTTGTGAGGCTCATCTCTGTTTTCGTTTAGTTATTTTTGGGAAGTAGTTATGAATTATAGGGGTTTGTAATTTGGGAATTTGATGTAAGTTCATTTCAGTACATTGTGGAAAAATCATTCTCTGCTCCTGAATAAGGACGTAGCATTTTGGTCCAACTTCTTAAATTCTTGTGTAAATTTCTCTCTCTCTTATATTTGTGTGTTAAGATTTTCAGTTTATGTGGTATGAGTAAGTAAAACTTGCAATTGTATTCAGCTAAAATTTCATGGAAACCTTATTTGATGGGCAGGTGATAAATTCTCAACAGACTGGGACAAGGCTTGGTCGAAGTTCAAGAAGCGGGGGAAGAAGACGCTGTTTTCGCAGTTCTCTCCAAACAAGTATGTGAGTTGGAATCCAAGGCGCTCTGAATTCCCACTATCCGAAGAGATTGATCCAATCAAGAGAACAGAGAGGTCCAACCTCAGATTATGGACCAGTCCAAGGTTTACTCTTGTGGGTGCCATTATTATAGTCACGTTTCTTTTGGTCTACACTATTCTTTATCCAATTAGGTGATTCAACTCAAGAAATTTATGTAACAGTAACACTCCAGAATAGAATGGCCTGTGCTGTAAAAGTACGATCAAGTTCAAGTAAATACATATTTTGTAGGAATAGATTAGCTTTTTATCGAGATGTAAAACCTTCACAAAATCAGCTCAAAGAGAGACTGACGGATTGCAGTGCAATTACAATATTTGATCTTTCTTCTTCCCCTCGTGTTTCTTTTCAATTTTTGTATCTTAGAAGTTCTTTGAAAACTAATGCTTTTCTCTTCTGTTAAGTTCTTGTTCCATTTTGTGTTTTTACTGTTACTTTGACGAATGATTAATTAAACAAAATCTGATAAAAAAATTGGTTAACTCTGATAAAAAATTAAACAAAATCCAATTCTATATCCACTTTGGATACAAAAAGAACGACACCCATCAATAATCTTGTCTTGCACTTGTCTCACATATGCTCTCCCAAGTCATTTTCATGGGGGACAATGAATACTTCAAATAGAAAAAAAAAAAAAAAAATAATAATAATAATAAATAAAAGAAAGAAAGAAAGAAAGAAAAAAGGATTGGACTCATTCTTGTCTTGGTAAGTTTCTCAGGTTATGAGGGGCAGAGCTTGGCTTCTTCCTTCTTTTTTATTATTATTATTTTTAATGTGTGTGAGAAAGGAATGTGCATGGCTATGTATGTCATAATCCATCCATCACAATGTTGTGCATGAATGGATGTGAAAGTTATGTTGTGATGTAGATAATAACAAAGATGTCATAGTTTCCATGTTAGATTCTTTTATTAGTTAATCTCATTTCTTGCAAAAATGAAAAACCTTGAAGGTCAAGTTCGCATTGTTAAGGTCTAGTTAAAACTATCTAAAATTATTCACGCTTTCAGCCAAACAATTTGGAAAATCTTTACCAATTCTATTTTGTGTCTGTCGTTTCTTCGTCAACTACAGATGTCACCTCATCGATTTGAAGTGGAAAAGTTTATGCCCCATTTAACACACCAAGCCAATGGTGCATGTCCTCTCAATGGAGCATATGGTATATATATGGCCTTATCCGCCTTTCTTCTGCATTCAAACTGCCCAACAAAAAAGGGAAAAAAAAAAGCATATCCTTTGTTTATTATTCTGTTGAATTTTCTCCAATTTCAGATAGCTAGAGACATGGGCATTGCCAATGGAGTCCCTCAAAGTCATCAGCACAAGAAGAAAAGTGGTAGGCTTCCTCCTAAGAGAGGTCAAATCAAAGTGAATATAATCTGTAAGTTGATGAGCATCATAGCCAAAGCAGGAAGAACAATGGCTAGAAAGAAGCAGAAGGATATTCAGCCTCTCGAGTCGATGCAG
This sequence comes from Excoecaria agallocha, assembly GCA_037975025.1. Lineage (NCBI taxonomy): Eukaryota > Viridiplantae > Streptophyta > Magnoliopsida > Malpighiales > Euphorbiaceae > Excoecaria > Excoecaria agallocha. The sequence continues at coordinate 301,127 of CM075806.1, read as the reverse complement.
GTGTAATGCCCTGATGGGTATTCTGATTCTGACCTATAGTGGTGGAGTTTTGCTAGTTTCAGATGTTGTATTATATTTCTTTTCCTGCATTATTACTTGATAGCAGCAGCTTCAATAACTTTGCAGTGCAACTTCAATATAATTATTGTTAAGATAATAAAGTATTCACTTCCTCCCTACTCTATCACTGTTACTTTGATTCTTCTTACAGAGTTCAGGAGAGATTTTACGGTTCAGATCCTACCTACATTCTTATTTTCAAAGTTTTTGTCTTTTTAAACCAATCTGGGCAAGTGAACATGAAAGCAAGAACTAAGCAACTATATAAACATACATATATATTTCTGCTGCGTGGTTAAGGTAAAGCCGCTCGAGATAATGCTCATCTAAATCTGATCCATAAATTGCACATCGATCAAGTGCGAATGACCATAGAAGATACAGGAGGCCTTTCTCTCTTTTCTTTTATTATTTTGTATGCTGTGGTCAAGTAATTTTGGTGGAGATGGGAACAGTTGGGACCGCAGAAGGATGTTTGAATTGTTTAATTTAAGGACACGGCATATGAGGGTGGACTGTGGACCAATATACTGAATTGTTCTTTTTCTTTTCTTTGCCTGACGAACAAGTTCAGGAACGTTCATGCACTGCATGAAATTCTTTTCCATTGAACGTATCTGAAAATGAGCTTTTATGAGCATCAAAGCCAGAGCAGGAACTGCAGTGGCTAGAATTAGAAAGAAGCATAGAGTCGATCCATGTATAATTAATGCTCTGATGGTGTTCTGATTCTGCCCGATAGTCTTAGATCTTCTTACTTGATACCAGTAGCTTAATAACTTTACAATTTTGCTATTACAGATGCCAATTTGGGCAAGTCAACACACGGATAATCTGCAACATTGTTAGAGCTTTGTAACAGTAAAATTTCTAATATCTAATTTATAACATAAAAATTATCTAACTTTCATTCATGTGACGAAATGGGTTTGCTGGTCACCATTAAGCTTCTTTTTGTCAAAATTTTTACAAAACTTAATTCTAATCGAAACTAGGTATGTTCCATATTAAAAATTTTAACTTAGCTAGACAGAATTATAAAATTACTTAAAAATCTTAAAATTATTTTAGAAACTGAACTTTTAAGATTTATGGCTCTCCAAAAAAACTCTATTTTTTAAAAAATAATTTTTAAACTCGCTTTATTTTAAAGCAAATTCTTCTAATAATGCCTTCAAAAAAATCCAACTAAATTGCTAAATTTTTTTATATCCAGTAATTATTAATTATTTATTTAAACCATGAAATAGATAAGAATTCAGTAATAGAATTGTTAAATAATATTATTTACCGTAATAATTCTCTAAATGAATCTTTTGAAAAATTTAATGTTTTATATAGAATGCTTAAAAATGTTTAGAAGAATTGGCTATAACTCAAAATGAGTTTGGAAATTATTTTCGAAAAAATAGAGAATTTTTGGATTTTATTGCAAGTTTTTAGTATTATAACGAATATGAAAATTTGAGAAAAAGTTAAAAAATTTAAAATCCTATCTCCAGAATAAATATTTTTGAGTAGCTATATGTATAATTACATTTAGGTAAATTAAAATTTCTAATATAGCACATATTCGCTGTAATTGGTATCAGATAGCGGATAATTTATTTGAAATCAAAAGGAACTACATTGTTAACATGTAAACCTATAATGACACATTAATTTGTTTTAAATTAGATGATTTTATGTCATAAATTATTAAAGACTTTATTGTTACAAAGATTATAATTGGGTGACCAGTAAATTAAAGTTAGTTTCTGTAACGTTCTTGAATCCGTCGCTAGTATGATATTGTCTATTTTGTTACCTGTCACTCCACATGTCTGCTTTGAAAACCATGCCGGAGTTAGGTGACTCAAGATTTTGTTTTTGAGATACCCCAAAAAGTATCGTACTAGGGAGAAATATCCACATCCTTATATGGCATGCTTCGTTCTACACTCCAATCGATGTGAAATCTCACAATCCACCCTCCTTAGGGCCCAGCGTCCTCATTGGCATACCAGTCCGGCACCAGCTCTAATACCAATTGTAACGTCCTTAAATCCGCCGCTAGTACGATGTTGTCCGCTTTGCCACCTGTCACTCCACATGTCTGTTTTGAAAACCATATCGAAGCTAGGTGACTCACGGTTTTGCTTTTGAGGTATCCCCAAAACACGTCGTACTAGGGAGAGGTATCCACATCCTTATATGGCATGCTTCGTTCTTCACTTCAACTGATATGAAATCTCACAGTTTTACTCATGGTCACTGCACTTGTAGTCATTTTCACAACAGTAGTAAATTTCTTTTTTTTTTTCATAAAAATCACTGAAATTTGAGAGTATATACAATAAAATCACTTCGACCGATTTTTGATAAGAGAAATACCGAAAAATTCAACTAGTATGTCTGGCTACCACAACATATACACATGTCATCCAGCGTAGCACCACGTCAACATAACACGTGGCAATTTCAAATATTATTTTATGTCCACGTGTGTGCTAACGTAGCAAACATGACACGTGTCATACTGATATGGTGTCACGTTGGATGTCATGTGCGTATGTTGTGATGATGGGACATACTATCTGGATTTTTCGGTATTTTTTTTACCGAAAATCGATCAAAGTAATTTTATTATATATATTGAAAAATTTCACTGATTTTTATATAAAAAAGAATTATTACTGTCATGAAACTGACTATAAGTACAGTAACTATAAGTGAAACTAACCCCTGTAAATTATCCAAGAAAGAGCTAAGTAACTATGTATCTACTGCATGGTTAAGGTTAAGGTCACTCAACATCAATAATCACATATAATTCTTGCCCAACCAGATTCATAAATTTTTGATTAACCAAGTTAATGAATAACGTGGTACAGTAAGGTTACTGTGGAATGGGAACAAATGGGAAGCAGTGTTTAGTTTTAAGGATAAAACGGCGTGGACCAATGTATTGAAACTCTTCTCTGCCTCACTTCAATTATGAGTTTCGTGTTTAACAAGTTGTAAGAAGTGGGGATGGTTCATGCACTTCTCAATCCAAGCTTTTTTCAATGATTAATTGGTGAGAATTTCGAAAAATGATCCACGATCAGACCATCAATCATATACAAGAACGACCAAAGCTTCATAACTCGTCATAGCTTGAAATTCCTGGGTCTGATGAAGATCATAGAAGCCAAGTTTTCAATGGACTACCACTAAAACCCTGTTCTGCCCCCATAGCTCATACAAACTGATGGTCCTTGTCTTTTACCAAATAGATTTACCTACCCTTTCCCACTGATTTTTTCTTTTTTTATTAATTTGTTGTTTTTTTCTTCTTTTCCTCTTTAAAGGAAATTCAAACGATTTACTGGATTTTTTTTTTCTGAGTGAAAATAATCATTCATGTACAGTGTACTTGCTGCACAATGTACAGGCGCACCATTAAAAAAGACAAACGACAATCACATAATGATAGGCAGGACCATCTCCATTATTTTCGATTGCATTTGTACTTCTTGACTCGAAATCATAATGTATTGCGCGCGTCTTACTTTCTATCTCTACCATTTTATAGTGCAATGTGAACAAGCATCCCTTCATCACTACACGTCTTCAAGCCGAAAAAAAAACCAAACGTTACTCACAATTTGAGTTTATAATTTGAATTTAGATATTATATGTTTTAAGCAAATCTTAACACATAATGCATTCATCAATAAGGCAAATCACTTCTTACCATATTTCTTTCCCCAATTACCGTCCAAGCTTGATGTTGTTTCGACTTAAATGGAACGAGTCAAACATCAAATATCTAACAAATTTAGATGACATATCACTGAATAGCAGAGCAGGAAGCATCATTAAAAAGCCCTTTTCAAGTTGAATTCTTCAGCCATTAAACGGGAAGAACTAGAAGTCTCTTTGTTATAAAAATAATTATCAACCATTTTTATTGGATGTTAAACATGACTCAAAATACACATTGAATTAATTAAACTCAACTAGTTACTCTAAATGATGAATGGCAGTATGCTTGTTCCTCCGCCACGATGGGAATCCCTTCAAAGCTCAAAGAGTTCGAAGTCGAGATTCATCTTGCAAACAAGAAGCATAGCCATGCACTTCAAAGCTCAAGAAGATTATCAAAAAGATAGGCAATGAAGCTTGTCATCCTCTTACTACTAGTATTTACTAGGGAAACCCTCAGCATCAAAACCAAACACAAATTGCAATGGACTCCGATATTCATATTTAATATCATAAATTGGAGATATGACGTCAGTATGTTTTTTCCAAAACAAGGAAAGGCTCATAACTTTCTGAATGATCTCGGGTAATGCGACGAAATCCACTCGCGAGTTGTCAGAGGTCAGGGCCATCATCCCACTGCAGGATCATTAGTCGACATTTTAAAAGGCATGTAGACAACAGGGTCTGCTCTTGGAATTAATTGGCACCGCCAGGCTCCTGAATTTGGATTGATGTTTTTGCTAAACTTGCTTCTAGCTCATTTAATTCATCAAGGTCCAGTTCATCATCGTCGTCATCATCAATACCATCATCGTACTCAGCGGATGTTGTGGATGTACTCGGCCCATCAGCAGCAGAATTAACATTATCCTGCACGGGAAGAGCAAACCCAGGTATCTTTAGTCCACAATTGTAAACATCTATTTAGTTTTACAGATTAAAATAATAGCAAAGAATTGAAATGTTAAAGGATGTAACGAAATCACATGCATCAAATTCCATAAGAGAACATCTGAAATCTCATAATTGGCAATGCAGTTAAATTGACATTATGCCTATATTTGAAAAGGTGCGTTTACCATGCTAATTAAGCTACAGACAAGCAGAAGTCCTCTCCCTAACATTGTCATTTTTCCTGGGTGTCATTTCATATGCATAAAGGAGGAGAAGAGGGCCAGGGTATTTGGTGTGGGATGTCTCACATATAACTGAAATCGGATTCTTTGGAACTGAATAGTAGACAAGGCCAGAGAAGGCCATCTAGAATAAAACAAACTTCATTGACAGATCCATGAAATAATCAACAAGCTATGTTTCGGCCATATGATATCAACCAACTCCATCACCTAGATTACGTTAGCTTAACTGATCCAGACATCCCAAAATCTCTCTCTTTCTATTTAGTCCAAGAGTAATTTACCTTCTTTTGAGGAGCATCAGGTTGTCCATCTCTTTGATATTCCTCGTATGCCTCAGCATCATCCACAAACACGCTAGCATCTGATAGAAATAGCTCACGACCACTGGAAGGAAACAAAAAATACACAACATTTAGCAAGTTACATTTAACGAATCAGAATATAGTATTAAATGACCACATTTTTATGTGTTGCGGGATAGAGCATACACTTGTCCATATCATTATGTACGCTAAGAAGGAAGAGCAAAAAAGGAAGGAAGACTAACCTCATTCGATCATTCTTAGCCCTCTCTGCCTGCTGGGCAGCCAAACCAGCATCTCTCTCTTCTATCTTTTTCTTCTTCCATTGCAGGAACAGCTCAGGAGTCATAGGGGTTGAAGTTGCTATTTTAGAACGCTAAAATCAAGAACAGTCATTCAGTCAGATGCCATTGAATGGACAAAGTATCAATCATAACAATCAAAGAGAAATAATTGGCTGTGCAACAAAAAGTATATGATGTTGTTAACTTTGAGCAAAATTATTATCACCTGATTTTCAATCTCCTCCTCAATGGGAATCTTTTCAGCCTCTTCCTCTAATAGAGCCTTCATCTGAGATTTTAATACATATCCTGGAGGAAGAGCATGTCTGTAATGACAGTCTTTACCACCATTTGGGCAAACCCAAAACCAGCCATACTGTTTCTTTTCCACAGCATCCAAAAAGTATTTGCAAACCTGCAAAAACAATACAAACAAGTTCAGTGTGCAAACTTGAAAGGACATTCTTTCTTCTTCCTTGATGCTGAAGAAAACACATTTTGAAATCGCTACTTCCCAACTCTAGTATTCGCTAATATTTTTCACACACATAAAAGTTTCATCCATGCCTTGTTCTATCCCCTTCCAGAGTTGATAACAACTCTCAACAGTCTTCTTGAAAATGGATTAGGTGATTTCAAATAATGGCCCTTATGAGGCACGACAGTCATTAAGGAAAGAATTTTTCAATGGCTGGCTAAGTTTCAACAATGAGTAATAAGATTTACTTATGTTTTGCATTGGTAATGGCCAACACCCTTACCCTTTACCATTAGTGGCTGTTACACCATAGCAGTAAAAGCCATTACATGCACAAGTGCCAGAATTTTTTTCGTTGAGATCTGGAATGCAATTCCTTACATACTCCACTTCTCAAAAAAACAACTCTTTTACATCAACCCAAATTCTTCAAAGTACCTACAACAAATCTAGCTAGATTTCACTCAATAGCAAGGCAAAGGTTCAAAAAAGGAGAGGATTATTTGTTGTTGATTTGGCAAATTTGTCATGTAACATCTGATTTCTTCTATAATAAATATGCATCAACTAATACACTAATTTGTAGATCTACAACTTTCATGATAATTTTGAAGTTAGTTTCAGAATCACATTTAATAGATTACTATACAATCAAAAATTTACCCAAAAAAATAGCACTTATGTTTAATCATTCTTACTAGTACACAATTTAATTCATATGGAAGCTAAATCATATATTGGCAACCATAAATACAAATCAATGACTTAGCAACCATTAGTTATGTCTTCATGCTCACTGTAGAAGCATTCCTTTATTTCACTTGAGACATTTGATAGATAATTATTTAATGCACCTTATGATTTCTATAAGAAAACACATCACAAAAGACTGTTATGCAGCAGCTGCAGAAGTGCAAATGCTTTCACATTCTACCACAAGTTAAATCTATGTTCCATGTACACGACAACTTTCCATGATATGGTCCATGGAATAAATGGCAGCTCATTCTATGATGGCAACTGCATTCCCATGCATTTTTTACATGACAGCCAGAAATTGCCATAAATTGCTGATGCATAACAAAGCCATTATTTCAAACATGATATCAAGACAAGCATAAACGTGTATTCTTCTGTTTTATGTTTCACAAGACATCTCTCATTCCACAAACCTTCACTCGATCGCCCATTAGGTTTTTGAGTATTAAATCCCAATAGATACAAATCTAAATTAGCTAAAGGTGTAAAGCTAGATAATATCGAATAATAACAAAAACGACAAACACTGATGTCAGAATCTTAAAGTCATTTTTCCCCTCCCCCTTGTTTGCAAAGTTCAAGAAATTATTGAGTACCGCACCCCAAATGATTATAATTCAGAATCCGCAAAGGTGAAAAATTAGATAGAAGCAAAACTATAGAAATGTCAAGTAGAAACAAAACTATAGAAATGTCAAGTAAAAACAAAACTATGAACATTTATCTCACTCTGCTAAGGTGCACTAGGTATTAATTCCAAATGGGGAGAACCAGTATATCAGGAAAGAAGTCATTTTTTTTACTCCCAGCTCTTTCTCAAAGGTCAAGAGAGCACCAAAGGCACTTCACAACAAAATAACATAACACGTGCTTGGTTAGGACAATAAGCAAGGAAAAATTTGAGCACGATTTCAACATTCAAGTTCAACAAATAAGTTTGAAGGTGATGAAGGCTATGCTTTCTGAAAATAATGGGGAAGCAAAGTTGAAATGTATTTATGTTCTCCACAAAACAAGAATATTTAGTCTCTTTAAGAAGAAAACTTACTATGTCGGTAGGTTTATTCTGATTATACTCTTTTGTCTTCGACTCCACAACCTTTTCCAGGGTCTCTTGATCCCAATCCTCCATGGTTTCTTAACAGGAAAAAACAAAAACACATGAGAACAACACCTCAAACATAACTAGAATGAAGCTCCAAGTCGGTAGAAAACAACCAAACAAATCAAATTCATTAAGCATTAACCTTGGTCACGCTTATCACTATAAATATCAATCTTTTCTCCTTTTCTCTGAACATTCAAATCGTGGGAGAACTTGCATTTGAAACCTTTCGTGCACTGTCCAGCTTTAAAGAACTCGCACAGTATAGACTTGGGATCAACACCTGATCAAACAGGCTATTAGTCAATGGAACATTCAACCAAACTATGCACAATTTAGAACAAAAACGGCTTCTTCAATAATCTGTTCTTGTCAAAGGAAAAACGATTACCAAGAGGAACTTTGGGCTGGCTGACAGCAACCTTAAACAATTCGTTCAGCTCCTTCTCTTTGGCCTTCTCTTCTTCTTTCTTTTTCTGTCACAGTTAAGATATTCATGAACTCTCTCTCCATAAAGGTTGATTTTTGCAGCAAATTAAACATCAAACCAGTATATAATTTTAAGTTCGATAAGAGTTTATCAAAAAGAGAAGGCCAAATAGGTAAATAAGAGAAATAAAAAAAAACAGCATACCTTAGCAGCCGTCTTAGAGGGGTCAGGTTTAGGTTGAACGTTTTGCTTGAGACTCTGTACATATTTCTGGACATTTTTGCTCTTGTTTTTGTTCTTGAGACCGAAGGTCTTGTCTTCTACGATCTTCTGCTTCTTCGCTAAATCGGCTTTTGATTGCTGCTTGGGAGGCATCTCTTATTTGCATTCAGTTAACAAAGCCTATCGGATAAGGAGGAGGCCAGGCCTTGATAGATGCGTCGTTATAGATAAGGGACCGGCGGCGAATGGGAGGAAAGATAGTGGCGGGGCAGCGATGCGGAGGGTGGGGAAATTTGTTTATGTTAGTGAGGAGTTTGACTGGTTGATTTCAGGTCGGGATTGGAGATGGATTCTAGAAAGTGCGTACGGATGGTCTGGGCTGGGCTTCATCTGATGTGGGATATCTCTAATTCAATTGGGCCAGAGTTTGTACTATCTGGGCCGGGACCACGTTTGATTTCCATGTCCCTGTGGCTAATTTCTCTCTTCACAATTTTTAAACAAAATACATTTCTATTAAATTAATGTTTTTTTTAAAGATTAAATTAATGTTTATTGACATTTTATAATATATTTTTTCAAAGTTACGCTAAAAAGATGGATTATTTATTTTTTAAATTCTTAAAAAAAAAGAAGATAGAACTAACTAAGGCTCTTACTAAATTGGGCGAGTTTACTGAATTTCTTGTACAATTGACTTGCATATCAATAACCCAATAGGTTATATTGATTTACCTAATTTATATAATATAAAAATGAGTATATATATAACAACGAATAGTAAATGATGACCGCTAATGAGATTCTAGTCACCTAAAAATATAACAATCAATGAGTTTTAGTATAAATAAATTTCTAATAGTCAAGCCAACAAGAGCATTAAAAATAAAAGGGAGATTTTTGGATGTAAAGATTTAGAAAATGCACGATAATAATGAAAATTCTTAAGTAGTGTTAAATCATACTGTATTAAATGAATCGAATTATTAATATTTTAGATATCATTAATAATATTACATTTTTAAATCAATTTATTTTTAAATACTAGTAACATTTAAACTACTTATATCATATCTTATCATATTAAATGAGTCAGATTATTATTATCAATCATCCACTGATTATTAATAATATTATATTTTTAAATGCTAGTAACATTCAAATAACTCATATTGTATATTAAATGAATCGAATTATTAATACTTTAGATACCGACCAATCATTAATAACATTACATCTTTAAATCAATTTATTTGTAAATGTTAGTAATATTTAGATAACTTATATCATATTTTACATATTAAATGAGTCGGATTATTAATATCAAATACCCACAGATTATTAATAACATTATTTTTTTAAAGATTAGTAACATTTAAATATCCAAAATCAAAAGATTTAGATTTCCTAGTTTGTTCAGTAGTTGATGGATATAGCTAATATCACAGTTGATAGGATTATGTGTTTAAGCCAAAATAGTGTAACTCCATTTCATGCAATACTCTTGTCATGAATGAGTCACACATGATTTGTGCCTCTTAACTCTAAAAACCCATAACATAGGTCCAATTAGTACACTATTTGCTCCTAAGAAAATAAAAAAGAATAATTTTGCTTAAGCAATGAGATATTTTGACAATAGATATTTGTGAAGGAAAATGACATAAAAATGAAAAAGAAATTAAAGAAGGGACTTTCACAAAAATACCCGAAAATAGGAAGTCAATTTTAAAAATACCACTTCTGTTTTTTCCCTTCCAAATTTACCTTTTTTTTAAATTTACACTTTTAAAAATACCCCTTTTTCTATTTAACTAAAACTCTCTTTCATTTTTTATTTTTCATTGTCTTCTTCCCTTCTTCTGCGTTTTTTTTAACTTCTTTTCTTCATCTGATAGTTTTCTTTGATTTCTCCTGTTTCATTGTCTTCATTTAACGACTTTGGTAGTTTCCGTCTCCCTGTATTTTCCTCTCCTGTTTCATTGTTTTGTGTTAGAATAATTGTTGATGAAAAATTCTAGTTTATTGTCGTAATTTGTTGCTTATTTTCAGTTTTTGGCTAGATACGCCACTAACCAGGATATCATGCAACCAGGTAGATGTGAGACGGTTGCGTTTTGAAGAATTTTGAAGGCATTCGGCTGGATTGAGTTCAACCGTGTTGAATATTTTTTTGCTACCAGAATATCCCCTGATAAAAACATTGTAAATAAAGAAATTAGGGTTTTGAATTTGGTAAAAAACCTGTAAACCATAATCTAGCAGGTTGTTGTCAATGGTAAAAGCAATTAAGCGGCTGGCTGCAAATACATCAAAGATTGTATGGGTTCTTATCATATGGGCATGGATGATTTTCAGCTGGGAAAGCGAGAAGCAGGATTCTAGCAGCAAAAGTTATGGATTTTTTAGCTTGAGAGTCCTTGAAACCAGGCTGCTAGTACTGCTCATTTTCTGAACCTTGAAAAATAATATTTGAGTCTTAAAATGCTTACTCTATCAAGAAGACAAATCTCGTTAATTCTCATTAACACTCTTTCTGCGATGTTGGAGGTTTGCCTCCCGGAAAGTTTGCAGTGTGCTTAAATTACTTTTCCAATGTCCTGTCCCAACTCTCTCTTCAAGTTTTCTACTAAGCTTATTTATTATCTTTTTGTGGCTGACTCTCTTTCAATGCGCACAGTTACCTATCAACACTAAAGCAATTATCGTGTGCGCAAATTAATAGCTATTTGTGTTGTAATTGTATACTATACAAGCATAATGGTCAAGTGTGGCATGTGAGTCACCTATTTTCCATAAATTTATCTTCTGAAAATAATACAATTGCTTTGTTTGCTAGAAATATAATATCTCCTCTCACAGATATACATGATTGACTTATGCCTTTTGATCGACTTAGCATTTATCATCATCACTGAAAACAAAAGGATAAATTCTTTACTATTTCAAGCTGAGGCTGCTTTAATTTGATTATGTATGCTTAGTTTTTTACTAATAATATGATAAGTGGAAATTCTTCCTGTCAGTTGATATTTATATTTATAAATCAAACCGGCCGATAGATATTTTCTTTTACTTATTTTGTAACTATATAGAGTGAATTTAAGTAAAAATTGTTTCTTTAATTTTGAATGAGCCGTTAGTTTGTAAAATCCATGTCCTGCATGCCCACGGTACAAATTGCATATATATCTTGACTAACATGTGTTTGGCTGTAACTACAAGAGCAAAGTGATGCAGATATTATTGGAGCATATCTACGCTGGTTTTGATTCATCCACAAAATCATTGTTTGGAGATAATTAATAAAAAACAATGCTTGTTATCCTTTGAGGCAACTTGTTAATTTTATCCAATATTTTGGTATACCAGACGGTATACCGGTATACCACCTGGTATACCAAATTTCAGAACTAAAATTGTATTATGAAATTTGGTATACCTGACGGTATACCGGTATACCACCTGGTATACCAAATTCTAGAACTAAAATTGTATTTTGGAATTTGGTATATCAGACGGTATACCGGTATACCACCTGGTATACCAAATTCCAGAACTAAAATTGTATTCTGGAATTTGGTATACCAGAAGGTATACCGGTATACCACCTGGTATACCAAATTTCAGAACTAAAATTGTATTCTGGAATTTGGTATACCAGATGGTATATCGGTATACCACCCGGTATACCAAATTTCAGAACTAAAATTTTATCCAATATTTTGGTATACCAGACGGTATACCGGTATACCACGTGGTATACCAACTTTCATAACTAAAATTTTAAACGGTATAATTAAATTATTTTTTGTTCAGTACCTAAATATGATAAAATACTACTACAAAAATGTCTATTGATTAAGCTTGAATAATATATATACATATACAAACTAATAAAGGACATTAAAAGCAATGTACGGTCTCATCTACATATATTATCAAATTTAGAACATCCTCCTCTTCTTTGATGAGTTTGTTCATCTTTTAACCTGGCCCCCACAATGATTTGAGACAGGTAACCACTTTTTGAATTATATAGACCCCTTCAGTGAACATCAAATATAAGAATCCCTACATTCTTAAAATTATGTTTATTAAGGATAATGCTTCAAAGAATCAGACTGAATATTCAATTGATTTTCAGTAGAAAATAGAATAGATAGTATACGATCTTCTTACTATGGGGTTAAGCATAGCTACAATTTTGTCTCCAACTTTAAAGTTGGTGACCCCAGCTCCAACCTCTACAACTTCTCCAGCCACATCAAGACCTACCCCAATAAAACTTTTGTTCAATCCACAAAGGGAAATAACTTAAAAAGTGAACAAAAACATTGATCAAGAAAATAAACTATTTAACAGAGGGGATCAGGATTCAGATTCATTGAACAAATGAATGACATGGTGAAATGATTCTTGCAAGTTAACTTCTCCATCTAGTAACCAAACAAGAGAAAATAATTTTCTTTTCTTTCCATTTCCATTCAATTCCCTCAAACAAACAAGCAGTTAGCTAAATCTCTCAATAAAAGGATAATATTCAAACTAAAGCTGCCAATCCAGCTAGCTGCAAATCATGCTGGCAAGTTCAAACCCATTTCTTCCCTGTATCTATCGCTATATATGCATACCTTCATAAATTATACTCCTCTAACCCCGATTTTAATTTTTAAAAACAATCCAACTAGCTGCAAATCATGCTGGCAAGTTCAAACCCGAATTGAACATTCCCAGGAAAAAAGGATAAAAATTCCCAGTTAATTAACTGAAGAAGAAAACAGAAATTAAATTACTGGGTATGAAAGGAAACTTGAAAATGTAAAGAGAGAATGATGTTAATTAATTTTCTTTAGGAAATGAGAGATGAGAATAAAACAAGTGAATCAGTAGGGAAAATAACATAATTACACAACATCTAATTCTATAAAAGCTACTAAAAAAATTGCAATTTGATTAATTTACTTCGAATCCTCACCTTTTTTTCTTCGAAGAAGAAGAAACTGCAGACTTGTTGTTTCAATGGTGAGAGAAAGCGATAAGAGATGCAATAGGACGGCGTAGTAGATCTATACCGGATAACCTGAAATTACCAGCGAAGCCACACCCAGTTTCCAATTGTATAGCAGAAACGGCGGATGAAAAAAGAAAAGACGATGGCTACTGGATTGCCGATCCTCCACTACTTTTTTTAAAGAGAAAGAGAGGGGATGGGTTAGGAGAGGGAGGGGATGGGTTTGAAAAAGCTAAGGAATACAAACAAAAACTACAGAGCATACAAATTGCTTAACCTCAAACCTCAACATTCAGTTTGAGTCACTTTAAAATCACATAATCGCTAAGCATCGAGTGTTTTAAACTTTAAACCAAATATATATTACCTGAAGAGTGAGAGAGGAGAGATCAAACAAAATAAGCAATAGCCGATCGAGATAATCTTCTTCTCTTCCTTCTTTGTCGCCTTTTTCCCGTTGAATCGCAGGAAACATCGATTGATTTTTGATTTCGTTCTTGGAGTTCGATTTTGACAGATTTCGAGAACCTTCCTCCACCATAACTGTTGTTAGAGTGATTAAAATTGTTATAATTCGATAAATCCTTCACTGCTCTCCTTGCCGATTTCGATTTCGCTTCGTTTCTCACCATTTCTCTGTGTCTGAATTTAAGTTGGCAAGCAGACGCTCTCTCTCTCTTTCTCTATCCGATGAAACGAGAGATTGAAAATGAGATACATTTGCAGAGGGAGAGAGAACGATAATTAGGCTTATAAATAAAAGGATATTTTTAAAAATAAAATATTAAAAAAAGGTAATTTTAAACTCAAAATATAAATGACTGTATTTTTAAAAAACAGGTTAGAAAAAACGGTATTTTATGTAAATTCCTCATTAAAGAAAAGAGGATTATCCATTTCCGGCCCAACTCCAAGGCCCAAAAAACCAGCAAAATACCAACCTTTCAATTTCAATCTACCGGATAAAATCTCATTAAAACCCCCAAACCAAAATAACGGTTTGGAGAAGCAATTCTCAGTATGAGGGAGCTTGTCCTCCTCGGCTCTTCCTCCATTATCACTCCTCCCTCCTCCTCTGCTCCTCACCATTACCATTCCTCTAAACCTAAATACAAATCTTCACTTCACAATCTCCTCTCTTCTCCGTCTAAGCCTATCTCCTCCGTCCATTCCCGCTCTCCTCTTCTCTCCGCCGCTCCTTTGGACACCTCCCGCCACACTTCCATCGATGATTCTCTCAATCTCGCCGAGGACGGACGCCTCCATGAATTTGTTGCAATCGCGGAGTCGGTTGTTGCTTCGGGCCTCGAGGCTTCCCGATGCTTTACGGGAATGAGTTTGGTGGCTGTTGCAAAGGGGATTTCCAAGAATCTTAAGGAGGGAAATGTGGAAAGTGTCGCTCAAGTTTTGAGGAGATTTGATCAGCTAGGAATTCCTCCGTTGAAGCTTTTTGACCGAGTTTCTATGGATTTGCTCAAAACTGGATGTCTTCGGATTGTGAATCGCGGTAACCTGGAGGAAATTGTTGCTCTAATGGAGACTCTTGCAGGTAAAAGTATTACTTAATATAGTCGTTCAAGACGTGTTTTATGTATCTTCTTCAACTTAGTCTGCTTCAAAGTGAGTTGAATTTTTTTTTTCCTTCTCTGAAAATGACTCGTATCCGGGATACGGAAATAAGTGGAATTTGTATCTTTGAATCTGGAAGTTTATGTATGCTCTTGGATGGATTTAGGCTAGCATTGTATACAATCTACATTCTTTGCCTTGAGTAAAGAATATATGATGCTTTTTGCAGGCTTGTCCTTCTGCATCAAAGAACTAGTGGAGCCATCTCGAGTTATTAAACTCTGCATTTATAAACGTAATCCTCAGATGGCAGTAAGGTATTATAAGTCTTTGTGAATTAGTTGGTTTCTGTGATGCTTGGCTTTTATTTTGAGTTTGATTTCATTTCATTGAAATTTGGTGTCACTTTGAACATTGGTTTCAAATTTTCCTTTTTTATTCGCTTTCTCATACTCCTGTTTTGCATATGTAGGTATGCAAGTCTATTTCCACATGAAGGCATATTAGTTTGTGCAGTTATAAAAAAGTTTGGAAAAAGAGGAGACTTGGACTCTGCTTTGAAAGCATATGAAGTATATGAGCAGCAATCGAATGTTCCCAATATGTTTGTGTATCGTGCAATAATTGACGTTTGTGGTCTCTGTAGCAACTACATGAAATCCAGGTACATTTATGAGGTACATACCTTGACTATCTTCAACTTCTGAACTTTTTTAATACTGCTATAATTATAACTATGCCATTTGGTTTACATGCCTTAATTCTCAGCTTCGGAGTCCAGTTTAACTTTAGCCTGGTAAATAGGTCATGCATTTCAGAACGCGTAACTAGCCTTTTAATGCTTGTACCCTTTCATTCCATTCAATTATCTTCAAATTTTTGCGGGCTTAGGGGTTTGTCCTACTTCATGGATAGGCAACTGATAGTCAAAAAAAAAAAAAGAGCTTGTGAAGAATGGCCCTTATCATTGGAAAAATTGGCATTTTTTTTAGACTAAGGCCTTATTTGGATCATGGTTTGCAATGGGATGGTATGGAATGATATGATATTTTGTTATTTGAAAAAATAGGCTCTTTATAGTTACGGTGGTCTTGCATGGTTTTCTATTTTTTTTTTCTCTTATCACTTTTGTTTAATTTTGATAATTCCCTTTATATTCTAATATAACTCTTATCTTTTATCTCTTTTATCAAAATTTATTTTTATAGTTTATTTTTTGAGTTTTTTCCTTTTTATGAAAAATCTATCAAATCATATCATATCACGGTATCTTTTCAAACATATTAGCAAATAAAACTATATCATACCATCCAATCTCATAAACTATCTTATCCAAACAAGGTGTAAAGACATCATCTGGAATCAGGTTTGACTTTTTTGTGTGTATGAATTTTGCTGCAGGAAATTCTCAATCAGAAGGTCATGCCAAATATATTTGTATTCAACAGTCTCATGAATGTGAATTCCCATGATTTGTGCTATACATTGCACGTGTACAAGAACATGCAAGTAACTCCCTCTCTCTCTGTCTCTCTCTCTCTCTCATGCACGCACTTCTTGTACATTGACATCGGGTGCTCATGCACAAAAATTGAGCTTTATTTCCTGTCTATCCATTTATATATATATTTTTTTTTCCTAAGCCTTTTACTTCCTTGACCGATTCTTTGGTTATGTATCCTATCAAACCTACCTGGTAACCAAAATTTTGGAAGGAAAAAAAAAAACTCACAAGATCATAATACTATTGTAAAAACATCGGGCATTTTGATGTGAATTTCTTTTCATTATAATCCAAAATTAATTCAAATTACCTCCTTTTGACTTTGAAGACTGATTAAGTGCAGAATTTGTATTTGCATATCGGTAACACAATGAAGTAAACCTACTTATCCTACACATGCAGAATCTCGGGGTAGCAGCAGATATAGCATCTTATAATATCCTTCTGAAGGCATGCTCACTTGCTGGAAAATTGGACTTGGCCCAAGAAATTTATAGAGAAGTAAGACAGCTGGAATCTGCAGGACTGTTGAAGTTGGATGCCTTCACATACTGCACAATTATAAAGGTACATCTCACTGCAATATATAGTTTGCCAATCAGCATCTCCTCCATGGATAATCTCACTGTTTTTCATGGTGTTTATGGTGGCAGTTGTGATTTTCTTCAGTAACTCTTGTTTGTTGCCATGATACAGATCTTTGCAGATGCAAAATTATGGCAAATGGCACTAAAAATTAAAGAGGATATGCTATCATCCGGTGTTACTCCTAATACATTTACATGGTCATCATTGATCAGTGCCTGTGCAAATACGGGTCTTGTAGAGCAGGCAATTAAATTATTTGACGAGATGCTTCTAGCTGGCTGTGAACCAAATGCACAGTGTTGCAACATTCTTTTACATGCTTGTGTAGAGGCTTGTCAATACGATAGAGCTTTTCGGCTTTTTCAGATCTGGAGGGGCAATGAAGTCCTTGATGCCTATGGTGAAGATTACAACTCCAGTGATGATAATGTAGTGGGCACAGAGCTCACGAGCCAACATGACATTACTGCCGCACCAATTCTAGCATTTAATTCACATCATTTGAGCTTTATCAAGAAATTTCCGTTTGCACCCTCATCAACGACATATAATATATTAATGAAAGCACGTGGTAGTGATTACCGTCGTGCAAAAGCTTTAATGGATGAGATGAAGACAATGGCCATTTCCCCTGATCATATAAGTTGGTCAATCTTGATTGATATATGTGCAAATTCGGGCAACGTGGAGGGTGCCATACAGGTAAATAAGTTTTTTTTTACTCTTTAAAAAAACTATATTTTTATCTTTGAGCCTGATTTTGAATTTGTTTATTTTGTGACCTTATAACTGTGACCTTACTGCTTGTTAAATGAGAATATTGAGTCTGATTTTAGAAAGTTGCGGATACCACACGCTGCTGTAGGCTAGTTTCATATCAAAGTAAATAGCCACCCACTGCTTGCCTTCAGTCCCATCTTATTTAACACTCGTTACTCTGATCAGATTCTTGATTACGGTCCCGGAGTAATTTTTTTTTTTTTTTCGGAAGAAGCTATAAGGTAAGGATCTTAAAGAGTAATGGTTGTCGATACCCTCAATTCTTCCATTTTTCAGCTCATGTAAAATGGTTTTGCATCACACTTTCAGTTTCTTTTCTTTCTTGATACTACTTCATTGCGTGATCTCAAGAACCTTTTTCTTTCCTAAAGATCTTCCTCTTTCTAGTGGCTTTGTTGTGTCCTTTGCCTGGCCTTATTTGTTTGTTACTCATAGAATTTCATGCTATACATACTCTGATAGGATTTGTTCCCTCAGTGCAGATTCTGAAGAAAATGCGTATTGCTGGAGTTGAACCTGATGTTATTGCATATACAACAGCTATCAAGGTCTGAAGTTTTTTCCATTGTACTTTTAGTTTAGTTTAGGTCTTTGGTTGGGTTATCTCAATTTCTTAAATGCAGATTTGTCGTGCTCTTTGGTTTCACAGGTTTGTGTAGAAAGTACAAATTTGAGCCTGGCATTTTCATTATTTGCAGAAATGAAAAAATACCAAATAAAGCCAAATTTGGTAAGTACTAGGAGATTCTTTGCCTATTTTATTCAATGATAGTGCTCGTACCACCTAGAAAATCTCTGGTTTTACTTCCACGTAATTATGCTGCTGAACGATGTACCAAAATTAATAAACTGACCAATGGGTTGCCAATGTGAATGCTTAACAAATCCTTATCTTTGTTTTCATTGATGGCTGAAGATAGAACTTTCTTAATTTATTGGGACGCCATCAGATTCATACTTTAGCCATTGCAAATTCCATTCAGCTTGCCTAAACTTTTTATCTTTCTTTAACTTTTTTCAGGTGACATATGAGACATTGCTAAGAGCCCGCACCAGATATGGTTCTTTAAAAGAAGTGCATCAATGCCTGGCAATATATCAGGAAATGAGGAAAGCAGGGTATGCACCACATACTATGAATTTCATATAGGCATTTGACATGTCAACACATTATAGTTTTTGCATACCCCCTTCCAAATTAACCAAAAACCTTGCCACAATTCCTGGTTGACATTACCGTTCATCATGCATCACTTTTCATCTGATTAGCTGATATGATTTAGGTTGAAGGGGTCTGAAAAAATATGAGCTAGTTTACATATTTTTAAGGATCAACATGTTTGCAGAAACTAGAATAAAGATATTTGCCTCTCATACATGTGCATATATTTTCACTGTATTGTTTTACATGTATAAATTAGGTAAAGAGTGCTTTTTGTGGCACTATATTCAGCATTTTGATGTAGAACGAGTTCAGTTTGGTTTCATTGTCATAATGTGCAGAAATTCCAGGTACAAACCCAATGATTATTATCTTAAGCTACTAATTGAGGAGTGGTGTGAAGGAGTATTAGGAGATAATGATCAACACCATTGTGAGTTTGAATCCTACAAAATAACTGATGTCCGAAGACCCCACAGCCTACTTCTCGAGAAAGTTGCAACACACTTGCAAAACAGTACTGCTGAAAGCCTATCGATTGACCTGCAGGGCCTTACCAAGGTATAGTTAACACCATCTAGAGAAACGCTGAAATATTTTTCTTGTCCTGGTAGGTTATGGTTCCAGCCTACTGCTTTTAGTGCATAAATCAGTCCTGGTCTAAGTTTGTTGTTTTCATTCTAGAAAATTGGATGTTCCTTAGGCTTGCTCAGTTGAAGGAACAAACACCATTTGCTTCAAGCTGCTAATGCCCCATTTAACATATCTTCTAAATAGGTCGAAGCTCGGATTGTGGTACTAGCAGTTCTCCGAATGATTAAAGAGACTTACACATTAGGTACAGTAACAAAGGACCACTAACTCCCTTAATGAATCATAATGGAGTCCTATAGAAGTTTGCGTGAGAACCAACTTCAAGCAAATTGATGCTTCACTTATTTCTACTTGCAGGACATTCGGTAAAAGATGACTTGTGGATAAGTTTAGGAGGCGATAATGTAGATAAGGTTCCTCCAACACGGAAGACAGAGGTGAAAGATGCAATATTTAAACTTCTCCATAATGACTTAGGGCTAGAAGTTCTGATTGCAGTACCTAGGCATTCATTCCTCTCTGGGACAGCTTCAGATTTTTTGGAAATCCCTCTTAATTCAGATCCAGACTGGTCAAAAAGTTTTAGAAAGGACAGCAAAATAGGGTCTGCCCCTCGGCGACCTGTAGTTCTACAACGGTTAAAAGTCACCAGAAAATCATTGCACCATTGGCTGCGGAGAAGACCAGCTTCAATTATAAATTGATTATTCTAATTGTAAATATGCCAAATCTTGTATTTGATTGTATATGCGCTAATTTTTCAAACATCATTCAGTGCAGAGCATTATAACAGTGGGCTATGATACAACACTAATTGTACTTCATCTATTTAATGAATGAACAATAGATATGTTTCTAATATCAGTTATGTGACGTTGTTCCATATTATAATATCTGCTTAAACTTCATCTTCTACATAGAAAGCTTTGAATGTCTGTTTCCTGTAAATGTAACAAATGACATTTGGCCTTCAAAGGCCCAATATAGAATCAACGAATAATGACGAACATGCTAAAATTATAGGAGTTAGATGTCTTGGTAAATCATCAAAAGTTAAAACACACAATTGTACTTCAAGTGTAACAAAAATTTAGACATTGTAATCATTCAAGAAACAAAGAGTACAAGGAAAATTTAAGCATTTGGGATTGCAATTTTCCAGTCACTGAAAGCAAGTTACATTTAGTAAACATAAAAATATTCCAATACGCACCTCAAATCCAATCCTGCTGCTGAAGCTTCAACGGCAAATAAACCTGAGACAAGTACTGAAACCCAAAAGAACTCAATGCCTGAATTTCAGCCTTCTGTTTGGTCTTCACCATCAAGCTCAACTCCTCAACCCACTCAGGGTTCTTCTTCACAAAATCCTCCTCCAACAAATCCTTCCCTGTCTTAATATCCTGCTCCGTCATCGGCAACCTGCACTGCTCTGGTATCTTATACTTGTCCAAATCACTAGGCCTAACACCTAGCCATTTGATATCAGGAGTAGTCAAATTACCACTGTCATATGACATATTCTTTGATCCACACCCATACACTGACAATATCTTTAAACCATAAGGATCACTATCCACCAATGCTAAAACTGGTAACTTTAACTCCATTCTCATCTTCCTCAAGAACAACCTTGTTGCCACATCAGGCTGCCCCTTTGCCGTCACAATTATGCACGGAAATCGATTATAGAATCTATCTTCTGCTAACCTTATGTAAGCTGCATCTTTTTCAACTAACAATATGAACAAAGCATCACTTTGCATATCCCCGACTCTGTCAATATTAGGAGGAATGGCTTTCCCTCCCATTCCCATTTTAGTACAATCAATCATATCTCCATTATCGCTAAAAATCAATCTCCCAACCACCACTCCTTTCTCGGAGGCAATCACATTGAGAGAAGATCTAGTGCACCCAAGCATACACGAAACGTCATCCAGAACGGCGTCGGATTGGGTCTGGTCTTGAAAGAGCTTAACGTCGGTGTAAAAGAGGTCTCGCTTGGTGACGTGGATGTCTTTGCGGCAGAGCTGGTGGATTAGAGCGAGGATTCTGGCGGTGATGGTGGTCTTGCGTACGGAAGAGATATTTGCGAAGGGACGGAGGGTATTTTTGTCTTTTAAGACGATACGGTCGAGCTCAGGGACATAGAGCTGGTTAGTTGCGGCGCGTGAAGGTACGTTGAAAGAGAAGCCTTGACCGGAGAGGATGGAATGCGTGACAGAGAGGATTAAGGATTCGATGACGGATTGGACAGAGGAGAGAGAGAGATCAGAGACCTCGCGGCAGGTGTTGGAGAGGGAGAGGTCAGCGAGGGTCAAGGGCTTTGAGGAGTCGGAGGCGGCGGTAGTGGCCTTCAAGAGGGATTTGAGGGTTTCAAGGATAACAAAGTCAGGCTTTAAGCGGTTTTTAAAAGGGAGGTCAGGTTCACGGCTTGATGATTCAGGATCTGCTCGGCGGCGTTTCTTGCCCTTATCTGCCATTTCCGAGATTTGGGAAGATAGATTATTTCCCGGTCCTTTATGCTCGGCCTTAAGATAAACGCTGTCGTTTTCTCTTTCTTTTTCTTTTTCCTTTTTTCTTTTCCTCCCCTCTAGCTGAATTTTGGAGCCGGGACGAAGTATGAATTCGCAAATGAAGGTATGAATCAATACTTGTGATTATCTATTGTTTTGTGTATATCAAGTTGGATAGTGGATTTATTCAATAACAATCTGCAGGGAAGAAAAATCCATGAGATGAGCTTGATTCTTGACCAAACTATTTATGTTACATTCACAAGCACATCCCCGCGAAAAAATTATGAATTGGTGTAAACAAAAACAAGTATTAATCCTAGAAATAAATACATGATGGCTATTCTAATACTACATTACGGCATTTAATAATGCCACCTGTGATATTTCATATACGTGAGAAGTTACTTGTACATTTCTATAAACAAGAACAAGAAGCAACTAAGAATAACTGTACCCATTCAACACAGTGCCACCGGCACAAGTTATGCCCCCGAGGAAAAAAAGATGTGCCCTTTCTTCATGAACAACGAGCTTTCAGTATGTCCTCGATATCTGGATCGTCTCCAGCTTCTTTATCCTGAACAAGAGGGAGGAGCTTAAATTATCTCACAACTATGACAACAGACTAATTCAATTCCTACCAAGTATCTTTTTCACCATGATGTCATGCAAAAGCCCACACAACCACACTCCTCATCCCCTATGTCATTTATCACCAAATAATGTGTTTGCTGGTCTCTCAGACATTATTGTTGCCCACCAAGTCTAAGCTGTACATAGCTCTGCTTATGAATGGAAAACCTGTCAGCTCGGTAGATGAGAGGAGTAAAACTACCAAATCATGAGAGAAGACAGCAAAAACTAGGCACTGACCCGGTGCATGTATGAAATATTTCTTTTTCCAGGACACTATAATACCACCTTGCTTCCTGAAAAGTGAAAAGCAATGAAGTTCATTTAAACAAATTTTTATGCATATAAAAGTTCTAGATTCAGACCAAGTCGTGTATTAGTATTGAATTTGATAATTATGTTCCACGCAGCAAGCATACAATTCTCATGGCCAAAATAATCCAATTTAAAAAGGTGAGTTCTTATAGATCTCACAACAAGGATATATTGTGTTACAAGATGGTTCCCGTACCATCCACCTCTAGACACGGTGTCCTTTCCAAAAGAAAGTTTCCAGTCTTGACGATAACCTTCCATGTATAACTGTATCATCTTAAGACCTGCCTACATTTATTAAAATTGACTGAAATAAAGATCAGTGAAATCACAAAGGCCTATAGTTTTGCATACAACTCATATATGAAACACTGTTATTCTCAAGAAAGAAAGGCCATTGCTAAAACTATGCTGGCAGAATGAAAAGAATCTTACATACCTTAGGAGTAAAAGTAGTTAAAACCCCGGAAACAAATTTTAACGCCTCATATGATGAGTGGCTAGGATCGGCATAGATTTCTTGAACAAGAAAAGGACAAGGCTATTTAACAAGATTGCAGTAAGAAACTTTGTGAGAAGTGAAAAGTTACTTCTGCAAGTTTCTTATATTTGCACCATAGCTTGTGATAATGTTCAAATGCTAACTAGAATCAAATGATACACCTCAACACAATTTCTCATAGAAGCATACCTCCTTTGAATTTAGTTTGCTCTGAGAATGTTTTGGCCTGGATCGAGTTAATTATAATGGTTATCAAACACATCCACCAAATTTATAATATGCAAAAATATCAATAAGAGGAACATGATGGAAGCAAGCAAACCTAAAAAATTGTAGAATAAGTAAATATCATTCATCGTCAGTAGTGCATCAAAAGTTCAGTAATGAACCAATTTCAACTTTTTTCCTAGTAGGAAAAAAATTTGTCAAATGCAACCAACTTCAATATCATCCTTAATTTCAAGTGCGAGTGATCGCACAAGAGATGCACAAGGAAAACCCAGACAAAAATAAGAGCAAACCACACTTATAAGCAGACCGAACATATACCTGATCAACGCTGCCAGGACCAATCAAAACCAGTGCCACTCCAGATGCGTCCATCATGTCCTATCAACAGACTAAAGAAATCGCATGAAAATCTATAGCTGTATTTTCTTCGCAGAGCATCCCTAAACAACTGCCACTACTGCACAGAAGATCCAAATATTTAAATGAATAGCCTTAGCCTCCAAATGAAACCTGATCATATTCTAGTGAAAGCGCCGAATAAAATAATGTACAAACAAGCTTAGTCAAGCAGCATAGATACCATGTTCGGTCCTTATATCATGTGATTACCTTCTTGGCAGCAAGATAATCAGCGCGTTTCCGGCAAAGGACGCATCTGAAGACCAACCGAAGATATTAGGTACGGACTTGACAAATGCGCATGTATTTAATAAAAATTATAGCAAAATCAATCATAATTACCCGAAATGACGAGCAAATGCAACAACCGCTCTCCTGTCTTTCCATAAATCAGAAATCGGAATCCCATTTCCATCCAAATCAAACACTTCCACCGTATCCAACAAATTCGTGGCATTCTCATTCACCAAACCCAAGGATTCAATTCCTACGCAGATCACGAATTCAATTCCTACGCAGATCACGAACCTCTGAATATACTGTTAAACGTTAACAATTAACTATAGGTTGATAAGTAACTTCCAGTACTTGCCAGTCGATCCCGATATTGCAGAGCAGACGAGCAGGCTTCGACGCACGGGCAGCAACTTCAATGATCTAAGAAGGTGGTTCGTTGACGCGGCGGAGAACATAGGCAAGGAAGAATTACTGGGAGTTGCATTGGATTGGGGAATTCTGGGCGTGAAAGCAGTGGAGAGAGAAACCGCCATGGGTGGCCTAGCTCCGAGGTAGAAGATGAAGGCTGATCGAGTATGGAGTGATCAGTAATGGGCTGGGCTTTGTGTGGCCGTTGGTTTCCTTTGTGGAGAGCGGGAGTTCCACGTGCCAGATTGAATTAAATCTTAATTTCATATTATTTATTAATTTATTATTACCATTATATTGCATAACTTTTAATAAATTAATAAATTTACAAAGCCACCAATTGACTTATTTTTTAAAAAAATTAAAAAAAATTGAGCGATGGTCGATTCCTTTACTATATATAAAAAAGTATAAGATGGATGAAAATTTTTTTTAACTAAATTAACCCTTTATAATCTTATTATTAGACTAAAATATCATTTATTATTTTATTAGAAAAATATTTTAAAAAACATAGAAAGAAATATATATATATATAACTTTATTTTTTACTTTATATATCGTTTTTCTTCCATAATTGTCTTTCTTTTTAAAAATTGCAAACTTAATTAATTTTTTTAATGTAACTTAAACTTTCATTAATAAAATATAAAAGACATTTGTAAAATATAAATTAAATTTTAAAATAAATAAGATATATGAAACTAATGAAATTACAATCAATGAATAATGATAACATGTTGTAATTAAGTAATTTAATTTTTAGTAAAAAAATCAATTTATTTATTATCTATAAAAAAAATTATTTAACAGACTTTCATACAAGAAAAACACTTGACCGTATTTCACACGATAACAAATTCCATTATAGGATGACGAAAACTTATATAAAATAAGACAACAACCGTCACATTATATAAATGGATAAATTTGCATAATAAAAATTTAAATTATATTCAATATTAGATAAACGGACTATATTTATAAAAATACGAATAAAATATCGACAAACATAAAAGTCAAATTTAAAATAAAAAACTTAATATATAAATTTATTGAAATAAAGATCTAAAATTCAAATACAAATTAAAAACAACGAATAAATATTAGAATTTAAATCTAAACCGATTTAAAAATTATCACAGATACTTAGACCCATTTTTCTCGTTAATGGAATAACAAAAACTACTCGACCATTCAATATAACTAATTTGTTCGTTGTTAAGCTATCTCGCATTAGCTACAATTTTAAACCACTATTCACAGCAATAAAAACAGTATAAAACACAATATTATTGAGCATGCAATAAAAAAAAATGCAAATAACCTGCACAACTTTATATCTAAAATATGAAAACAAATATACAAACGTATTAAAAAAAAAAACGAATACATATTTTATTGTTTAGGTTATGGGTCATACAGGTCAATTTAATTTATTTGACCCATGAGCGTGTCTACCAATTGACTCAATTCAATCTGTTCGACCCGTACATTGATCCAAGCTAATTTAATTATTCGAATTATATAAATTGTTTATGGGTCCAATTGAATTTCGATCAAAATTTAAGTTATAATCCAGATAAAATATGACCTTATTGGACAATTAAAAAAAATAATCAAAGTTCCAAGCATGCAAAGAGAAACTGGAATAAAAAATTTGCTGCTGACTACATCAACTTGTAAATATTCACAATCAATTTAACTAAGGGTGATTTTCACGAAATAAAGGGGCATCATACAACCTACGATAATATTATTCTTACCTGATTTTTGCCGAATTAAATTTATTTTTGTCAATATATAAAAATATAAAGCTAATTTTATTAAAAACAATTATTTTTATTTTTAACTCAGCAATGGAATATATAAAGCATATGAGGTGTCCGCACATCAAATTATTATTCTCTAATAAAATTGTCTGTATATGAGCCAGTGTAGACGGGTTTCTACAGCAGATATTTTTAAGTCATATTTACACAATCACCCCCGTGGGGCCCATTTGCTTATATTCTCTATCTTCGTCATCTCATTTAACGACGTTACCGTTAGTGGCAGCTCTTCAATCATAAGCCAATCAATCCGCCACGTGTTCCGCTGAGGATCTGTAAGGATCTTTTCAGATGCTGAACGAGCCTTTTAAGCTCCGGGCTTTTGATTTTGTCCAGCTCAGCAATCCCACTCCCCCTTATACTTCGCCACGTGTAAATATCTGTCCTACATGGCTGTTCTCGAACGTTCTTTTATACCCACGCTTTGTCCACGTCATCAACCTTGGACTCATCCAATATCTCTATCTTCCTTTCTCTCCCCTCTCCTAAACAAAAGGCCGGCGATATATCCCTATTGTTCTGCTCTACTGCTTTCTAACGCCAGTCAAGCTCATTTTTTACTGCTTTCTAGATCTTAACACTTATCTTTTTTTAAATTTGTATAAATATTTTTTTCGTTAAAACCAAGTGAAATTTTGTTCCAATTCCAACATCGAGGTCTAGGAATCAGGTTGATTTTTTCTTCAATGTGGTTTACGAAGACTTGGAAGTGATTAATCTTCAGTTTGGTTTATGTAAGTTGTAGATGAAGTTCTTTTATGTTGATATCATATGAATATGTACTGCCAGGAGTCTATGACTACATGCCACTAGGAAGTCATTTTATTTATTTAGTTCATGCAGGTTTTGGTACCTGTAGAAATGTTTATGCAGTAGCTTGAGAGATTTTGCAATTAGTGTTTAGCGGCTGATTGTTTAAGATCTTTCACATGTTTTTGATAAACTATTTTGTGGTCGACGCTTTCTTGATTCTCTGTGTGATTTAGATTAGGGTTTGTAACTGTACTTTGTGCTGGTCAACTGCAGTCCTTTCTCCGTCTTGGTTAATATTTTGTGTTTTAGTAGCGAGCTTAAAATAGAATTTGAGGTTCTTTTTCTTTTGAGCTATTTCTTTGTTGAGGTTGATGGCTCGATGTCCATTTTCATGACTTGGGTATTGTGCTCTGTTCTTTCAGGATACATTTTAGCAGATTGAACACAATTAGTCTTGCATTAGGTTGTGCCGTTTGGATCCACTATCTGTCTCGCTGCCTGGTGGGGATTGCTAAACTTTCTGGACCTGTGGGGGTTGGGTACTGGAGGAGGAAGCTATGCACCATTTGTTTTGTGGATTGAAGACGGTTTTTCACTGTTCAGCTATTGTTCATTTTTTTTTTAATTATTGCTGTTTATCAGGCTTTCTGAATCTGATTGACAGGGTGAGTCTAGATGAGCATTGATGGTGATGGGGACAATTCGAGGGAGCTAAATCATGGGCTGCGTGATGGGAACCAGAGAGTTGAGAATGGAGTTGTGAGTGTGGATGATTTTAAAGTCAATGGAACTGCTGAAAACATAAAAGATGGGCATGAAGGGGCTCTTCAGGCCCCGTCATCTGAACTGCAAATTGCTCAGCAACAGCAGTCTCAGGGGGCAATTGTTTGTTGGGAGAGGTTTCTTAACGTGAGATCCCTCAAAGTTCTGCTTGTGGAAAATGATGATTCCACGCGGCATATTGTCACTGCCCTGCTTCGCAACTGCAGTTATGAAGGTTAGTATTATGGCCTTTGTGACTTTTAATGTTTTTATGGTTTCTTATGCTAATAACTGTTTTGAGAAAGATAAAAAAGATTCTCATTCGCACTTCCTTGAGTACTCTTGAAGAAGAAAGGGTATATTATTCTAAGGTTTATTATCCTTGATGGAGGAGCAACTCCAAAAAAGATCTTTAATTCTATTGGGAAATCAATTCTCAAAATAGATATGGAGGGACCTTCCTGTGAGTTAATCTTTTAGAAAGTGATTGCGTCTAAATGTGCTAATGAGGAAGACAGAATATGTTATCTTTTAGAAAGTGATAGCGTCTAAATGTGTTAATGAGGAAGACAGAATATATTATCCTGTTTTATAATCTTTAATGGAGGAGCAACTCTAGGGAAGATTATTCATCTAAATAGATATTCAAAGACCTTGGAAGTATTAGGAAATGGAAATTTTGTTTGGACATCAGCAGGTAAAGAGCACTTGTATGCTGTAGTTGCTTTGTGGTACACATTCAAGTCTTGCTACAGTATCTGGATATGTATCCATGTCTAAAACCAATAGTTCAGTTTTATCTATCTGTTAGTTTTCGGATGCATATCCATGTCTAAAACCATCAGTTTTATCTATCTGTTTATTGGATTTGTCCTTGTCTGTAGTGGATCATTTGAAGCTACAATGCCCAATGCAAGGCTACAATACATGCCTGATGATAAGTTCGGATAAAGCGAATTGTTGAACAAAAGATGTGAAATTGTGATAAAATCATGTCGTGGAACATTAAGCTCTGAAAGTTTGATGTTCGATTTGCAGTATGTACACTAAAGTTGACAACTTTTGTGACAGAAGAGATTCACAGAAACTTAGAGAGAACATAAGCATTGTAGTGCTTTGCAGATGGCAAAGCCCTTTCAGAAAAATGTTGGAAGAAAAAGTTGACACTGAAACCTTCCAGAAGTTTCACTTTTAGGTTAAGAGACTATTTGATGCTGATAAATTTTTAAGAATCTGTACTGCATAACATATCTTTTGGTATGCTGCCTGCATGCAGTTAAAGTTTTGTCTTGTATACTTGTAATGGGGAGTGATATCGGAGAAAATTCTACACCTCTTGAACTTTTTTTAAAATGATTCAAGTTTATAATGACAGAACTTTTGGAGTCATTCCATAACCCACATGTGTGGCTTATTGGCTTTCTTCCTTCAATATGAACCAAGAAGGCTATCTTAGAATAATCTCAATTAGTTTATGGGCAAATCTGTTTGATGCAAAGTTCCTTTTTCTCCATAATTCATCTTGATGTCCAGAGTAAATCTTCTCCCTGCCATACACATCAACTTCTCAAAGCGATAGTGATAAAATGCATCTAAAAATATTTGCCAGCAAGTTCTCAGGGATTCTGGATTATGAAGTCTGCATGAAAGTTAGGCCTAGGCAACAATTATTGACAAAACTCTACTATGTAATTTGGCAAAGCACAACCAGTGTTATCTTTTGCATCAGTTGACTCACAATTTCATCATCTCTGGAATAATTGCTATCTTCTTAAATTCATTGTGTTTATCCACCTGCTAGAACACAATTTCATCTGAGATCTAGAATGAGAGAAAGGGTAGCTGAGAAAAATAAAGGAAATGAAAAAATGACAAGTGCAGTGCATAACTTAGACGGCAGAGCATTTTTGTTGTCAAATTTATGTTATACAGCTGTTAGTTAACAACATATTTTTGCTTCCAGAGTGTTGGAAGTTGGGAACTTGCTCCTCGATCTCAGCTACAGTTAAAGAGTCATTTGCTGACTAGAGTTAAAACAAGCTAGCTAATGCCCACTTGCTGAAAAGCAGAAGCAAAGGTTGGTCGGGCATATTTCTAAGCATGTCTGAGCTGATTAGGCTAGTTGATGTACTGATGTTTTAGCTGTTTCATCAGTAGCGATTTATTCTTTACAATATGGACTTGTGATATTGAAGATTTTT
Source organism: Excoecaria agallocha (assembly GCA_037975025.1). Lineage (NCBI taxonomy): Eukaryota > Viridiplantae > Streptophyta > Magnoliopsida > Malpighiales > Euphorbiaceae > Excoecaria > Excoecaria agallocha. Next base: position 270,610 of record CM075806.1, on the reverse strand, counting down.
TTATAATAAAAACTTTATTAATTCTCCTTTTCTTGATATCCTAAGAATGAACAAGCTATATGAATAGAAAAACAAATCCTATCCTAACAAGGAAAGCTAAAAATTAATTAGGAAATATAAAGATAATTTTCATTAGGAATATAAAAGAGAATCCTGATCTAATTGGGAACGTAAACAGATATCAACACATCCCCCTACAAAATAAATGTTCAATGTCTTCCAAATTCTTAATATTTTTGTCTTTCAATATAATATTTGTTTCTCCTCCTTGTTACTCTTCATATGATTCTTGTTATTGTATCAGTTACTGAAGCAGCAAATGGTATACAAGCATGGAAGATGCTACAAGATCTGACTAAGCATGTTGACCTTGTTCTAACGGAGGTGGTTGTGCCTGGCTTATCTGGCATTGGTCTTTTGTATAAGATTATGAGCCACAAAACACGTAACAATGTTCCCGTGATCAGTAAGTTCATTTCCACTTATTTTATTGATTGTTCTGGTATCAAATTATTATTATTATTTATGATATCTCCTAGAATTGATGCTTTTAACCGTATTTTCTAATGAGATCTGCATGCAGTGATGTCATCTCATGACTCCATGGGCTTAGTATTTAAATGTTTGTCAAAAGGTGCTGTTGATTTTTTAGTGAAGCCTATACGAAAGAATGAGCTGAAGAACCTTTGGCAGCATGTTTGGAGAAGATGCCATAGTGTGAGTCGTTCAAATGGCCAATTGTTCTTGCTTATTCTATTTTTCAGAAGGCATATAGAAATGAATCATTTATCCTTATACTGTTCTATAACTTGCCTTTCTCTGATAAATCTGATTATGGTTTCTGGCTCCATTACTGGAGATATTTATTTACACTCAACATTCCTTCTGTATTTTCTCCTCCCCTTGAGCATAATGATATGTTTCTCATTTTACCATCAGTCTAGTGGTAGTGGGAGTGAGACTGGCACTCGACCTGAAAAATCTGTGAAATCAAAAAGCGTGGAAAAGTCAGGCAACAATTCTGGCAGCAATGATGAAGACGAATATGGGAGCATGGGCTTAAACACTGGGGATGGAAGTGACAATGGGAGTGGCACCCAGGTAAGCTCCATCTTTAATTAGCTAGATCATGTCTAATTTATGGGATCAACTACTTTTATTGTTTGATAAAGACCAGAGAATCCGAACAACTTATTGTTGGTTTTAGTTTAACATGATTGGATTAGAAACTATCAATATATAATATTTGCAACACATAAAAAAGGCATTTAATTCTGTGGGATGGCAACAGGTCCTTTTCTGGTGCAATGCTGAGCTTTTGCATGTGCAAAGAATTGGGTGGCCTTTACTTTATAATATCTAAGTTGGATATCATTTTTCTCTGCTCCAATGCTAAGACACCATATTCACCAAAAGTAGAAAATTAAAACAAGCTCAGCTTTTTTAGTTTTTTTATTCAGTTAATGGAATAGAAGAAATACTTCTAAAAGATCCAAGAATAAAAGTCTTCTAGAAGCACCTTCTTTTTCTTCTTCTACTGGTTAGGTGGGCAGGTAGTTTCTTTCCCTTCTCCTTCCTTCATTGAGTTGATCAAATACATCAACTCATCCTATAGTGGTTCACATGAGATTTGCTTTCATCTTGTGCCTTCTTGTTAGATATTATCTCTATGTTATTATTTTTTGATTTTAATAAGGTTAATGACCAAAAGATTTAAAAATTTGGGAAATTTTTCTCAATTTATTTTATCATTGTAATTTTGTAAGTTGAGCCTAACATGTGACATTGATAACAATTTTGGCTACTAGTGAGCAAGAACCAAAAGTGTACATGAATGACCTACTAAACAACAATTATTTGCTAAGTAATTCTATGTTAATTTCTTTAGAATGTTGAGTAGATACCATGTTTTCATCTAGTATTTCCTTTCCAATGAAATGATATAGTATTTCTTTCATCCCATTTTAAAAGATTATTTTCTTTATTTTGTTTTGTTCCACTTTAAATGTACTTTTTTCAAATTTGAGAAATAAGTTTACATGTATTTTCTTATTTATTATACACTTTATTAAATAGTTTTTTTTCTTATCACTTTCTACTTTTAATTAGAATTAAATGCAATTCTTGAAAATATAAAATGGTATTTTTGTCAATGGCTATAATTTTTTTTATGAAATTGAGATATTTTAATTATTTTTTTAATTTTCATGAAAAAGAGAAAATTACTTTTCAAAATGGGACGGAGGGAGTAATTATCAATTATTAGAAAAAGTAATAGATATTTTTAAAATGAAATGCGTATTTTACATTTTTCAGCATGATTTTTTTTTTTTCATATCGCTCTTTAGCATATCATTGATTACAATTTTTATAAATATAGATCACACTAAAATTTGTAAAAAGTGGATTAGATAAAAATGAAAAAGACGATTTTAACTTTTTGTCAACTTTGCACTTTAAAATGGCAGTCATAAGAATGTTAATGGTATTGCATGTATATTGGTTTTTGAAAACTCAGTGAATTGCATCTTAAGTTATCTTGTTTCCTTCAAACTGTAATAAAGTTTCGATGCTTTTTTTTTCTTAATAATAACTGTTCAGCATTTTTCTGCTCTGGAGGATATTAAGTCCAAACAAAACTTATAGGAAAGTTAAGTTTCTTAGTATATTGAAGAAGCTTATATGATTACTGTGATGATATAATCAAATGAAATAAGATGGTCAGCTGTATACCTTAGATTAATATGAAGAGGAGTCCTAATCCGTATAGTCAATGTCAACAAGTTTGAAACTGAGACTTTTTTAAGGGTTTAATTGCACCGGAGGTTACGGAATTTATGCTCTAATTACTAGAAAATCATAAAAGAATTTTTTATAATAAAAATATCCGAATTTTATAATCTTTGCATGAAATGTGATTTTGGTTAGAAAACACTTGACACTCTATCAAAAATTAATATTGCACATGCTACTTAAATTATAGACCTTTTAGAAGGTTGTTATGGCACTAAAAATTAGTAGAAATCCATGTAATGCTGCTGAAATGATAAGGAATAGCTTTTATTGTTCTTGTTTTAAGTTTTTTTTTTTTTTTAATTAAATAGCACATAGATTGGTTATTTAAGGAGAATTTACTCTTTTTGAAAGGTTTTGAGTTTAGGTGGAGTGCCATGTTGGATTTCTAGTAGAGTTTGAAGTGTTTTTCAGCTAACGAGATTATATAGTTCAGTAAATTTCTTGTTACAGATTTATTTTAGTTTATTTTATTTACTTTTTGGCAATTAGGACACAAGTTCAAAGACCTTTAATGTAATTAATCCCTTTTTTAAGCTGAGTTGAAGATGTGTATTGCCTACTTTCACGAATTCTATCCTCTTGTCATATGATGTTGAATTCACAGATGTCAATGGTCCCATAAATCCTGATTGTTACAATTATCTTTAGTTCTAGCTAGTTCTTGTAGTTTTAGCACCTCAGTCCATTTATTTTTGAATTGGTAGCAAATATAACCATAAGGATCACCATCATCGTTAAAACGTTCTTATGCTATTGTGGCACTTGTTTGGCAAGCAGACATGGAGGGATTGCCATTAGTGATGTCCAGTTTGAAAGCATACTGTCAAAAGCACTAATTAATTATACCCTTTGTTAGGCCATCCCTCTAATTAAGTGTGGTGGAGCAACACCAGGTCAACACAATTGCATGCTTTAGCCAAGAAGTCTGCCACTTGTATAGTTGTTACTAATGTGATTATATATGCCTAAATAGAAAAGACTCATTTGGATACATAGATGCATACAGGAATTCAAGAGCATTAAAAGTGGATGTTAAGGAGTAACATGGGATGAGAAATAGATAATTGGTAAATTAGAAAGTATTTTCTGCCAACTTATTTTGATCAGTTTCTAGAACTTGATAGCAGGTTATTAATGAATAAATGATTTGCAGAGCTCTTGGACTAAACAAGCTGTAGAGGTTGACAGCCCCCAGACAGTGTCTCCCAGCGATCAAGTTGCCGAATGTCCTGACAGTACTTGTGCTCAAGTTATCCACTCAAATGCCGAAGTCTCGGATAACAAACAGGCTCCTATAATCAATATAAAAGTGAATGAAGAACTTGGGGAACAACTAGGTAACCGTGATGATTGTTTTGAAGAAAATGTTATGCATGATAGTGTGTAATATGGCTTCCAATAAACTATTTTTCTGGGCATTCTTTGCTGTTTCAATTTCTTTTATCATTTTCTAATATGTTGGTTTTCATTTCCCTTTTATGTCAAACATATGGTTCTTGATTTTCTTCTCTTTTCTTTAATTGATGATTCAGATACTGCAATTTGTAAAGACCTGGAAAAAGTCGTGCCAGGCAACCCAGATTTACAACTCAAACACCAACGTGAAGATCCTATCAAAATTTTTGGCACAAAACAAAGGAATCTGCTTGAGAGGGGATCAGGGAAATTCAAGGAGCAAATTGATAAAGGGCATCTAGACCTCGACAGTGAGACACGGTCAAGCAAATTAAACTATGGTGTGGCAAATCTGACAGTTTTCACTGCCAACGCTACCAGCAATGCCCATATGAACAGTACAGCAGTTGAGGCTTCAAATAGACAGTCTAAGATCTCCGACATAAAAAATAAAGGCTTTATTGATACCAAAGAAACATCATCCCTCGATCATAGTTTAAAAAGACTCAGGGCAGGAAAGGATGTTGAGAAAACTGTTCTTGAGGGCCGCAATGTCTTGAGACGTTCAGATTCTTCAGCCTTTTCAAGGTATGAGAGATCCATAAGGATTGTATCTGTATTCTCAAGTGTTACATTAGAAGTTTTAGACATTCCTGTCTAGACTCTGAATAATTTGTCTGTAATTTTTGTTTTTATTGTGAAGGTATAATGCATCCTCCAATGTTAATAAGGCTACTGGTGCAAGTGGTTCTATTCATGATTGTCCTTCAGACAAAACCAGAAAAGGATCAGTTTGCGATTTGCAATCTCTTCCAAATGCAGATCATCCTAATCACAGCTCAAATGTAGGGAGCAATAACATTGACATGGGCTCTACCACAAATCACACATTTACCAAGTCAGTAGTCTTGAAGAATAAATCGATGGTATCCTCATCGGTCAAATATTTGCACCCTCCATCTAGTTTTCCACCTTCAAAAGGTGACCTGCTGTGTGTCCCCCAGCAGATTTTGTCAGAAAAGGCTGATGATTTAGCAGGTAAAGCAATGCTCGGTCAAGCAAGAGACATCTTTCAGGATATCCCGTGCCAGAATCTTATCCAAAATCATGATCATCTTTCCTGCAACATGCAATGCCAACAGCATTGCCAGCAGCAACAGCTGCCACCTGATCCTGATGATTCAGCATTGAAGAAAATGGCTGCAGCTGTTCCACATTGTGGGTCATCCAATGTGTTAGGAGGGCCTATTGAAGGTAATTGTGGCAATTACAGTGTTAATGGAAGTGCCTCTGGTAGCAATCATGGAAGTAACCATGGGAGCAATGGACAGAATGGGAGCAGTATTGCAGTTAATGCTAGAGGTATAAATGTAGAAAGTGATAATGGGATCACTGGTCAAAGTGGAAGTGGTGGTGGGAGTGGGAGTGGGACTGGAAGTGGGGATGGAAACAGAGTTGATCAAGACAAGTTTTCTCAGAGAGCAGCTGCTTTGACCAAGTTTCGGCAGAAGAGAAAGGAGAGATGTTTCCGGAAAAAGGTAAATGATTGGAAATAAATGATTTGAACTTCACTAATGAGGTTTTCTACTGGTCCTTTTCATTTGGAATTTACAGTATTATTTAACTTACTAATCATTGCCTTTGTCTTGCTTCATGTGAAACTCTGTTCTTTTGTTTGCTTACGAACATGATAACAGGTTTTAGTGCTCAAGTTATTGCTCAAACATTCAATCATTTTTATGTCCTTCAACTTTTATAAGTTGTTCGAAAGAATGTCTTTAGCTATACTGGGAGCACCTCCTCTTTGTTAGTTATACATTTATTTGGACCTCTAGTTTATTTAGAAAAAAAAACTCAGTGTTTCCCTCCGCACTTCTACACACTCAGTGGTTCCCTTCCCACTATGATTGTGTGTTGTAGGTTCGGTACCAAAACCGGAAGAGTAACGACCGCGTGTAGGGGGACAATTTGTAAAGCAAACAGCAAATGAGAGCACAAGCAGAGCGAAGGAGAGCTAGTCAGCCCACTTGATCTGATGGTTAATGTTACATGGTATTTGGCACATAGGCAGTTTGACATATCTTTAGATAGAGAATGACCTGCTTTTTATTGTTATTAAATTTGATTATGGAAATCTATTTTGTGGCTTAGAACTTTTAACTTGACCTTCCTACAGGAGGATGGTCAGCCTTGAAAGGACTGCCTCTTACTAGAAACTACAATTTATTCTGTTTTGTTGGTTTTCCTATGGAACTGGGGGGTGTTCCTTGAAGATAGTGAAAAAAAAAGAAAAAGAAAAAAACTGTAACTTTTTCACCCTTGCATATTCTTGAAGCAATAGTCTTTCTCGTGAAGATGCTAACATGGACCATTTAATATTTATTGTCTGATTGCTACGTAGGAAGTGGTAGCTTTTATGTCACATCGAAAGGCGCCGGTTTCTTTGTTTCTGTTTTTGGTTTTTGGTAAAAGTGTGGACGGGACAAAGTCACAAGGTTAAACTGTGAGACAATTTTTAGTACATATGAGTTTATCCCTCGGGATTGCGATATTTTTATCATTTAATATCTGTCTTCCAGGGTAGATTGCTGAAGCAATTCGTCTGTTAGTGGAAGGGTCATCAACATGGTATTTTTTTATGGTTCAGAGACGGGCAGTTTTTGATTTACGATATATATATATATATATTTTGATGAGGGACGTGTTGGGCAGTTAAGCTTGAATTACATACAATACTGAAATTCCGATGTTGAAGAAGACTTCAATAACTCAGAAGCAGCAGCAGTTTACGTTGGAAGAAAACAATTTTGGCCATTTTGTTGTCGCATCTCGCAAGTGGTGTGTGTGATATTAATTTGAGGAACCATATAGTCGGTGATAGTAATATTAGAGTCTCGTCTTATTAATTAATTTTTCAAATGAATAGGTGGTTATTACGTTAGAAACACAGCAAAAGAGTATTGAGAGATGAGTAAAGTTTGGTGGGTTGGATGGAATTGAGGGGAGGAGAGAAAATTAAGTTTCTTCAGCATTTTATGGAGAGTAGCCAAATAATGAAAAGGAAACAAAAGTAAATTTGTTTTACGCTAAAGTAAGTTTAATTTATTCCCACCAAAACAAACTGTAAAATATTAGTTGGTTTCGACGAAAGCCTAACAAACAGGTGGATGAAATGATTCCTGCAAATCCTTAAATAATAAAGTGTTCATAAATTTTCAAGGGGCTTTTCAATTAACTCTATGTCTCCCAGAAGCAAACCATAATTCAATATCATAAATAGTAGAGTGGGCGTGAAAAATAAAAAAAATCAATAATAATAATAATAAAAGAACTTCAAGAATTAAGCATGCATGCTTGCCATGGTGTGGTTCAGCTGTTATCATGCCAATTTACTTTATATTGAATCATGAAGTTATAATTAATAAGACTTTTTTGGGAACAAAGACAAAAATACGATTATGCCTTTCTTTATGAATGGTCCTACGCAATATATATGTATATTTTTTTACATGAAAGTATAAGTACTTTGTTTGTATGCACCAATTATATAAAATAGATCTTAGGAAAAGAAAAAAAAAAAACCTTAAGGATTACAAAAGTAAAAAAAAAAAATTGGTCCATTGACATGGGGTTGCATAATTCGGTTGGGATTGAATTTTTGGTGAATGATTGAGTTGAGGTCCAATCATGTTTTGCACGTTCAATTAATTCCTTTTGGAAATTCTATGACAGTATAAATAAATAAGGAAATTAAATTACTATAAAATGTTTCTTTGATGAATTTAATTAAATTAAACTATTCATAAGAGATTCAGTGGAAGAAGTGGACAAATGGCTAGTGGAGTCCTTACTACAAACAAAAAGGAACTGATGGTTCAGACAAAATTTTTAATTTTTATTATTTCGATATCTTAATTAATTATCTAATTATATCATACTTGATTGATATTATTGAAGAGTAGACTAATGATGTGATATGTTTTAGAATATAAATGTAAACCTAATTCATCCTCTCCCTTGGTATATTTATTGTGGACTCTAATTCAATTTATATGGGATCGAAACTTTATATTATAGTCATTAGTGTAAGGTATGAACAAATTAACAACATAATTGACAAATAATTTTATGAAGTAACGACACATCAAATATCATATGCAGAAATACTATTTGATTAAAAAAATACATTTATATTTTAGACCAAAAATAGGAGTTAATTTTATCCATATATATCGAATTTTAATAAAATTATGCAAAAATAACGAAAGAAAATTTATATACGTGGCATTAAACATGACTCAACATGAGCCCACAGTGCCGACTTGGCGTGTCATTTGGACTTCTTAATATGAATATTTTATCGAAAATTGATTAAAGTTATTTTTGAATATAAAATTATTAAAGTCAGTGATTTTTGTGAGGAATTTTTTTTTATTATTTTTACTTAATTTATATATAAGTTCAATAATTAATTATAGATAAAATTAACTCGGTAAAAAAGCAGTGCGTGAATTCAAGTTAGTTATAACAAATTGGATGTGAATATCTCATAAAAATTTAACTAGCTAGGCATCATTACCGCCATACATAAATTAAAACTCATAGAAAACATGAAGCATTGCACATGAGATTGTTGTGACATTGTCAACTCTTTCCCTTAGCTTCAGCAAAGTCTATACTCGCTCTGAAAGTCAATTCCCAAGAAGCCTCAAACTCCGGAACTCGAAACTAAATTAAATTAAATGCTAAAAGGAAATATCGATTGGCACGTGCAATGCATAACCCAACTACCAGTCAGCCGTAGTTTGGAAGTTGAGAAAACTTCAAGTAGGAACCATCCCACGTGTTTTCTTTGTCCCAACTAACTTTCCATTCCTTCCCTCAACTAATTGTCCTCTTCCTTTTATCGTATTTTATTTTTCCCTCTTTTTAATTAAAATTTCCAATATATTTGAAGTTAATTATTCTTACTTGACAGGTAACCAAGAATAATTTAATTATTTATTTGATTGATTTGGTGAATAAGTTGAAAAATCTTAAACAGGATGTATTTAGTTGCCTGATTGAAACGCAGAACCATTGAATCTCAAGCCCTAAGTTTGCACTCAGCTCATCCCATCTATATTTGTATTATTATTATTATAAAAATAAAGTCTAAATCTTTATTTTAATTATGCGAAATTACAGAGAATGTTTATTTTAATCATGGATTAGGTAATTCAATCACATTTTAGCGTACAAGCTAATGTATTATATGTATATATATATAACAAGATATTTGAAAAAAAGAAAAACCTCAAAGTAAGATAAGAGAGGAAGTATCGTGGGGGACTGAAAGTCAAAGCTCTCTGCATCTGTTTTCTAGAAGGAGTAATTTGACGGAAATCTGAAGTTTGAAAATTATATCGGTGACTTCCAGTAACAACACCGTTTTCTTGTCTTAAGAAATAGCTACCAACCATGATCAATGGATATTTACTAATTGAGCCTTACCGAGTTTTACCAGTATAAAACAACAGAAATCGTTCGCATTGTAATTTGAGTGATTAAAGAACTAAGGGCAGAGTATAAACGCCATAAATGAGAATTTAAGTTTCCAGTGAGAGAGAAAGAGACGGTTAGTTGGGAACACCAATTTACTTGTCTTTCTCTGTGTACCCACCATCTTCTTCTTTCTTCTTCTTCTTTATTATTTATTGCTCCCCAGAATCCCACGCTACATTTTGTTTTTCTTTTATTTACACAATTAATTAAAAAAAAACACGCTCTCTTTCATTTTCTTTATATTTATATTTATATATAAAGCTCGACCACTGTTTCAGATTCGACTTTCAAGAAGCTTAACATTTCTTAAGGCCCACTCAAGACTTTTTCCTTCCCGGTGCAAGAAACACAATCTTTACTCATTGTAACTGGTTCCAGTTTCTCCCTTTCCAAGTTGCAGGTCAGGCTACTGTTCTTTTCTTTCTTCCTTTCTTTTTAAAAGAAAAAAAACAAAAAATCTCTGTGTGAACCAGTGGAAATAGCTTTTTCCCTAAGATTGTGGAGATGGGTTCTGTTTAGTTATTTTCTTTTATTTTATCAGGATGAAGTTTCACAGTACAGGAAACAATTTTGTTAGAGGGTTTTGGTCTAATATTTCTTGATATCTTTGCCTACACAAATGATGTTGTACTTAGTTATGAAGCAAGCTAAGAGCTGAGATTATTGAGTTAGAATTTTGTATGAATTGGAAAGGTGAATGAGCGTGTTTGTCTTAAACATTTTCATATTGCCACACCGGGGCTGTGCTTTTCTTCACTTTCTTTTCTGCAATTTATTCGGCTTATTACCAATAAATACGTATATTGCTCTTTGTTCTCTTAACTTATCATCCCTTGTCAATTTGATCTTCAGTTTTTGACACAGTTTATCTAATAGTGCAGCTCTGTTACCCAATTGCAAGAACCAAAAAAAATTGCATACAAACTCCTCCTCATCCTCTTGTGACCAAGTTTTCCCATAAAATGTAATTGACATTCAAGATATTGTTCGAAAATGGAGATGAAGGAAGCACAGAGGGTAGTTGTAGCCAAGCCGGTAGCTTCGAAGCCTACTTGCTCCAACTTTAGGTCTTTCTCAGAGCTGCTTGCGGGTGCCATTAATGCATCCCCTAATTCTAATGTGTCTTCTGAAAACACCATTGCTGCTATTAGACCAAAGACAGTAAGGTTCAAGCCGATAATGAATTCGAATCCTGCATCACTTTCTTCCCAGGTAATCACTGGCTGCCTCTGAATTCACTCTCTCCCTTGTTCAAGATTTGTTCCCTCTTAACTTGATGCTTCCTTTGATAATTTCAGGCTGAGCTCTCGGAAACACCACTTGCCAATCCCCCAGATACTAAACCTATTATATATAAACCACAGGCCAAGCTTGTCTCCAAGAAAACTGTTTCTCTCTTGGCAAACATGGTAAGTGCTGAAAATTTTTCTCCTTTCAATTCCTGCTATAGTTGATTTGCGAAAGCTCATCATGTTCTTCCCGGATTCATGTATACCGTATGATGTTGAATTTGCAGAATAAAAAAAACAATGATTTTCTTCTTACCAGGGAAACTTCAATCATCAACAAAACACACCGACGTCTGTTGAGGCTGGAGTTCAGCACTCAAACCGCGATAAGCAAGTGTTTACATCCCAGCCCACTACGAATGTTCAGCAGAATATTCCATCTCAAGTACAAATCGAACCCTCCAGATTATGTTCTCATAACCAAGAGGAGGATCCAAAGTCCTTGTCTGGTGTATCTAGTGGGGACAGACCTTCTTTTGATGGTTATAATTGGAGAAAGTACGGGCAGAAGCAAGTAAAAGGAAGTGAATATCCTCGAAGTTACTACAAGTGCACGCATCCTAATTGTCCGGTGAAAAAGAAGGTTGAAAGATCATTGGATGGGCAGATTGCAGAAATTGTATACAAGGGTGAACACAACCATTCAAAGCCTCAGCCTCCCAAACGCAGCTCATCTGGAGCGCAAGGGCCGGGAGTTGTATCTGAAGATACCAGCACCCCATTATGGAATAATCAGCTAAATGAAAGTTCTGAAGGCAGAGCGGAGAATCAGAATGAAATAGGATTACCTGTGCATTCGAGCTATCGGGGTAAAGCTGGAGCAGTCGATCCTGTTAACGCTGGTGCTGTAACTTCTGATAACTCTTGTGGTCTTAGTGGGGAATGTGAAGAAGGTAGCAAGGCATTGGATGGAGATGAGGAAGAACCTAAAAGCAAAAGAAGGTAAGGGCTAAAGCAATTTATCATTAGCGTTCAAGAAAACTCCTAATAAGTATTGAGTGATTGTTGTTGCATCAATGTGGTTTCAGGAAAAGTGATAATCAATCAAACGAGGCAGGCTTATCATCAGGCGAATTAGCTGCTCAGGAGCCTCATCAAATTGTGCAGAATCCCACTGATACCGAGACTGTAGGTGATGGTTTCCGTTGGAGAAAGTATGGACAGAAGGTTGTGAAGGGAAATCCATATCCCAGGTTAGGACTTGTTCAAGATGCTCTCGATATTCACAATCTTTTAACCATTTAACAGCAATTATGGATTGATGTTGCAGGAGTTATTATAGATGTACTGGTCCAAAATGTACTGTGAGAAAGTACGTGGAGAGGGTATCGGAAGATCCAGGAGCTTTTATCACCACATACGAGGGGAAACATAATCATGAAATGCCTGTTAGGACCACAAATTCAGCAGCTACTGAACCCAATTCAAAGCCTCCTACTACTAGAAGCAAAGCATGATCAATCTTTTCCCTGATAGACAGACTTACAGACAGTGGAACTTGGTGAAGATAGTATTGTGATTGGTAATCAGATGAACATTGACTAATATTTTGGCTATTCTTATTGCTGCCTGTCTTTAGCTTAAACCAGAACAAATATATATTTAATTTTCACTCCCAACTGTTATTATTATATATATTTTTTTGAATTGAAAGCAATAATTGGTGACTTGCATTGGATAATCAATGCATAATATGTACGCAGTTTCAGTTTTGATTAACAATTTTCAGTAAAAAAGATTAATTTGCCTCTTACATTAACGAATTGCAGGTTTATCCGGGCCTTATCCGAGGTGTCCAGCCCAAATCCAATTAAAGTCCAATTATCAGTGGGCTGGGCTTCGAGATGTATTATACTTTTTTAAGCTTGATAAGTACATGGGCTAGCCCATTTTATTTATATCGGGTTTGATCGGGCTTAAACATCATAAGCATTTTTACCCTACTAGTAGACCCTATCTTGCTCCCCATTAAATCCTTTAATTCCTATTATGTTGTATTGAGCTTTAAACTTTTCAGTATACATTAAAATTAATTTTATCGAATTTGAATAAAATGAGAATATCTTCTTCGGTATACATACATTAAATTTAATTTTATCGAATTTAAATAAAGCGACAATATCTTTTTTCAGTATACGTCAGAGTCCATGATTTTTTATTTTATTAAAATAAAAGTTTAAAAATATCATGCGATGATATTTTAAAGAATAAATTTAAGGGAGTGTTTTTTTTTCCCTTTGGCGTTGAGGGGATGGTGGTCCCCAAGTAGTCAATGAGAGAAAGCAGACAAGGTGTTGACCTTGGACGTTTAATTTATATATTTAGATATGAAGAATCTGGGAAAATCTAATTAAGTAGACAAGTGTTCGTGTCATCCACGCAAAAGATGGAGACAACATAGGATGAGTCTTCTTGAACCAAGTGGGAAGTTAGCTTTGATGTGATTGGTCCCATCAAATACTAGGTCTTCGTATGATATGGGATCCTTCGGCCTATTGAATGTATAACCATACGTGTCTATATGTTGAACAAATATCAACCAACCATGTCTATTTTAAGTAGACGAATCAATAATTCTTATATATATATATATTTTTATTGAGTGCCGACGGGTAGAACAGTTTGCGGTTACGTAAATGCAATGATATCATTACTCCATTCATAATAATAATAAATAAAAAGCTTGAATGGGCCAAATCAAATGGATAATTGAGCCCACAAAGGATCCATGAGTATCATATGGTTAAGAAAGAAACAAAAATGGCGGGTTGCTAACAGTTTAGAGACGGGAGAGGAAAGGATATGAAAGAGCTGATCAAGTGTAAAGCGCGTCACGTGCAACCTGTGCCTTTTCACCTGAACGTTGACTGCATACAGTAACCAGAGCTCCAATTATTTGGTTAAACGACACCGTTCGTTTATGGTGGTCCAGTATGGCCGTTGGAGCCAATCGCCAAATTTGAGGGACGCGAAAAAATAATAAAATAGAATAGAAAAGCAAACGAGGATGGAATGAGAAGTGGTTGGTTCATGCTTGATTCTTTCTTTACTATTTCAACTTCAGCCTCTCTCTCTCTCTCTCTCTCTCTTTCTATTGTCTCTCAATTATTCAATCATTGTTTTTTTTTTCTTGAGTTTATTTCACAGTGATTAATACAGAAATCAAACAGCAAAGAGATGGGATGGATTCCTTGTTCTGGTAGATCAGGAATGAATAGCACAAAGAGCAAGAAGAAAATCAAACCCACTTCAGGTTTATTTATTTTTTCTTTTTGTAGAGTTTAACAAGAGCTCATCACCTTGTTTAATGAATCTTTTGGCGTTTGTTCGAGGCAAAGTTTACTCCTTTCTCATAATTACTCTTGTTGTTTCCTTACCTCGGTTTGTTCAACATTTGAGGATGTTAATTATAGTCTTAAATTAATACCCTTTCATATTTCAGGTAGTTTCTTTGAGCATTTGCTTCATTTGACATCAGTAGTTCTGAAATCATGGGGTTCCTAACTTTCTGAACTTGCATGATAGCTATTAAGTTTCTAAATCACAGCAGCGGATAATCTGTTAATTTAGCATTCTGTATCTTAATTAGAATTTGAAGCAGTTGTCCAAAAGAAATGGCAGAAATCCTTAAAAGTAGCTTGGATGAGTCTTGAATATGCTTCTGCCCTGTTTTATTGGTTGCATTTGTTTGCTTTTCTTTATCAACGAACACCAAATTCAGTTTGATGATTTTGAGGTTCCAACATCAACAAATCCTCTCTCAGAAATTTTGGAATTGCTTGTGGGCTGTCAGCTTTCTTCACCCCATAGTTCTTTTATGCAGAGAAATTGAAGCAAGATTCCCTTTTCAATGTCAAGGAGGCTTCTAAACATGAAGGGTCAAATAACATTACAGCACAGACATTTACATTTCTTGAATTGGCAACAGCAGCTAAAAACTTTCGGGCGGAATGTCTTTTAGGTGAGGGAGGATTTGGAAGGGTCTACAAAGGCCGATTAGAAAGCACTAATCAGGTTAGTCAAAACGATATTGCAATTATCTTTTACTAGGCATGAAATAACTTGCAAGTACCGCAATTTAAGTCTTTCGTTTGCTCTGCCAGTATCTGTTTCTTCCTTCTTTCAATGTTAAGTTTTACTTCTTGGATAAACGAGTATAGCAGGTTTCTGCTGGACTGAATTACATTTTTTTTTTCTTTTTAATGTAAAGAAGGCAAGATTTGCTATTGGCCCCATCAACATTAAAGACCTTCTTAACTGAAATAATAAGATAATATATTGTGCTTCCTTGAGTCAAATGATGTGTTTTGCCAAACAAAAAAGGACCTTCTGTCATCAATGTGAATAAGCTCTGAAAGTTGAACCCTAATGTGTTTCTTGCAGGTTGTAGCTATCAAGCAACTTAATCGTAATGGTTTACAAGGGACTAGAGAATTCCTTGTTGAAGTGTTAATGTTAAGTCTACTTCACCACCCTAACCTTGTCAATCTCATTGGTTATTGTGCTGATGGAGATCAGAGGCTTTTGGTATATGAATACATGCCTCTAGGGTGTTTGGAAGACCATTTACATGGTATATACATGTCATTAAATCTATATGTTTCATTTCTTGCATCTATTTCTTTCCCTTTGGTTGTCAATATTATGCCCTTCTTTTGACAGAGATTTCACCGGGCATGAAACGGCTGGATTGGAACACAAGAATGAAAGTAGCAGCTGGGGCAGCAAAGGGATTGGAGTATTTACATGATAAAGCCAATCCTCCTGTAATATACCGAGATTTAAAATGCTCCAATATTTTGCTTGGTGAAGGGTATTTTCCCAAGCTGTCTGATTTTGGCTTGGCTAAACTCGGACCTGTTGGAGATAACACCCATGTATCTACTAGGGTCATGGGCACATATGGATACTGTGCTCCAGAATATGCAATGACAGGACAGTTAACACTCAAGTCAGATGTCTACAGCTTTGGGGTTGTTCTTCTGGAAATCATCACAGGGCGGAGGGCGATTGACAATTCAAAAGCTGCTGCAGAGCAGAATCTTGTTGCTTGGGTAAGAGACCAAAGCCTCTTTCAAGCCTTTCATTTTGTCATCGGAAAATTAGTTTTAAAATTCTACTTGGATTTCCTTGGATCTTTGCCAACAATCCTTGCTTTAAGTGCAAACTACAATTTCATAAGTCAGCATGAATGGACTGCATTTGAACACACTTAGAACAAGAAATTAATGGCAATTGCTGAATGTAATATTTTAAAGCACAGTAGTAAACAGCTGGAGCTGAAGCCAGCTCAGTGCAATACTAAAACTTGCTGTTTATCTTGTAAGGAAAGGTTCTCAGCTAGCAGAAAGAAAGATGTTGGTTATGGAACTATTTAAAGTCCTTAGGATTTGTTTAGGACTAGTTTCTTTGATTATTTTGGCTATGAAGAAAGATGGAAATAACCTGTATGATTAATGACTTGCTTCTGAATTGGTTGTAGGCAAGACCCTTGTTCAAAGACAAGAAAAAATTTTCCCAGATGGCTGATCCGATGCTTCAAGGTCAGTATCCTCCACGGGGCCTGTACCAAGCTCTTGCTATAGCAGCAATGTGTGTACACGAGGAGCCTAATATGAGACCAGTCATAGCTGATGTGGTCACAGCTTTGACTTATCTTGCTTCGCAAAAATATGACCCTGATACACAGACAGTTCAAACCCCTCGATGGGCTCCTGGCACCCCCAGAAGAAAGAGGTGAAGCAAAGCTTAGTAATTGTTGGATCTGAGACATCAAACTGGGAAAATTAACTTAAAGATTGTTGCTTGCTGCAAATGGCCATGATATCTAGTAGCTAGCAAAGAATATATATATATACACACACACTGTCATGGCTCTCTAGAATTTATGCAGATGTTACAGCTTAGAGTTTTTGCATCAGAAGCATCTAATTTCAGCCGTATCACATTTTGGGGCATTCCTGATATTTGGCATTCTGATCAACACATCTTTTACAGGAAGCATTTTTAAACCTAGCGGTTTGTTGTGATCAATATTATACATATGCCCTGTAATCAATCTTGCTTGAGTTATGTTTCCTTTGTAAACTGGGTTCTTAGGCTTTCTCAAACTGGTATAGTGTACTTATGTATTGTAATCAATATGAAAGCCCTGGAAATATATTTAACAGTCTGCTTGTAGCAACATCTCATCATGGTATTGAGATATTAATGATGTAGAATAAATTTGGATGTTCTCTTTTTTGTTTTTTCATATCCATTTTGTGTTTTGGAGAAGATAATATTGATGCGGTGAGTGTTAAGATCTGAGATAACATTCTCTGAACTCAATGTAAACTTCATGGAAGACATTCATACTGCACAGTTTTGACATACACTAAAAAATATTGTTACTGATGGTAATTTACATTTTGTAAAACGGTGAACAATTAAAAGATAAACTAGGGAGCAAAGAATTCCTTTCTCTACTCTGAATCGACATTGAATTCCCTGAATATCTTCTACTGTCAGTAAATGCATAAATATAAGTACGGAGAAATTAGTGAATTCTATAGCATGTCGGGAGCCAACTGCTAGAAATGCATGCCGCAGAAGCTTCAGAAAATTCTCCAACCTCTCTTGGTCTCTGCTAAGTTCTTGAATCTTTAACTTCGGTACTGGATATACCATCAAGCGACTCATTTGCTTTGCCCTGTCACAATAAATTCTGTAATTTAACAAGATTTAAAAGAATAAACCACAAAATATCATTATTGCATAAATCCGACTCAAGCTGGAAACAAGCAAAAATTATAAAGAACAGTTAAAGAATGAACGAGGCCGAATCCAGTTGATCAAAACCAAGTTGACACGGTTGAACCTGCTTCCCAACAATATCACTAAACCAAAATTTTGGTGAAAGTACAATTTCTTGCCTTGTTTTTGTCACGCCACCCAAAACCAAAATTCAGAATACTCAATCTTCTCACAGGACTTGATGCAGAACCTTGATTAGGTGCTGACCTACAAGTAAAATTTCCATGGAAATATATTATCACTTCAATGAAAGAACATATTCATGCTGCTGCGATCAATTAGTTTCAATTGCCATATGGAAGTAAGGAAACTGTGATGATTGTCCTCATACTTTGGAGAAGACAGTGCTTTAGAATGCCCACAATCATAGTTTATTGTAGCCTTCAAGGTTGATTCTGCCACAACCACCCTTTGCTCCATTTGAGCAAGTGAAGCCATAGCCTTCTCATACTTTTTCTGTGCATATAAATCTATTGTGAATAGATATAGCTATGTAATGTAAAATTGGAAAGTGAAATATAATATTTACACCTGATATCCTAATCATTGACGTCTTGACTCTGCAAAAGGAAAATGGGCTCTACAATTTGCCTACACCAAGATTAAGTAAATTGGAACCATGAAGTAATACTATTCAGAATTTCATTCCACAACTTGCACTAGAAGACTGAGAGATGATTCGATATATATATATATATATATATATATATATTTTTTTTTCCAAATGGTTTAGTCCAGCCACTAAAACATTTATCTGCTTATATTAATTTTGAGAGAGGGTTGCAGGCTTATAGTCCAGGGCAAATATGGTTGCAATTGGTTTAGTCCAGCTACCCAATTTCTTGCCTGGAATATAAGATTCATAATTCAAAATGTCGATTCAGTGCCTCTGAAAGGGTTCAGGGTTCCAGCATATATGACATGACCAAACTTATAGAGGTTGCTTAGTCATCTCCATGAACTAATCTGGCAACTTTTGTGGATGGTTATTATTCCAGCCATCTCATCAAATAGCTGTTTCACATAGACGTGAATTTACCTTTGTTTGGAGCAAGTAAATAACTAAATAAAGCTTTGGTTGAGTTTGGCATTATTAAATTCTTGAAGGTGCAAGAATTACAGGGACCAACATTCAAACAGCAGATAATGTTCAAATAAGAACTCATCGATGAGAAATATAGGCCTCACCGGAATAAGAGTCTCGATAAGATATAGTTCACTCTTAAAATGTTAAAGAAGGGTTAATATACTAATACATCTAGCTAAAAATATAACAAAGATGACGATTCCAATCCATTAAATTTTGCAATCTTCACCATTTTTCCAGAAGACATGCTGTCTGCTGCAATTTGAATAACAAGAAAACCAAAGAGGAGGGAAGAGAACCTGAAGTGCAGTTACTGCATATCTCTGAGCAGCAGCATCTTGCTCAGCACTTATACGAGCTTCTTCAGTTATCCTCTGCTCTTGCTCAACCCGCATCAGGACCTATAACATTAACAAAGAAAAGAATATTATATAGCCAGTCCTCACAGGATAAATTTAATCATCCTTCCACAAGCAGACATTAGAGCAGATATCCACTCATCAGAATTTGAAAACGAGTATATATATTTAAAAAAAGAAAAAGAAAAAACTGACCTCAAGCATTGCAGCTTCCTGTTCTTTCTTATCAGAAAGGAGTTGCTGAAGATCTGCAGCCTCTTCCTCCAATTGTTCAATCTGAAAAATGGACCTCAAGTTTAGAAGCAAATTGAGAGGCAATAAGCTCACATGAAGAGCTAAAATTATTATACATGGTGAATAATTAAGCTCAGATTGAGGATTAAACAAAAGGCATGGTTTTAATTTTGGAGATTTGAATTCAAAGGAGGTATAGTGGCTACCTTTTCATTTTTACCTTGTACTTAACCTTCTCCTTTATTTGGAAGAGTATGTACAAGTTTTTAGAATTTTTTTTAGGTCATGGGACCCAAATACTTAATGCACTTGTACATGTGTCATCAAGATAAAGACAATGTTGAAATAGAAGGTGAAAAGGAGAAGGCAGCTAGCACTTGTCAATTAAAATCATATCAAAGACAAGATCTACAATTGAACTGTACTCCAATCCAAAACATTGAAGAATAAAATCAGACCATAGAACAAGAATTTTGAAAGACATAGAATTTGCTGTGAAAAAGTTCATATGGCATAATCGACTGACTACTAGACAATGCTTTATCCAAGGGTATTCCAACTTAACAAGTCACTGGGATCCAGATAACTCATCCAACAAATTCAACCAATGGGATAGAAACTTTAAGCCTGGAAATGAGAAGCATGTTTTATCTTTCTCTTAATAATTATACCAGCTCATATAACCTTCACTATGGAGTAAATAGTAGCAACTATCATCTTCCAAATAAACTTTCAACTCACCTTTGCACTCAACTCCCGTCGATTATCTGCTTTGACCATCTCCATCAGAGCTGTCTCCAGCTCCTCAGCTCTAGAAAAGGACAACAATAGATCAGTAGTACATTTAAAAGATAATAGGTCAGTGGACATTTAAAACCACTTGTTATCAGTCATTCTTAGCTTTCATATTGATTGCCACCTATTGGTGACTACAAATGCCCAATGATACAAAGAAAATAAGTAAATCTTATAAAGCTACTGATGGACACGTTGCACTAGTCAAGGAGTCTGCCTGTCAATGTACATAAAGGATGAACTGAAAAATAATATAAAAGACAATAAGAGCCACAGAAAGGAGGAGGATAAATGCTACAGAAATAACATCCATCCTTTTTTCTTTTTTTAAATCTTATCTATGAATAAGTTTCTATCTCAACATGGACAGAGAAGGACAATGGGTAGAAGAAGTTCTGATAAGACCAACATGTTGGCTGCTTGGATAAGCACATTTCGTTTCCATCATGTTATACTCATTATATAACAGAAATGAAACTATTACATCCTAAATTGCAGAAAGTAGACACTGTAGAAAGTAGGAACCTGAGCGTGGCAGATCTTTTTTCCTCCAGCAATCTGCATAATTCAACCTTCAGAACCACCTGCACAAAAGCTGTTAATTGCTGGAATTTCAATTGATTGGAAAAAATAACTTGCATTTTACAATTATTACAAGCAACACAATATAAAATTACATTGAATGAATATTCTGTTAGGTATTATGGAATGCTTGATGTGGATTGACCACTGTAAGAGTATAAATTTAACCAAGCCAAAATTATAGTTTCATAATGTGGCATAACAATTCTTCCAATCTAAAATGCTCAAAATTAATGTTTCCCTTATTTTTTCCTTACTATAGACAAATCTAAAAATTTGTAGGCATGTTCAGTACATAGAATCCGAATTACAATTCAGTCATAGAAAATGCACACGTCAAAATTCATCCTTTTATGAAACTGAACCACAATGCTGATGTCATAAAGGTTAAACGAGGTTTAACACCAATGGAGTTCAACCATCCAACAGTAGTTAAAGGCCATCAGGAGCACATCTTATTCATGGATATGTCAGTGATTGAAAAAGCCACAAAAAGGTCTTTTTTATTTTTTTACTAGACAAATTCATACAGCTATGCGGCACAAATATAAGGAGGAAAAAAAAAAGATAAAGGTACCTGTTCTTGAAGGTCTGGCAATGAATTTACTTCGGCATCAACAGGTATGCCACCAAACAAATCATCCAGATGAGAAGATGGATGCTCCAATTTACACTTCTCTCCTTCACGAGTATTTATTTCTTCCGGTAGTGAGCTAGGGTCATGCTTGAAACTGTATAGCTTAGATGCAAGCCCTTTTGAATCCTTCCAAACTTGATTACCTTTTCTTCTCTCCTCGACTAATTGTATTACAGCTGGTCTATGCTTTTCTCTCAACTCTTGCAATCTAGCCTCATTTACAGCCAAAAAGCCCATGCAAGCAGTAAAAAACAACTGGCTGCTATCAAATGTTGACCCAGCAAGGGACTGTAACATTGTAATTGCATCCCCAGCATCTTTAGTTGTCACTAGTGCTGGACCTACAGGAAATGGCATGATGTAGAATTATTCAATACAAGATGAACACAAATTGATGAATGGCAATATATCAAAATTGAAAATTAATATATAGAAAGAAATATTTTTTTGATATGCATTAGGCATTACCATATAATTCCATTAAAGTAAGTGCAGTTCGAAACAGCATTACACGATTTCCTTCAAATAGAAGAACATCCCAAACCCGGAAAACTGAAGAAAAAGAAACAGTCAGGTTCAAAGTCAATGTTGAAGAAAGGAAGTAAATGAAAACATAACAGAGCAGAAAGAGAAACTCAGTGCGAGATCTTATTGACATGCAAATTTCATAAGCTCGCCACTTTCCCAAGGAAGCATATTGATGAAGATAGAAAGGAACCAAGGTCCAGAAATCCATGCAACCTGCACTCCCAAGTAATCCAGATGATTAACTGCTCAAGAGGCATACATGGAATGAAAGACTATTAAGACAGTGCCTGCAAGACAATAACCAGAAAACAGAATATCCTAGCATAGCCAGAGATGAACATAGACAAACCCAATGTAGGAAATCTTTCTCGCATCAACTCCTCAAAAACAAGTTGGTCCACCTAATTACAAAATAATTATTTTGGTGAAGATCACGTAGCTGAAAAGATCCTGCTGCATATGTGACAAAAAACAATCCCATCTACAATATCGTATGCACAAACATCTACACCTAAATCAGAAACAAATGATTTTTTTGACAAGGGATGACTCACACCTGAGATTCTATCATTTCTTCTGTATAGTAGCCATCAAAATACTCATCAATAATACCCACCAAAGTCCTGAGAAATTCAGCAGAACATGCTGATCCATCAAGCTTCTATATGTGAATATGGTTACATCACAGATAAATAAATATTCAGTATACTCATTATAATGGATAACTGATAAACAGAAAATGCACTAATTTTTGAGTCAATTGCAATGAACTTTTGCAGTGCAAACATACCAAAAGGCATTCTCCTCAGGCATCAGAAGTAGCAACAATCCAGCGAAGAAGTTCATTGCCTGCATTTAATTTTACACTAAAGTAAATGACAAGATATGATTATACTGCTGTGTTAACAAGTCTGTAATTGTTGCTTCTACACAAATGAAGATAGTGATAATATAGAAAAGGGACAACCAAATGAAAAAAGTGGAACCTTTATGACTAGCATATAACTCAACATGGTCAGTTAATAGAACTCAGTTATGTAAACATCGAATTTAGGGCAAAGCAAGTCGATACTATTCAACGGGCTAGAAAATTCTACTCATTTTGGATGAAAATGACTCCATTTATTATTAAAATGGGTAAAACTTGCTCAACTGTCCAATATCAATATTTCTCCAATACCATTGCAAATTTATAGTTTACCTCGAGGAGTTTGATTTAATAGAAGCCAATGGACATTGAAAATCAGAGATTAAAAAATGGAGGTTGGTGGAGAGATCAGAGAGTCAAAATAGTGATTATTAAAGCAAGGTTCTTTCTTTCTTTCTTCTCAAAGGGTGATAGATACTTCAACTGTTCTGGAGCATCAGTCTGATTCATAAGAACATCTATGCAAATTTTGTTCCATGTGAAAAGATTGAAGCAAATAAAGATATTAAGTTGGATACCAACTACCTGACAATATCCCACCGAGGGATTATTTCGTGCATACGCTATAAGTAAACGCCTCAAGGAATCCCGTCCATGCTCATTTAAAGCAGGATGACCGGGGAAAGTTCGTGGTATATCCTGCAAGTTAAACACAAAAATCATTATAGGGAGAAACCTTGATGGCAATACGAAGTAAAAGAAGTAGCACCTACAAATTTAAAAGATTGAACGATAAAGTCCTAGGCGCATGCATCTAACGACCTTCTCAATCTGCCTTTTCCATTTCCTTGGTATGCCAGCCGGGTTACTATTGTCATCGCAATTGTCAGCATTCGATTCTTGAGCTAGCAACTCCTCATAATATCTCTCCACTCGACGTGCCTTTACACCAACAAAAGCTTGCCATACCTACAATGGAAGGATTGAGACATTATGAACATGCACTCATTTTGAAATATAAGAACATAAAGAACATTGAGAAACTCCATTGTCAGCTTCACCTCTCCTCTAAGATCCTTTGGCACTCCTCCATGAACAAGGAATTCTAGTTCGTCCTTCCAAGCATATAACTGTTGTAAATAAGTCTCATCATCCACATTTTTTTCTTCAGTAAATGTACTGACATTTTCATTTAAAGCATCGTTAGCACAGAACTCCTGCTCGTTATCAACCTTGGCTTCTCCTCCTAAATGTTCTGCCTCTTTTGTTAACAGCAGAGGATCACTGCTTGCAGCTTTTCGTTTCATGTTCTTTGTGTTCTTAACACGATAGCTCATCATATGCTCGATGGCAAGGAGTGATATTCTAATCCCAGACCACTTTAGAGACTTAGTATGTTTAGGCAAAGGCTCCTCCTTTTTAGGTTCCTTTAAAAGCTGCACCCCAATTTCTGGTTCTTCTGAATGCTTAACCGCCTCCTCAATTTCTGGGGACAGCTGGTCCTCCTTTTGAGCTTCTCTTGAATGCTGTATCTCCTCTTGATGTTCTCCAGAATGCTGTACATCCTCTTGATGTTCTCTGGAATGATGTACCTCCTCTTGATGTTCTATGGAATGCTGTTCCTCCTTTGCAGGTTCTCTGGTATGCTGTACCTCCTTCTTAGGCTCTCCAAAGCTCTCTATCTCCTTTTGAGGCTCTCTGGAATGCTTTACTTCCTTACCAGGTTCTCTGGGATGTTGTAACACCTGTTCAGGTTCTCCAGAATGCTGTACCTCCTCATGTTCTCCAGAATAATTTACCTCCTTTTCAGATTCTCTGGAACTCTGTACCTCCTCTTCAGGTCCTTTTGGAGATTGCAGGTCCCTCTGGCATTCTTCTATCTCAGGTTCGACTGGAAGTTGCACCTCTGTCTCAAGTTCCACTGAAGGTTGCAGCTCCTTTTCATGATCAGATTCTGTTGAACAATCGGAATCAAATTTCTTCTCACTTGAATCATCCCCCGCTAGGCCTCTTTCTGGAATGCTCCCTTTATCCAGTTCAGTAGTTTCAGCTTGTAATCTCTCTTTAAGTTCCTCCTCAGATGAACATGATTGATCAGATAGTGTTTGCTGTTCAAGGAAGACCCTCCATTTCTCTGATCTTTCCTTTTCTTCCTCCTGATATCAAAAGTACAATAAGCTGGAAATAGATCACCTTTTTTTTCCCCTTCCACTCTTTTAATTTAATGGAAAACACTTCATGAAATAATCTAGAGTATTAAATTAAGCATATTGACTGTAAAGCATGAAGACAAAATATCCCACATATTTTAATTTACTATTACAAGTTTGTTTCTCTCTAGACCTGGCATTTTGCTTTACCAATAAAACTTTTGTGATTAAAGCTTTTGCAGAAACAAGAAAATTGATTCTCTTACCACAAAATTTCACTTAATTAAAAAGTAGAAGTGAATAAGCTTTGTTTCAGCAATACCAGATACAAGAGTTGTAGGCTCATGGTTCATATTGATTTAAAAGAATTGCTTCAAGCACATTTCTGCTATCAAACTTAAAAAGATTACATATCTACACAAATTTGCACTGCCAATTCTTCTACAAGTTATAATTAAAGAAGAGGTGTACCTTGTATATATCAAGGTACTGTCTATATGTTTGTAAGTGCTGAGGTCTCAAAGCAAATCCATAGGCATCCCTACAGATAGTGACACTAATTAGATACTGAAAGGTAAAAACAGTTAAACAAATAATTCCAAAGATTCTCCAGATACGGTTTCGAATTTATAATAGAACTACAAACTCAAAGAACCAAAGAAGGCAAAGATGGAGAACTAAAGAAAATATTAAAATTGAACAAGGAACTCGCCTGGAATCAGCCTCCAATGAGCGCCTACTCACCAAGGACAACAACATACTTCACATAGAATTACAATTCTAATGCCCATAGCTCTCCTTTGTATTAGACCAATTTCACAACTCTATTCCTCATACCACATATATAATCTAAACAGTGTAACTTAACACTATTCTTTGTTTATCACTATAAAAAAAAAAAAAAAATCATCATTTCCTTCAAACTGCATCTGCACGATCAACTAATATACAAGAAGTTTCGTTGGAAAAGAAAAATAGAATTAAACAATCCTTAGTCTCGTTTGGGAACAGAATGCAAGCGACATCTTAGCTATGAATCCAAATGACGCAACTGAATAACATCCAAGAAACGAGCTTTTCATCAAAAGAAGAGAGAGAGAAAAGAATTCTTCAAAGATTCTTGAGGAATTGTAGCAAAAGGTGACGCGTGGAAATTTAAAGAAAGGGGTTGTGTGCAAGTGTAGCAGATGGCGGGTAGAATACCTTCGGCTTTCGACATTGTGGAGGAGATTAGAGGTGTAGTCCCCCATATTCGGGTTCTTCGATGAACAAACTTTGATTATTGATTAAGATTTCGCGGGGTTTCTAACTGTCCTTGATTTGTGGTAGCTGAAACTTAATTTCTTTGTTTGAACCCATGGATTTGTGGAAGAAGAAGAAGAGTCCAAAGTTGTGATTTTGGAAGTTGCTCATGGTCGTTAATGTGATTACGAAGGAGAAGATGGTCACGTGCTGTTTTTGGGCGTGTTTCCAAAAGGGGGCGATGACTTCACTGCCTCGCTTCCACGCGTCACGTAGCGCAACTTTAACAGACATGCTGTAACTATATTTTAATTTTTTAATATTTTCTGATCTGATTTAATTAATACTAAAATATTTTAACAATATTGAATTTAACTATTAGAAAATAAAGATTAAAGATCGTATTACCAGACCAGGAGTTGAACAAAGTTTACCATTGCCACATACACTTCCGGATATCAAAACAAACATCCTCACCAAATTCAACTGCCCAACCAAGAATGGTCCATCCATTTTTTTTTTTTTTAGGGTAGTCGACAGCTTACCGATTTGCGTGTAGTGCTTGATTATGGTTTTCAGTTGAAGTCACGATCTGACATTAACATTCTGTCATTAAATTTAGGTACGCGAGGGAAGTTGTTGGAATAAATTTTCTAGTAGCTGCAGTGATCTGACATTAACATTCTGTGCAAAATGCAGATATTGTCAACATAGGTTAACCTTGTCTTTGACCAAATAGACTGCTGTATTTATTTATGATATAATCAGTTTGATCTTTTTTTTTCAGAGAATATATATATAAGATTTGCTGTAGCAGTGGGACTCAGCATATCATTATTTTAATTATGATACAAGAGAAGGATTCCTCAAAGTTTTAACTAAAACCATCGAGAACGGTACATAATACAAAGCTAATTAATAAGCTGCATTTTTTATTACACAACCGACACACATCAATACAGACGAAAGGAGGACATTTTTCATGTGTTAGAATCAATACAAATTATGAAAAGCTACTTACCAAACTGAACTGGCCAAGAAAGAACGGTCCATCATTAAATTTATTAAGAGCATAATTTTCCAAGTAATCGAAAGCCGGACCTAGATAAAGTTAGCAACATTAGTGACCAATGTTCGTATGTAGCGAGGAGAAACCTATCCATATATCCACAGAACATTCCACACTGACCACCTTCTTTTGGCGCATCTCCCTTCAGTGAAGGGAACACCGTTGCGTTCAATTTATCAGTGTAGGCAAATAACTCGTCTGCAAACTCTTTCTCAGCAGGATCCTACAGTAATTAACAGCATAAGTTTAATCCAACTTCTTCTACCGACTCAAAAGCAGTTTATCAACAAGATCTTTTGCACAAGAGTTTTGCATGTCTTACGTCAGGAAGAAGAGCTGGCCCTTCAAAATTGCTATCGACATATTTAATTAAATCAAGACTCTCGCCAATGATTTTGCCATTGTGCTCCAAAGCAGGCACCTAAAAAGAAAAGAAAAATAAGACTGCATTGCTGTCAACCCAGAGACTAGGACAAGCCATTAGTATGGACAACACAGTTCAATGAACTGGCATAACCTTTGTACATGATCCACTCGTGCCTAATCAACTATTATAGTTTCAGCAAGTTGAAAACCTAACAACAATTATGGCCTTAAAAACATAAAGAAAATAAATAAATAAGAAAAAAAAAATCATATCATACCTTATTGACAGGGTATACTTTCTCTCCATACCAAGAAGGTCTATTCTGAAGATTCAATGGAACGAGCTTGATTTTGTCTTGCAATCCCTGAACCCGCAAGATTATAAATGAGCAATTATTCAAAAACAAAGTAAAAATGATGAAAAGAGTGAACTAAGCCACCTTATAATTCCTGGTGATCCACACTCGCTGTGCATATGGACATGTGAGGGATGTATACAACCTTCAAATGGGAAAAGACCAAAGAGTTAACAAAAAAAAAATTAACAGCAGAATTCTGCACGACCACCACAGAGAGGGAATTTTTAACGAAAACAGTGGAAAAAAATAAAAATTTCACCTTGTGGTTCCGTCGAAGAGAGGAGGTTGCTCTGCGGTGGCATCCAACACCGGAGGCAAATTCTCCTGAACACTCTTATCCAAACTCTAAATGCAAAAGGAAAAACCAGAGAAATCCACCAAAAAGAAAATGAAAAATGTACTGAAAGATAAATAGAAAAGGAGGGGAAGAATCTTACGCAGTGGCAGCCATTGTTAGGAGAAAGAAATGCTTTGATGAACTCTCTAGGATCGATGATCTGATGATCAAAAGTAAACTATGAGATTGCTTATATAGTAATGGTTAATGGGCGTGATCTTAGCGGTGACCAAATGCGCATTGACTAGGAGACGTAGGCCTGCAGCTAATGCTAGTGTTTGGTTAAATGAAAGTAAAGACGGGAGGAAAAGTATTCGGGCTTAAGATTGGTCTAGATACACTCCTGCTATCATAACAGTGGATTTAAATCCCTCCCTTTCCGTCACCTCAAACACACACCAACACGTGGGACA
The DNA here is from genome assembly GCA_037975025.1 of Excoecaria agallocha. Classification (NCBI taxonomy): domain Eukaryota; kingdom Viridiplantae; phylum Streptophyta; class Magnoliopsida; order Malpighiales; family Euphorbiaceae; genus Excoecaria; species Excoecaria agallocha. Next base: position 241,765 of record CM075806.1, on the reverse strand, counting down.
AAGTGAGATTGAACTCAGAGTGGCTGCTATCATGTTCATGGTAAGAATTGTGAGTCCTAATCTGTCGGCTCTCCGATTTCTTTAATGTATTTTTTTTTGTTTGAATGTGTCGGCTCTGTGATTGCAAAATTTACTTTTATTGTTGATAAGGGATTAGGGGGTGAATCAAGCCGCATCCAGATTGAAAATCCAACCAACATGAGACAATTTAATTATTTTAATTCTTCACATGCTCATCTACTATACTATTTTTTTCATATTTCACTCCATTTTTTGTTTCTCATCATTTAGATTATACAACTTATTATTACCTATAGCAATTGTAAAAGTTCATGTATGAACATAATCATAAATTCAGTTTAGAATGTTACTGTCCTCTACATTTTGATCTTTGACGTTGTATTTTTACAGTTCCCATTACCCACCCAAAACTCGACCTGGGATGCATTCCAAATTTGCTTGTCTTGCTTCTTAAAAGGAAACTGATTGATTACGAATTTCAGTCAGTTCTGAAATTATTATATTACACTTTGCAATTACTCATTTTTCTGCCGCCAACAAATAGTTCCATCTGAGACTTCCCCGAGTGGTAACTCTCCATTCAAAAAAGAAGTTATTTTCAACACCATTAAAAGTACCATAACAAATGTATAAACTTCTCACATAATTAACCTGTGCACATCTTATTCCGGTAAAACAGAAAAAATGTCTGTCCCCTAAACACAGCAACTTCATAAAAAATCTATTATGAGTTCCGACCAACCAAATCAACATTTGAAAGTGACCAAAAAACTATCACTTTCTTCATTGAACAGCAAAACAAAACCTAGCCACAGCAATTTTGCTGCTTCTATTATTAAGGAAAAGAAGATGCATCAATTACAGAGCTATCACCTTCCAGCACTTCATTTGCTTCTATTGCGAGTCAGATTTCTTCAGTAGACTCAATAACACACCAGCACTAAGACTCGTTGCTACAATGCCAAGAGATGGCTCAGTTGATACGTGGATCCCTGCATTAAGAGTTAAGAAGTCTCAAGTTGGTTCATTAACTGAGAACTGAACCCAATGCATAGTTTGGCTTGAAAATACCCACCAAAGAAATCCAGGACCAACTTACATCCAATGAAGCCTAGAACAACAGCTATGGATGGCTGAAAAAGGAGAAACCAATTAATCCAAGATACAGTGACTAAAATAATAATATAGAGATTATAATTTTCCTTTTCTCTCAAGTAACAAATGGACAGAAATATCATCTATTAATATATCATTGACTCGGTATGATTTCCATAAATATATATTTAAGACTTTGATGCCACTGCATGCATCTTCTCTTCTGGTCTCCCATTTGGACGCGCTTTTCCAGATTTTGGTTTTTAACCATTTGAGAAACCAGCATTTACATTGACTAATTTAATGGTCCAAAGATATGTGCATCACTATGATCTGGCACAGATAGAAGAGTAGTCGACAGAAGTCATGCAACAATCATTGTCAATTAATGTATAGCAATTTTTTTTACCTGTAAGTACTCTAGCTCTGCCATCCCCTCAGAAATAAGCGTGTAGAGCGACCTTAGACCTACATCAGACAGAGATGAGTCGACTTAGGCTCTACTAAAATTAATTCTGACTCCATAATAAACCTGCTTAATGGTGACTTAGCTTCAAATCTATAAGAATAAAAAAACAACATACATTACCTAGGATGGCAAAGAGATTAGAAGTAAACACTATGAATGGGTCCCGTGTAACACCAAAGACAGCTGGTATTGAGTCAACCTAAAAACGAGTGTGAATAAGCATTCTATTAGCAACATCAGGTGCAAAAATAATATTTATGTACTTCTTTATTTATTACATGGATGAAGAGTAAAGACAAAGAAGAACCTACAGCAAATGCTATATCACTGAGCTCAATAACTGCTACTGTCAAAAGTAGAGGTGTGGCCTGCCCAAAATGGTTGATGCCTGTTAGAAATGAAGTATAAATCTTATGAGACAAATAATTGTCACATGCTATATCATGATGCAATGATCTCAGTAAAGGCTAGGGTAACATACTGAACAACTAAGAAGGATCTATGAATGACTTACTTTCCACACACCCTCTTGATTTGTTATGAAACGATCACCATCGTAATTAGCTGAAAAAAGATATAGATGGATGAAGAATTCAAAATACATGCCCAACATGTTAGATAGTACATGATAAATCAGATCAAATGCCTGGCCAATGCAATGCCTTTGTTCATTTGTACTTAAATTTTTATTGTCCATCAGGGAGGCCTAGTAGTTATGAAGATATATCTTAGGTGGTTGCTTTTCATCCTAAAGGACTATCCCATTAAAATCATCAACAGGATTTGAAAGTAGGATTGCTATTGAAAACACCAAGTTCCTACTTGAAGTAAGGTCTAAACCTCCCAAATAAGAATTTCAATGCTATTTTTTCATCTAAAAAAACTGTAACCAATTTAAGCTGGATTGATGTCCACAAAAGTATCAAAACTTGAACAAACTGATGGAAAAATAAAAGAAATCTGTGGAGGCAGGATGTTACATGTGACAGGAATGTATCTCTGGCATGTCTTAACCACAAAGTTGTTAGATAAATCGGAGTCATACTCTTCACTGGCCAATAGCTGAAATACCATAGAAAGTTAATGGTGCAATGCAATCAAAATCAGTGGAAAGTACCAAATGCATACAAAAAATATGCAGATGAATAATGCAGAGGTGGCAATGGTGATAATGATGGTGAATGCTATTAATAATAATAACAGTAAATTTCTGAATGATTACTGTTATAGAACAATAGATCTACGAATCACAAACTTTGAAATCTTAAGTCAATCTCTGCTGCCCCAAGTTTTATTTTTGGTGGTGTTTAAAATGAAAAGCAATGACTGTGAAGGAAAAGCTCAATGCCTGTTTTTGCAGTGCAATCCAACAAATCAGATTAACTAGCTTACTCTTTGCACATTCTTAATCTTTAGAAGTGTCATGCACAATCAAACAGCAGAAACATGTTAGCCAAGAACACCAATCATATAAAAATAACCTTTTGTGTAATAATAATTAAAAACAAAAAGCAACTACAATCCATTAGTAGTTTCCATTCATCCTAGAAAAGGGACCTTGAAAGATGAGTACAGCAGTATTGCAGCAAGGAATAAGTTGACAGCTTCAAACCTCTAAATCAAAGAAACACAAAAACAAATGTATTTTAGAAGGTGTTCGAAGAAATGGTAAACAATGTACAAAAAATACTAGGAACTTGCCTACCTGGAGAGTAGCTGTTCCAAGCAGTATCAGTGACAAACGAAAGATAATTGCACCAGCAATACCATATGAAAGTACCCGATTCTGTATGTCCAAAAGGCCAAATTTTCCATCACCACATGTTGACAAACTATGTGTTGTTTAGAATAAAATACAGAGTTACAAATATCATTAAGATGAGAACCTAAGGACATGCACATTGAATAATCACAATGTCCAGTCGCAAACAGTTGGGTGGCAAAGCACCTGATACATGAGTGGCACGTTGAAATATTTGAAAATTAGTACAAAGACGAATAGATTGTCCACAGACAAACTTTGCTCCAATATATACCTGAAGTAATCCGTAAAATGGTGGAATCAGTAAGAGATTAAAGGTAAATTCAGAGAAACTAATGTAACACAGTACTTCAGTCAGCCAGATATAGTCTCCCAAGTAAATTTATCCCACAATAAGATGCAAAGGCTATGCAGTACCGATGGAGGAGTATACATCCCGATCAGAATTTACAGCAATAAACCGCTAATTAATAGAAAGAATATGAGGAATATAAAACCATAATCTAAAAGTAACCATCTCCCCTGCCCAGAATATAATAAGTATATCGTAACTCGGATTCTTCCACAGCATATGAAGTAATATTGACTCAAAAACCCATGGTTTTTTTTTTATTTGTTATTTTTTTCCTGTTTAATTTTGGCAAAGAGGGTGCATACCCAGCAAAAAACTCAGATGCTTTACCAACTCCATCTTTCAAACCGATACCAATGCCAAATGCCACAGCAGTGGATACCTGTAAGGATCAATGGCTACATTGATCTTAATTAATACAATGAGAGAATCAATAGCTTCAGATACCAAAATCAGATCAAGCTGCCAGGTACTCACACATAAAGCGACAGTTTTAATAGAGGTCGTATAATTTCCATGTCCCTGAGCCTTTTCCCCCGATTTATCCACGGAAAGAGGAGCTTCATCTTGTGTACGAGAACTGCGGCTCCCTGCAGGACAATTCGGTGTATCCGTAACTCTATAGAGAGAGAGAAAGGCTAACAATTGAGTTCACAGAGGAAATATATTAACTTAAACATGAGAATCATAACCTGAGGTAGATAGCTCAGCATCCCGTTCAGTGCCTTTAGAACAAGCAATTGGATAATATTGGTGAAGAAATCTATGACACACTGCATGTCGAGAATCAAACCCAGTGTGAATCTATACAAAACGATAAAGTGTCTCGAGTGAATATAGGAACATAAGAAAGAAAGACCTGAGTAGGAAGAAGCAAATTGAGAATGAGGGTGGTGAACTCTGGTCGACTTGGAAGTTTGAGGTGGAGCAGAGATTGGATGAAACTTGAGAGGAGCTTGTATGGAATTATGGATCACGGGAGCTAACCCCATACCTAGTAGCCAGGAAAAAGGAAAATTGGGATTTGAAATTGGAGAGAAAAAAAAGAAAAGGAAAATTATATCTTATCCATGGAGCAGTCTTCTTTTGGCAGAAAGAAAAGAGAGAAGTAATGGCTTGCAAGCGTCACATGCTCCTTTCTTGTCCTGTTTCAGATGACAACAACTACTATTGCCTTGTTCCCATAGAATCGAGTTTTTGAAGAACAGATAAATGAAATAACTCTTATTTAATATAATTATTAATATTATTAAGCTTGAGGTACATTAAAATTTCTTCTATATTAATTTTCGTCATCCATAAAATTTGAATTCAAAATTTTATAGTGAAATAAGTGTCAGAATTTTTTGTTATGAATAAATACAACAATTTGCATTCCATGATAAATATATTTTTATGTGTTGTATTGAAAACAAATATTTTATGTCATCGAGTAGCAAAAGGTTTGCTTATTTTTATGACTCAGTCACTCAGCAATTGAACTATTTTGAATTGTCAATATAAACTAATAATTTTAATATTTTAATTTCTATTAAAATGTGAATATAGAAGACTAGTGATCCTTGAGGGATGAGGCCAATAATCATTTGACACAATGGAGAAATGAAATAAAGATATGGACATTATAAACTGTCTCGCAATCATATCCGCAATGATGAAGGAACTGAATTGAAAAAAAATGAATTTTAGTCGTAAAATATATAATAAAACCGTCCTTGAAATCGAGATTTCATTCCAAAAAAAAAAAAAGATATCCAATATTTAAAATTTCTTTCTGTATATTATATAAATGATCCGATTTGCGAGAACCACAATAGAAAATTGTTAGATCGTAAATGAACACAAATATTTAGTGACCCAACAACTTTGGCTTAAGTTTATTTGATTTATTCTCACCGTTTTAAAATTGTGCATAGGTTTAGGTACCTTGTGAACTTTTGAATAACCGTGATTGACCTAGTTTAATTACTTGGGATATGCCTGCAAATTAGCACCTTTTGGTTGGAACCATTGTTTTTCTCTTTTTCATAAAAGTTAATTCTACAAGATTTGGTTAAGGTTCAGGATTAATATTTAATTAAGTTCATTATTTTTTATTGCTCATGAACGAAGAAGCCCTTGCTGAGACGAAGACGCGGCAGATACTGGAGAAGACGCCGCCGCCAGCTCCACCAGATGACAGGATTTTGAAGATCGCAAGGGTTGAAGAGGACGAAGCTACAGCAAAGAACGGAGAAGGCTCAAAGGAGCTGGCTTCCATATGGTCACTGGAGAAGGCGCCACCGCCAACTCCACCGGACGACAGGACTCTCAAGAAGCTCAGATCCGTTCGTGACAGACTCCAAGACAGCACTGAAGACAGTAACCCATCCTCCAACAGATCATTTCGTGATGCCCTGATGAGAGAAACCAAAAAAATGGGCGATCCAGTGGAAGATCGATGGGAACCAGAAACCGACGAGGAGGAGGACGATGCAAGCAGTATGGAGATGGAAGGAGGTAACACAGAAGCAAGAGGAACGCTGGAGGAAGATGACGATAAGGATATCTTCATTGAATGGGATGAAGGCCTTCCATCAATCACCATCTCTGACCGCCTGGAAAGCAAACTCGCGAAGCCATGGAGACAGTCGGTTGTCGTGAAGATGCTGGGTAAGTTTGTTAGTTACAATTTTCTGTGTTCTAGATTAGAGAAGCTTTGGAACATTATGGGTGAATATAAAGTAGTGGATCTAGAAAAGAACTTTTATCTGGTACAATTTGCTGATAAAGAAGATTACCTTAAGGTGTTATTGGGAGGTCTATGGACTGTAACTGGCCATTATCTAACAGTACAGCCATGGCATCCCAAATTTTCCACCGAAAATGATGATCTATCGGCGGTAGTAGCATGGATTAGAATTCCGGGACTTGCTTTGCATAGATACCATAAAAGAGTGGTTCGTAAAATCAGCCAAGTGATGGGAAGATTGATCAAAATCGACTACAATACATCCCAGTCGGAGAGAGGGAAATTTGCTCGCATAGCGGTTGAATTGGACCTCACAAAACCGCTGTTGTCAAAGTTCAAAATTAATGGAATACTTCATCGAATAGAGTATGAGGGACAACCAAAAATCTGCTTCAAGTGTGGCAAATATGGCCATACAGCAGATATGTGTCCTTTGGCTAAAACTTCAGGAGAAGAAAATAATACAACAGAACTTAGCAATGACAAACATGAGCCAGAGAACCGGAGACAAGAAACAACCCGACAAGAGGAAGACAAGTACGGACCATGGATGATGGTGTCCAGGATGGGGCAAAAAGGAAGAGTACCAACCTCTAATGTGAGAAACTTCAGGTCTCAAAAAAATAGTTCCGGATCACGCTTCAACGTGCTAGCAGCGAATGCTCTATTCGAAGATGGAAGCGAAAATAATGACAATGGGGACATGGAGGAAACAGTCATGAACAAATGGGCAGGCACTCCGATTAATAATCATGGTAATGGAAATAATGGGTCGCAAGTTGAACATGTGAAGTACAAGGACAAATTTAAGAGAATACAAGCAGAAGATGAAAACAAAGCAAATGAAGGTGATCAGATGATCGCGGAAGAAGCCACTACAGTGACAGATGGAAATTTAATAAATGGCAACTCTAAGATGGAAACAAAGGACATTGGTATTCAGGAAAATATAGACACAGAAGAGAACAATGCAACGGGCAAAAATCACGAAAGTAATCCAGAAGGCCATATAATGGGAGACACCCAAAACTTAGTGACGAAAATTTTGGACGACAGCATGCATGTAGCAGTCATAGCTAGAAAACCCACTATACTTTCATCCTCTTCTCGTTTCAATTCCAACAGGACCTTGAAATCGGGAAGGAATACTGGTAGTCGACCTCCAGACTTGCTGAAGAAAAAGAAATCCAAGGGCACTCTAAAAACAGCCTCAATTTCACGGGTTCCGGAGGGTCTAGTGGAACAAACCATATTGCAGCTCGTAAATAAGAAGACTTCGCCTGACAGAAATAAAGAGGGTGAGCGAAGTTGCTACAGTGATAAGTAAGTGGATGATGACACTAATCACAATTAATGATTTTTTAATGACTGCTGAACAATCTACATTAATAGACATCAAGTTTTTAGTGTGGAACTGTCAAGGAGCTGGCTCCAGAAATTTTATCAATATTGTTAGAGATTTGTGCCGTCAATTTAGGGTGTATATCCTTATTCTTCTAGAAACCAGAGTGAGTGGTAGTAAAGCAGACAAGATCATAAAAAAAATTGGCTTTGAACAATCCTTTCGAGTAGAAGTGTCCGGTTTTTCAGGAGGCATTTGGGTTCTCTGGAGAAATTTAGTGACCATCATAGTTATTTCTTACTCTTATCAATGGGTAAACTTAAAAGTTGTCCACCAAGACAATTCAAACTCCATCTTTACAGCGATTTATGCAGATCCTGTAGCTTTGCATCGAAGAAAGTTATGGTCAGATATCATCAATCTCAATAATGGTCTCTCGGATCTATGGTGTTTGGCTGGAGATTTTAACTCCTTTCTTTTTGCCTATGAGAAGTCGGGAGGCTCTTTTAGAGGTAGTAAACCTTGCCCTTTTTTTCAAGAATGCATCTCTAATTGCAATTTATTAGATCTTGGGTTCCAAGGTCCAAAGTTCACTTGGCAAAGGGGAAGTGTTATGGTCTCAATACCGGGTCAGCCGTAAATAGTACTTTTCGACAGTAAATAGTATTTTTCGGACCCGAAAAGACACTCGAAAGTTAAAAATATTTTATTGGACCATTTAAAAGGAATAGTCATGGTGAGTCTAGGGTTGAAATTTGAAGTGAATTTGAAAGCAAATGGACCTCCAAAAGTCAAAAATACGAAAAATGTTGCGAGTCAATTTTCCTGGTAGAAAAGGGAATTTGATTTTGCTTAAATAATTAAAAATAGTAAATGAACTCCGAATATCGTCAGATTTTATGTGTCTACATGAATTTTTATGTAGAATATTTTGGTGATGAAAATTGAATTTTCGGTGACTCCGGCAGTTATCGAATCGGACCGATAAGTTTGAATCGGACCGATAACGGACTCCAATTGAGCCAAAAATTTATTTTCTGCCTATTTTTGATGTTTTAAGAATGATGGAATCAAAATTTAAGTAATTTGAAGTGAGGAAGATAGAGATTTTGGTTTGGGCCCAAAATGACTTAAAATGGGCTTAATTTTATACTTGGGTTAAGCCCATTAGTTAAGCCCTTAATTAGGCCCATTTGAGAGATATAAAAGGAGACAAAATCTGTAGAAATCTCCAGATTTTTCTGGCTCCATCTTCCTCTCCTTAGATGGCCGAACCACCTTCTCTCCCTCTCTCCCTTTGATTTCTTCTTCTTCTACCTCAAATTTCTCATAAAACTCAACATAAGAAATGAAGTTCTAGCTCTCTAGATCACCCTAGTGATCTTAATCAAGTTACTTGAGCAAAGGAAGGCAAGAAATCAAGTTGAGAAAGAAAATGGGGTAAGTTGGATCTTGTAAATCTAAATGATTTAAATTAATTCCTTAGTGTTTTTTCATAGTTTTTGAGGTGTAAAAGCCAATTATGAGATTGGATTTGTCATTTGAGGAAAAAAATTGATGTTAGGAAGGCTTGAAATTTCGGCCAAAGAGGTAGTTGTGAAGAGATGGAGTTGTGCTTGGTACCAAGTGAAGAAAAGTGAAGCTTAAGGAAGCTAAAGCTTGAAAAAAAAGGTGAGTGGCTATCAAATCCTAGTATTTTCCTTGATTTTGATTTAAATTCCTTTATGTAACTTAACCTAAAAAAGAGTTAATGATGCATAAATGAAATTGAAGTTAGAATAGTGTAATTAGACCTCAAATATGCATGAATGAATGTTTAAATGAATTTTTAAAGACATGTATAATGAACTCCCTTTAGTGGCCGAATAGGATTTCAAAGGAAAACAATGTGTATTTTAGGGATTTTGATGAAATTAAGTCTTAAAATGGTGTTAGAGATGAAATAACACATGTAGGAATTTTTGTGAAATTTTTATGAATTTGAAGAATATTTTGAAGGCAAAAGTTTGGTTATGTAAGTGATGACTTTGTTGAATTATCAAGAAATAATGTGTAATTTGATGAAAAATTGAATAATGGTGATGAATTATGGTGAAATAATTCACAAGTGGTATAAAAAGCCTAAATGGTAATTAGGTAAAATAGAAAAGAAATAAAAGTATAAGAAAAATGAGTCACATAAATGAAAATTGTGAATTAAATGATTATATTGAGAAAAAATGATTGTAACCAATAAAGAATGCTTAAATCAATTTTATTGGAATTTATTGAATTTATTAGAATTTTATTGAAATTTTTATATGTATATGTACAGTGAAAATAATTGAATTTTTAATGCATAAGTGTATAAAAATGATTAGAGTTATAAATAAATATGAAAGATAATTTAATATCAATGACGAGAAATAAAAAAGTCAACCGTCGGATTTTTCGAAATAATTGTTGGGTCATGAAAATAATAGAAATCATGAATTATTGGTAAATAATTCATAAATAATCGAAAATAATGAAAATACATTAATACGTAAATAAAAGAAAGATAAAATGAATTTTGAATAGAAAAGGGATTTAAATGAAGGAAAATAAAAGTTTTGGGCAAAATGGTAATTTTGCTAACGTAAGTGATTAATGCGTAAAAATAAGTAAGAAATACTTAATAAGGGTAAAATGGTAAATTCAGAGGCCTAACGGTTTCGAAAGATAGAATTTCCGTGGTTTAAGGACTAAAATGAAATTTTACCTGAAATGGTAAAATAAAGAATTAAAAGATGAATAATGGAGGAAATTGTATAATAAAAATGAAAATAAATGATTATAATAGCAAAATCGTAATTATGCATTTGAAATAACTAAATTAATAGAAAAAGTTAAATTATGTATTTTTGAGTTATAAAATAATAAATTATATTAATAGAGTTTCTAATTGAATCAAAAGTAGGAACATAAAATGTGACTAATTTATCAAAATAAATTAGTTAACAAAAAGTATTAAGAGAATAAATGATTATAAAATTAATTCGCCGACGAAATAAAAGTCGGCATATCGAATAATTAAAAAATTGGACTGAAAAAGGAAAAACTGTAAAAACGTCAAGCCTAAAAGTATTAAAAATGATTTGTAAAGAAGTATACAAGAAAAATAAAAGAAAAATCAGAATTTGTGTAACAGATCGAAAAATCCAAGTGTTTGAGTGAATTATTAACAAATAATTCACAACAGTGATTTGAAAATACAAAGTGAAAAAAAATATGTAAATTACTGAAAAGCCTAAGTATCTGTGTGAATTATCGAATGATAATTCACAAAAATGATCTGAAAAGATAAAGTCAATGATATGACATAAAGTTATTGAATATCCGATAACACAAAAAGAGTTTATTTGATCATAATAAAATGTATAAAAGAATAAAAGAAAGAAATTAAGAATTTTTAAATGATTAAAGTAATTGCAAATGGGATTGATTGTGTTTGCCCTTAGAGATAGACAGGTATTAGATTCTTATTTTTGATATAATTGGCTAGCTATAGGGACACCTCTGTATCGCGGTGCAAGTCATGGCGACTTGCTTAGCTATGGGTAGGATCTTTGATCTCCATAGCTTCAGTGAAAGTGAAAGTGTATCTGTATCTGTTTTGTGAGACTTGATCTTTCGAGATCAATTCTCTATCTGCTACGTGGGACCTTTAGGTCCAGTCTCGTGTATCCTTTGTGGGAAACCTGTTATATTACATTAGGAGCACATTGAAATAAATACATAAGTACTGTTTAATTGAATTGAATATAAAAAGTTATAACGAAAGCGATTCTTTTGAAAGAGAATGCAAAATTAAGATAAATCTGTAAAGATTTCTGAAAAATATAATTAGTAAGGAATAAAAAAAAGAAAGGTTTTATAAGAATTCAGGATGTATTGTGTTTTTCATGAAAAGGATAAATTTGATTAATTGGTATTTTTCGTACTAATTACTATTGTAAAAAGTGACAAATTTGGAAAGAAAACCAATATTAATTTCCTGTTTAAAGTTAAAAGTAATGATTTTGACATGAAGTGAACTTAATGCTTATGAAATGTCTTTCTGAAAGAAAGGTTAATTGAAAAGTAAAACAATAAGAAAGACATATGATTGACCGATGAGAAAGAAGTAAAAGCTATTAATTAGTAATGTATTTATTGGTTAAAAGTCCAAAAATATATACATATATATATATATAAAAGAATAAATGGCAAGAGGTATAATTAGAGTTCAAACTGAATAATTGAACATTAGAACAAGAATTTAAGTAATTTATTTTGGTACTAGTAAAGACACGAGTACCAATACATATTGCTAACTGGAATGATAGTTAAATTGTTGTGGCTAAAGGTTAAATCGAAATTATTGATAAAAGAAAAAGTTATAGTAAACATTAACGTAAAAGTAAAAGTAAATCCGATATTGTTCCACCTAAAAGAAATACTGCAAAGAAAAGTTATAAGTTTAGAAACAAAAGACCAATAGTTATCAGAATATGAAATAATAACAAGATTAGTATAACAGAAATAAAGGGAAATGCTTAATGTAATAAGAATAGTTGAAGCATAAATTAATGAAATTATGCTTATTCTTGGAAAATTCTTGGATTAGTAGTCACCACTGGGCATATTTAATACTCAGCACGTAGTGTTTACTGCGTGCAGATTTGGAAGAGTTGCGGGAGCACAGTACATGGAGAGAACAGATCGGAAGAGAAGATTTTTGTATTAGTTAGTGTAAGCTTTTGGCATGTATATAATTAGACTATTAAGGTAAAAGTTTGTATGATATTTTGGTTATATGTTTATTTGTCTTGAATGTATGGATTAATATAAGTTTTGATTTGATGATTAATGATTGTTCATAAGACTGTTATTTGATTCTGTAATTACTGTATGGATTAATATAAGTTTTCCAAGTGGATTAATTTGTTTAGTAAAAAAAAAACTTACCATCGTCAGCTAAGTTTCGTTTCAGAAAGTACTGTTCCGAGAAGGGTGTTACAGGAAGCATTCAAGAGAGATTAGATAGGGCCATGTGTAATCTGAGCTGGAGACAAAATTTTGAATATGCAAATGTCCAACACCTACCAAGAATAGGGTCGGATCATCGCCCCATTCTGTTGTCCTTACCCAGAAATTTGAGTCCAAGAAGAGAGGCCCCTTTTCGCTTTCTGGCTCCTTGGCTTTTACACAAAGATTTTACTGAATTTGTGAGCCAAAATTGGAACTCAAATGACAACATTTCCTCAGCAATGGCTCATTTCCAAGACAAAATTTCGGTGTGGAATAGAGAGGTGTTCGGTAACATTTTTTGGAGGAAGAGGAAACTTCTTAACAGGTTAAATGGAATCAGTCGAGCTCTAGAAAATCGTTTCTCTCATCATTTAACTGAACTCGAATCTCAAGTCAGATGTGAGTATGAAAACGTTCTCAGTCAAGAGGAGTTGTTGTGGAAACAAAAGGCCAATGCAGATTGGACTATGGAAGGGGATAGGAATACTACTTATTTTCACAATAAACACCGCATCAAAAAACACAAGATGAAGATTGAGAGACTGCAGTTGATAGATGGAAGATGGAGCTCTAATAATGAAGAGATGAAAGCAAATGCCATGACATACTACACACAACTTTATCTGAAGAAAGAGCCTTTGCCCCTGCCTACCCAATCCGAGGCTGTTTTGATAAGATTTCTAGAAGAGCCCGTAAGAGGATTGAAGCGGAGGTCACAGAAATAGAAGTTCGGGAGGCTTTGTTCAGCATGAAACCCTTTATAGCACCAGGGAATGACGGGATGTGTGCAGGTTTCTTTCAAAGCAAATGGGATATTGTAAAACAATTTGTCTGTCGTTTTGTTAATGAAAGCATAAAGGGTAAAAAACTGGATCCGATGTTGTGCCAGTCTCTCATCACGGTTATTCCCAAGAAAGATAAGCCAACCAATATGAATAACTTCAGGCCTATCAGTTTACTGCCAGTTATTTTCAAAGTCTTGATGAAGGTCCTGGCCAATAGAATTAAACCTTGTCTGGCCAACCTTATCAGCAATAATCAATCAAGCTTCGTTCCTGGAAGGCAAATCATAGACAACATCCTAATAACTTAAGAGGTGGCCCATTCAATGAGGCTGAAACAGGGCAAAAAAGGCTGGATGATTATAAAGGTTGACCTTGAAAAAGCGTACGACAGATTACGGTGGGATTTTATCTATGACACACTCATTGAAGCCGGCTTCCCGAACTCTTTCATGCAAGTCTTGATTAACATTTGGGAGTGTAGCAGTACAAAAATTTTGTGGAATGGTGTGGCTTCTGACCCTTTTAAACCGACTAGGGGAGTGAGGCAAGGAGATCCTTTGTCTCCTTACATTTTTGTTTTTTGCATGGCAAGACTGTCCCAGGCAATCAATAGATCAGTTAATGATGGGAGGTGGAAACCGATCAGGATGGGCAAAACTGGATTGTCCATCTCCCATACCTTCTTTTGCAGATGATTTACTTCTATTTACAGAAGCTACAGAGTCCAACATATCACTCATCTGCGATGTCTTAGAAGACTTTTGCCAATGTTCGGGACAGAAAATTAATAAGAACAAGACGGCCTTGCTTGTTTCTAAAAATGTCAACTCAGATTTAAAGAGAAAATTAGAGGTGATATCTGATTTTGTATACACTACAAATCTGGGTAATCATCTTGGAGTTTCGATTATAAGTGGCAGGAATGAAGGCCGTTATTTCCAGTATCTCATAGATAGAATTCAAAATCGACTAAGCGGATGGAAGGCCAACTCTCTCTCCTTTGCGGGCCGAGTCACTTTAGTCCAATCAGTTTTGATGGCTGTGCCAATCTATGCATTTCCCCAAAGCGTGTGTAATAAAATTGAGAAAATTTGCAGAGACTTTCTTTGGGGATCCAATACAGATCAAAAGAGAATTCATTTGCTTAGCTGTGAACATTTGTGCAGACCAAAGAATCGGGGAGGATTGGGACTACGAAATCTTAAGGCTCTAAATCAAGCTTTCATGGCAAAGTTGATTTGGAGATCCATAAAGGAAGAAAATGCTCTATGGGTCCAGGTGTTGCGTGGTAAATACATCAAGGAAACTAAGGAGGGAGCCATCTACTTTCAAACTTCCAGGTGCACCCCAGTCTGGCGAAACTTAGTGAAGATATGGCCTTTTGTTTACTCCAATACTAGCATTTGCGTGAGAAATGGTTTGTTAGCGCGGTTCTGGCAAGACAAATGGTGTGGTGATCACAAATTGATAGATCAAGTGGTGAGTGATGTACCAACCGAGATGCTTCAATGGAGAGTCATAGATGCAGTTAATTCAATGGGCAACTAGAATATCCAAAAAATCAACCCCCTTCTCCCATCAACGGTCATAGACAAAATTCGTGAATGCTCACCACCAAATGCCTTAATGGGGAATGATACACTGGTTTGAAAGGCTGCAGCATCGGGGAACTTTTCAATCAAATCAGCTTATGATCTCCTTCAAAACGAGGACAACGACAGAGATAACAAAAAGTGGAAGATGGCGTGGACATGGCAAGGACCCCAAAGAATTAGATGCTTCATCTGGTTATGTTTACATAACAAACTCTTAACAAACGGAGAACGAGCAAGAAGACACATGATCGAGTTAAACGCATGCCCCATTTGTAGGCAAGAAGAAGAAGACATGCTACATGTTTTAAGAGACTGCGCTTAAGCAAGGGGGATATGGAGCAGATTGCTAAATATTCAAGAAGGATGCCACTTCTTTTCTACCAGGTGGGAGAGTTGGCTACCTTTGAACCTGCAAGGAGAATTCTCAGGAAGATACGCTTGGGATTGGAGAATTATTTTTGGCTTCACTATTTGGTTTCTATGGAAATGGAGAAATGAAAGAGTTTTTAATCACTCCAATGTCCCTTATAATACCAAAATCAAGATTATTATTAATGCAATTAAATCAGATATGTTTTGTGCCCATTCTCTAAAGGGTATTGCATCTGTTAGGAGGGAAGAAGGAACCCAGATGGAGTGCTGGTAGCCACCAGATGTGGGTTGGGTGGCCCTAAATGCTGATGGCACATCAAACTCTGGAAGAATTAGTTGCAGAGCTGGAGGGGTCTTTCGAGATAACATAGGCTCCTGGCTAGGTGGTTTTTCATTGAAATTAAACAATGCAGGTGGTTATACTCTAAACAGTGGGCAGTTAAAAAGGGGCTGGAGATGGCGTGGGATAGGAGATGGAGAAAATTGCTTATTCAAACCGATAACTTGGAGGTTGTTAACCGCATAAATACCCAAATGGACACAGAGCATCACCTCTCAGATTTGATTCAGGATATTAGACGCTTGATGACACAAAGATGGCAGGTTCGTCTTCAACACATCAAGAGAAAACACAATTCAGTGGCTGATGCTTTAATCAAGGAAGATTTGAATGGCAATGAAGATTGCAACTGGTTTGAAACTCCTCCTCCTTGGGTGAAGGAACTCATCGAACAAGATAACAGAGGCCTTTATGTGTTAGGCTTATTTTAATTTTTTTGTAGTGTGTTTTTCTTCTTTCCTCTTTATATAAAAAAAAATTGTTAGATCGTCTTTTTTCCTATAAAATAATGAAATATAATCAATTTGAATTCGAAAAAATACCTAATATCAATATAGTTTTATATTTCAAGGTAAAATATCTAAAAGAAAATGTGGTCGGGAAGATAATAGTAACAAAAGCCATTGGAATTATTATTTTATACATTGAAAAAAAACCATTTTCTTATTATCTAAAAAGGGAAATGTAGAAAAGCATGATGTCCAAAATTCTCATTGAATTTTATTTTTCCATTAGAAGGGGCTCGTATGCATTCTGCAGTACCCCTATGGATACTCAATTTAAAGGTTGAGTAAATAGAATTTCATACTCAACCTCATAGAAGCATATAAAATTATGTGAAAAGCGGCATGTAAGGCCGAGCAAAACAAATTAAAAAAATGATTAACTAAAAAATCAATTCAAAATAGTTTTTTGGTTAATTGAATGATTTAATTGGTTTCAATTCCTAAATTTTGAATTTTTTGATTTCGGTTTTGTTTCTTATCCATAGTCTGAAAAATTCAACGATTTCGATTAACCAATTGATTTACTATTTTTTTTTTGGTTTGGTCTTTAACTTTCAATTTTGTAATTTTGATACTGGTTATATATATATATATATAATTTTATTTTTATGTCTACAAATTTTATTTCTCTCTAAAATGTACATATATTAATGTTTTAAAACATATTTAAATTATATTTTTATTTTTACATCTTAACTTTTTTTTTGTATTTTTTTATAAAATTCATATAATACTTTATACTATATTTAAATCAAGTTATTCTTTTTAATTATATAAATTAATATTTATATATATAGTAAACGGTTAATTTTTATATTCATGATTTTTTATTATATATATTAGTGCCCATATTTTACTGAATAGTATTTAATTATATTTTTATATTTTTTAGCAATTAATGTTGTCCAATCTTTTTATTTAAAATTAGACATACTAATTTCCAACAAAATATCACATCTATTTTGTAATATTAGATATTAATTTGTTAAACATAAATTTTGATTATTATATTATATTATATTATATTTATTTTGTTATTTTTATTTGAATTATTTTGTACATTTAAAATTAAATTAAATTTTATTTATTTTTTTGTAATTGTATGTTATAAATTTTAATAGTCAATCGAAAAATATTGATTAATCAAATTAAAAGATTCAAAATCGATAAATTAATTAACTGATTATAATATATTTATTAAAAGTTAATAATTTTAAAAAATTAATATTAATATACTGATTATTTTTATTATTATTTTTTATTTATATCATACTTATCGATTGCAAGAATTGATAATGGGAAGAAAATATCCTTGCTATCTTAACAAGGGAGAAAGGACAAGACAGCTAGATAGGTTTGGTCAATGATAAACAAAGAAAAGTGGCCGATGTGTAAACAAAAATTAAAATTACATCAAACCTTTATAATTATTCTGAAAAATCACTGCCATGGCATATAATTATTATTTTTATCATGAAAATTAAATATAAGAATATAATAGTTTTCCTATCCCCAGACCCAAAGACTATTCTTTGAAAAATAAAAAGGCCTCACTACCCTCAGCAAAAGTAAATGGGCCAGAAAAGAAAGCAAAAGGTCCAAAAGACGCGGGCCCCGCACAATGATACTAAAGGACCGCCAATTAGAAAAACCTGAAAAATAATATAATCATCACTCCGCTGACAAATGGCGCTCTAAATTCCTCCTCCCCTATTCCACCGCCATTTAGCAAGCCAGCCCTTCTCTCATTTTCTCTTCACGCTCTCTCTATTCTCCATTATCTTTCAGCTTCTCTCTCTCTCTGTTCATTTGTCCATGGCAACCGATACGGCGAATCTCCCTACCGCTAACACTACTGTCGAAGGAAACCCTAGCAAGCCCATCGATGCGACTGTTCCTGCCTCCGCCAATCCAAATCGAATCCAGGATTCTACCATCACAACCCCATCTACTGTTGATTCGGCTTCCGACGACCCCAAGAAGGAAGCCGACGATTCCAAGAGCAGCAAGGTCTCTTCCGCCGGGTCTTGGAATGTCGCTGCTGTATCCGATACGGAGAAGAAAATCCGCCGCGCTGAGCGGTTTGGAATCACTGTTCAGCTGTCCGAGCAAGAGAAACGTAATTCTCGGGCTGAAAGGTATTTACTTATCGCCTTTTGTTTTTCTCTGTGGTTCGTATTGTTTTATGCAAGTTTTGGATTAGGGCTTTTGAAGGTTTTTCCCTAAACCTTGTTTTATTGTCCCTTTGGGATTGTATAACACGCCCAAAAGCGATCTGGCTGTGTTGTTTTACAGTAGCTCTTCATATCTAATTCTTGTATAACGGTTTCAATGTTTTGAGTTCATTTGCTGGGCTAGAGTTTCAACCATAATTCGAAGCTTTTCCAATGTGTAAGAACTTGGAGTATTGTAATTGCGTTTTGAGCTTGATTCCATGCAAGTGATTTGGTTTGTTTTATAGCGTAAACTTATTTTGGTTATAGAAATGGGCACCGGCGTTGTTTGTTATATCGATTCTGTTTCCGTTTCCTTGCTGAAACTTCGCAGCTAATTCTCACGTGTCTTTCTTTTGCGTGTGAACTTATTTTTGGCATCACACAGCCACCTGAATACATAAGTAAGAAATGAAGACATGTCCACAAGGTGACAAGTATTGTGCGCGCGCTAAAAGTACGACTTGGCGTTAATAATTTTCATGGTACAATATGTATTATGCTTAGAGCAACAACAGGTACTAAAGTCACTTGGAGGTGTGTCGTGCTTTAGAAATTCTATCTTTCATCTACGGCTGATCAGACATGCAACTTGTTCGAGTCATTTTTCCGTGTGCATTTTCTTTACTCCAATGGCTGCGGGCCTCTGAAGTTAAGCATTTGAGTCTTTTAACTTATCTGCGAGTACTGGTGGGTGCATGGTGTATGTTTGGGTGTTAAATGTATATTGTTGATTGCCCCTTACACATTTTGTAAAACAGTTGGATATTTGGCCCTTTTGTTCTGACAAACAAGGTGTACATACTTTGGTAAACCATGAAACATTCACTGCCTTTGCTTATCAGAATTTGAACCGTGTCTTATCCTTCTAGTAAATTTGCAATATGAAAAAACTGATTTCTTGCAGGTTTGGCACTGGGTCTGGATCTGGATCTGGGTCTGGGTCTGGATCTACATTAAATAACGCAGTGGAGCTGAAGAGGAAGGCTAGAGCAGAGAGGTCTTACTTTACATGCTTTTAGAATTTGAATTGCTGCAACATTGCTAACCACTATTCAGGAATGTTTTTATTTGACTTTTTAATTGTCTTATAGATTTGGGCTTCCTGTGACTGCTGATGAAGAGGCAAAGAAAAAAGCTCGACTTCAAAGATTTGCGCCAACTTCTAAAACAGATACCCTGGAAGAAGAAAAAAAGAAAGCTAGGGAGTTGAGGTGCATATTGACATTTTTATCCCCTTTCCTCCATTTATTGATAGAGGGTTTGTTAGCCAATGCATTGTGTAGTTTAGAATCTTCAATTGAGTGAGAGCTGACATTTTAAAATTTTCTCCGTTAGGTTTTCACAACCTACATCAAATTCGATATCAATGAATGGCAAGGGAAACATTGAGCCAGTAAGGAACCTTTTTTAAGTGTTCACTATTTGTATATCATATTATTCGTGACTATACTATTTTATTACTAATTTCTGGCTCTTTGTTTTTAAATAAGAAGCCAGCAATTGCAGGCAAGGCAGGTGGAGGGTCCTGAAATGAGATCGCCACCTCAAGTCTTAGATACTTTTTGAATACTGAACTGCTGACTGATTATATTTAATTTGACATGTTACTGTTTGCAAATTAAATTGTCTCATTTAAGAAAGAAAAATATGTGACAGGCTTCATTCATGTTCATGTGTTTTTGCAGGTCTAGTGTTCTAACTTCCGACTCACCCAGTGGTTACTGTCCCAATCTTTATTTTTCTAAGTTTCCTAGATGCAGCACTTTTCATTCCCAGATAGATGACTCTCTACAAAACCTTGATCACATTTTGGCATTAGAAGTTTTCTTGGTTTCAGATACTTCTGAATATCAATTTATCTGTGAGGTCTAAAGCTATCAACCACCACCTTAGTTTACTAAACTTTTTTTTGCTTCTGCTGATGAATTTCTCAGTTCCAAATTTAGGTTGTTGGAATGTGTTTGTTGCATATTCATTTAAGGCAATGGTTGCTGGTTCTGATTTTGCAATTCTTCTTGGTCAAGGACATATTGCCTGTGGCATAAATTTGTATGCAGTGATATCCTCTAGATCCTACTCGAAACAGCAGTGTTAAGTAGGCATTATGAGTAGCAATATCTGATTTAGAACTTTGAGATTTCAATTTATGTTATATTTGCTTTGTTAGGAAATATAGGCTGACTATTAGGAAATACCAATAAAATTTTAAAATGGATAATTATAAAAGAAACTGAAATCAAGTTTTTCCTCGGTTGATTTAAGCATAGATCCATGGATATGCAAGCATTTCCAGTTATCGGTTTTAGAAGTAATATGAGATCAATGTCCATCTTTAAAACTACTATTGGACCGAATAAGTACATAAATTGGGAATGCATTCATCATAACAAAAGCGTGCATATTTTTAAGTTTCTGTTTATGGCTTATGTTGACCCTTGTGTTTTATATTATTTCATTTTTTAACTTTCTTTTCTACAGAATTCATATAATGATAGTACTGTACCAGAACATATTTTCACGATTAACTTTAGGTGACTCTAGTCCTAGTTTGTGGTGCTTCCATGTTTATTGAAATGCTCAGAATAGTCCGTTAGATAATGACTTAATACTGCTGTTTAAGTTTGATCAAGAGGTGCATGTTTGGTGTGAGTGAGTTTGAAGCTGATGCTGTTAGTGAAATTTGAGCCATGTGATTATTAAGCATGAGATTGTGCATGGAGTCTCGAATATAAGTTCTGGATATATTGCTTCAGAGTTCTTGATATTCTTATTCGGATATTTGTGAACTCTGCTAAAGTGGTGTTGATTCCTTTTTGGCCTCACAGTAAATAGCCCGAGTTGCAAGGTGGTAGGTATTTTGGGACTGGAAGATGTATTTGGTTTTGGGATCGGGATCATAATGTTCTGTAGAATTTTTACGAGATGTTAGAAACACCTCGTTTATTGTTTTTGTGGTCTGTAAGAAACTGTGGGATGGAAGTTCAGGATATATATATATATATATATTTAATTTGGATAAAATTGTAAGTTTTTCTTTTTCCTTATGTTCTAAAGTATTCATGTTTGGTAATTACATTTTCTCTAAGCTGATGGTTTATTTTGTTACTACGATACTTAAATTCATATATGATTTGTGCGGTTCTATTTTGATACAAGTTCCAGAATAACAGTGATTTTAGCATATTAGTATTTGAAGTAGGCCTTGAAATGCAGTTTTTAGTAGCGCGGTCGAAGGGAAATTGGGTAATTATGCCGCACTATTGGATGAAGAATTGCAATTTGCTTGACACGGATATTTTTCTTTCCTTGGGTTTTGCTTCTAATTAAGTTTTTATCTTGCCTTGGCTTTTATGCTGAGTTGAGATTAAAGAAACCTGGTTAGATGGGAAATGGAAGTCAGTTAAGTGAATTGAGAAAGTCAATTTTTGGACTAGAACGCATTCATGGTACCTGACGAATAAGTGATGATAAAGCTGGTTATTGGTTTCTAATGCTTGAGATGATTTCCTAATGGTGACTACTGTCGGTCTTGTAGCATTTGGTGGGTTAATTTGTACCAAGGCTGTCAATCATCTCGGGCGAGATGGTAAAAAGTTTGCTCCTAGTTCCTGCGATGGCACCGGTCTGTCTTATAACGTTTGGCTTGGCCATTGACGGGTTGTTTTTGACTAAAAGTCCAAGCATGCCTAATCACTTAAAAATCAATCATTTGCGTCTGCAGTGCTGCCAACGGTCGGCAGGGTGATCGTAAACCAGGTGTTACTAGTTGTTAGTAAAGCTACGACTTGGGTTTACTCATGAAAGATTCATATCTACATGTACCGATAGATTTGCTCACATTCGTACTTTTTTTTTCCTCTTGAAAATTCTTCCAAGGCAATTTTTGCCATGGGTATGGGGTTTAAGGTACAAACTAGCGCATCTTTTGATCAAGAGAACTTCAATATGTTCTAAGAACTATATATGGTGGGAGTGGCAAAGATCAAATACCAACTTTGTGAACTACAAGTTGGTTGGGGTAGAGGGAATGATTCCTCCTCGTCGAATTGAAAAAGGATAACTGTTGAAGGAGTTCCTATTGCTCATGTGAGAATCCGCAAACACAACCACCACAGTGATATCATCATGAAAATGTCTCCTTACTCCTCGATCTATTTTTGTTAAATTCGAGAACTTCATTTCTCTTTTCTTTGCTGCTTCTTTAAGTGCAGCTTTTACAAGCCTCTTGGCTATGCCTTGCACTCAGAGCACAGGAAAATATGTTTAAATACATGGCCTGATTCATCTATATTTCTCTGAGTCTATCACAAGGACTTCGGAGATGACATCGTATTGTAAATTTGTAACGCATAATAAACCACTTGTTGGTTGACCGTAACAACCGGCAGAAAGAAAGAAATCCATTGAAGCAGAGATGCCGAGGAGACCATAGATGGTGCGAATTAATAATAATAATACGGCCTGATGGCCTATATTATTTGACTGAGCTGGTTTGCGTTTAAGATGAAATGGGTGGGCGAGCGTAGTATGTACCGTCTGATAGCCTGATAGGAAGAAATATGAGAGAGGGCTGCAACTTACATTGCGAGGAAAGCTTTGCACAATTTTAACAGCAACCTCATTGCTAAGGTGCTCCCATAGACCATCAGAAGCAAATATCAGGAACTGATCTTCAGGTTGAAGCTTATGCACTAAGATCGATGGCTCTGAACTGAGGATTGGTTTCAGGAAAGGTTCAGGCAGTTTATATTTGGGCTGAAGAGGCTCTTTGTTGAACCGTGTCTTTTTAAGATATGCGTCTCCAATGGATCTCGATACCTGCAACGATAACCAAACATATCAGCAACTTCAACATTCTTTTTCATTTTAGTACAAACAACGTCAATGCGCCTACTTTGACCAAGAGAAAGTTACCTGTATGATGCCTTTAACACGCCATACTTTGTGCTTCATGACAACAATCTCAGGATCATGAGGATGCATGGATCGAAGTTCATTTCTCACAGATTCTATGTTTGCATTATGCTCCGTCGATAGTTGTAAGGCTTCAACTCCTCCGTTTCCTCTTTTAGCTCTCCCTAAGACTACCCGAGAGTCTCCTGCATTTGCAATATACAACAATCCATCACATATAACTCCCACTAAGCAACAAGATCCCACATATGCCATCTCGGGCTTATTAAGCCACTGCCTTTCCACCAGGGAAAGAAAATCCCCTTCCGTTGCTTTAAAAGCCCTCTTCATCACATTTTCTGATACCTCTTCATGCTCAGACACAATTTCTGCATCACAAACATATCTTATCAATAAATTGCGAATCTGGTGTGATCCTTATGATTCAGTATATAAAAGCTATTAAAGTTTAGGGCATTACTTTGAAGTAAGTGCTTTGAACAACTCTTCAAAATAATTATAAACGCATAGAAAATGAACCCTCTTAAATTTCACATGCTATAGAAGCTAAAAATGCCATCAACAATCGGAATCATTAATGAGATGTACAAATAGAAGTTATAGTAAAATTGGCAAATAAAAACCAGAAGTTTGACATACCCTTGAAGTTAGAGAAGAGACTTTGATCGATAAACCTTGAAGCCTCAGTTCCTGCATGTCCATCATATATCCCAACAAAAGTGCCTCGAGGACCCGAATGGGTAGAGCTCAAAGGTCCTGATTCAAATTGGCTTTGATCCTCTAATAAATAATTGGCTTGAATTACGGCCATTGAAAATTCTCCATGAAGATGGTTCCCCAAATCTTTATACCACAGCAATCCATTAGCATCATGGTCACCAACCCTGGGCCTCCAGCAGGGTCTCACCATTTTTCAATTATACAAAGTCACTGGAAGAACAATTATGGTACCCTAAAAACCCAGAAAGGATATGTGATAAAAATCCAATCTTTAATTCTGTACGTGCTGAATTGTCGAAAGTAAATAGGCAGATGAATGAATAGGTACAAAAGAGATAAAAAGACCAAAAAAGTATGGGTAGATGAAGTGAAAAGAGAAGCATATTGAGACAAGAAGGCAACAGTATTAAAGTGAGTTCAGAGAAGATGGAGGGTGTGCTGGTGGGATGTACCTTGAATCTGAGCAGAGTACGATTGGTCCTTCCATGTGTGCCATATTTGAAGAAAACAAACTTAGCTGTAAAATGACATATGGATTTGGTAGTGACAGAGTTTGGTCTGTGATCAGAGAGATTAAAGGGAGCAGTAAGCAATGGATAAGAGAAGGGTTTAATTTGGACAGAAGAAGATCTTCAGTTTTTATTGTCAGATGAGATCCAAAGAATGGGAGATTTTAAAAGATTCAAGCTTTAGAATAGACTGACATTGTTGCTTTGTCCTTTTGTTTTAAAATAAAAAAGCCTTAATAGATTCTTAATTCGCATGTTGCACCCATTATCGTAGGCAATCTTTTTCTACTTACCTCGTATAATGATGCTTTTCTGTGCTGGTTTTTTTTTGTTAATCATATCTTAATTAAGATTGTTATTTATTTACTCCGAAATCTCAGACTCATAATAGTGCACACAGAGTAAGATGGGAGATTTGTTCTTGAATAATAAATAAGATTGGAAGAAGGTGAGACAATAGGGTCGAGAGTGAGGATATTAAAAAACATAAATAAAAAAATGGTTCATGCACCAGATGTTTAAACAGCTAATGCATACATGTTCATCAACTTGTTCTGCAAACTGCCTGTCTATCTTCTTATTATCAGTTTGGTTATCATATCAGATGTCACGTCAATAATCCACCAAATTAATTACAAAACAATAATTCAATTTACTGCATCCCAAGTTTTTCATCTTTTGCCAATATGTACTCACAAAACCTTGATGATATAACTTCATTTGGATTTTTGAAATCTGTACAACAAATTAAGACATAGTTTTGCATATAATTTTGTTTCATTAAACTCTCAAAAATCTTAATCTTAAATCAAAGTAGATTCGATGGTTACGATGGACAGAACCTAAACGTGGGAGGGCATACTGTTGTGAAAGTATTGGAGTATCATGATTGTGCATGCATCATGTTCTTAACACGGAATGCTACCTTAATCTTAGTTATTCGTCTCATGCCAACAAATTTGAGAATGCCTTTTACCAATTAAACGTTATTCCTCACAATTCCTGTACCTGTAATCTCAACCATGTGCCAAATTTGAAAAAAGTCGCATATTATGACTTGACCCGACTCATTGTCCGAAACTGATTCGAATGGCGAATCCATCCGTATTGCAATATACGTTTTGAGTAAAATAGGATGAAGAGAAAGCGTTAGCTTACGGTGGTGACAGAGTTGTCAACTTTTGATGTACATTTAAGATATCTACAAAAGTAAAAGTGAACAAGTTTCAGTTTTCTTTTACTATTTCTGGTCTTCCATACAACAATTACAAAGATCTGCCTTTAATTAATAGGGCTTCAGCTTAATCCATTCAATTTTACGTGCAGGCTTTGTCTCCTACCAAAATGTTCTTTTCTTTAGAATATTTCTTTGGAATGGATAAAATAATACATTGCTGCAGTATCTCAAAAAAAAAAAAAGTTAAAATGTTCTTTTTTTTTTTTTTTTTTCTATTGTATGATTGTTGGTATAGGAAAGTCTACGGACTCCGACTAATACAATTTAACTTGGATCGATCTACAGTGAAGATATTAATTTTTTCATTGAAAAAACTCAAACTTAAGTGTCATACCATTTGAATAAGTATTGATAACCAAGCTCTATAATCGCGTCCCTCAAGCAGCCCAATCATTGGCTATTTGGTTAATACTCCTGATTCGAACCCATGTTTTGGTACAAGCGTTAGTCATTTTCGGAGTTGGTATTAGGACAGCATCATTCAGTTACTTAAAAAAGATAAAAATCCTATTCAGGAGATTAAGTTCAGTCTCCTAGTTAGTGAAGAGGTATTCATAAGTGGAGTTTCTATAGACGATGAAAAACTATACCAGCAAGAAAATTAAATCCTGTTTAAGGAAAAAATTGTATCTCTATAAATGGACGCTATATTTCAAGTATATCTCTCTTAATTTTACTATTGAAGTTTTTTCTCGTCGAAAACTGTCGAACATTTTTTTTTTTTTTTTAATTTTAGGTACTCAGTTGTTCCGAAATAAATCCATTAAAACTAAATCCAAAGAACAATCCAGAATCCGAACTGTTATAAAGTATATAAATGGAAATGTTGTTTATAAATGATATTTGAGTGTGATCAGTAATCCCATGTATGAAGAATAAGCGTTTGTGTCTTAACGAAGTATTGAAATTTGTAATATTTGGATTGGTGGGTTTGGGCGGGTGCAGGCTCGAAGTCGAAGGACCAATGAAGTGAGTGTGTTAATAATAACAGGACAAAGCATAGATTAAATCACATATGCTATTCAGTGTTTACATGTGAAGAGACAATGGGTTATTTATTGTCGTCTACTTGCACTTTAACCAAAATCAAACAGGGAATCTGTGTTTACTGTGTAACATTCTTAACTTTAGTAATCAAAACACATTTACCTACAGTTAATTACTACTTTAATAGTTGGCCCTAACCCCAGAAATGAAATCGCATGTGAACGAGGGTCAGATATCACAAGCACCAAATGCCCACCACCACCACCTAACTGTGCACAGATCTAAACTCGAATTGGGACCCCATCTTCTGAACAACTCCCCACTTCACATGCTGTTTATTTTATCATGTCAGACTTACACATCTAATTTACCCCCCATTTTAATTAAATTAAAGAATGCTACTGTTCATTGCTATCCTGTAATTGAGAGATGCAAAAAGAATATTAGATTAGATTAAGTAGGTAACATCATAATGAGTATGAAACACACATGAATTCAAGTTGGTCCGACTCTAATCATCTTCATGTGTCCTCTTTTCTCCGTTAATGAAGTTTGTATCTTTTCTCTGGCATGCCTTAATGCATCGAGAACTTCACTTACACTTTTCTTCTTAACTGCAATCATTTCACTACTACTGTTTCTACCCATACTTACTGGAACTAATGCCATTGAATTATCCACCTTCTCTTCACTCTCCGTCGAAGCTTCGGAGTTTGAACTACTGAAATGCCAAGTATTGGAGTTCATAACGAAACTGTTAATTAATTAATTAATTTGATAATGCAGGTTGAGTTAAGCTCACCTGTGTGAAACTGACTTTGAATTTCCACATTCTTGAAAAAGTTGGGATCTCGACGGAGAATCCTGAGGATCTGTGTTGGCTGAAGAAGTGGAGCAAATCTCAGATGAAATATTCAAAGATTGAAGCTTTTTGGTGAGGAATTTGAGTTTCTTTTCAGCTTTTTGCCTCAATTGGGTCTCTTGTCTCAGCTTGTTCTCCAGCTCTACCAACTGTAGAAAGATCAAATTAAGCTTTAGTAGATTTCGAATATGGAAAAATATAGGATCGGAAAAGGAAGAAAAAGAAAAGACCTTATCCCCCAAAATCCGAGCTTCTTCTTTTGCAAGCCTAGAAGCTTGTCTCTCAGCAAGCAATCTTCCTCTTAGGCAATCAAGAGTTCGCAAGCTCTCCTCTCCTTCCATCTTCTTATTCTCACTGAAACACAAACATTATGACAGATCAACAACAACCCACCTCAATTAAAAACAAGAAGAACCCACCTCCATTTTTGGTCATTCTTGTCATCGGCTGTCATTTTTTCTTTCTCGCAGCCACCCAGTAATAAGAGCGCAACCTATACAACGAGAGAGTTTTTGTAAGAAGACAAAACAACAAAGTTTCCGATAGGCCAAGGTTTTGGTCTTAATATAGTAGATATATTTTTCACTCTTTTTATTTTTTATACTTCATAAATACATAAAGTTTACTTGAAAAAACTTCATTAATATTTTATATTTATAGCTGAAAGTGTATATATATATATATATATATATATATATTCAATTATAAAATTTAGAAAATTGAGAAATTAAGTATTTATCATTTACTCTATTGTGTTGTCAATTATTCCATGACTGAGATTCAAAATTTGAAAGATATAATAAGAAATATTTAAAAAAGAAGAAAAGTGCATATTTTTATGGTGCAGCTGTCACGTGACCACACTGACCATAACTCACTCACTCTGTTCCTGTTCTGTCTGATTATGTGTTGTTTTTTTACACGTGGCTTTTGTTTGTTAACTTTAAAATCTGCCATAATAGATAGAGGAATTAGATCTTAATTTATGTATAAATAAATGAAGTATTCCGATTGCTGAAAAACCAAAAATGAGAAAAAAAAGAAATAAAAGCATCATTAATAATTAATAAAGTCTGCAAAGAGTGTTAAAGAGAAAAAAACTTGGATTGTACTCAAAGAAACTATCTATCCGTAATGAATGTTCATCATCTTCACTGTTACTAAATACTAGGCCCACCTGCCCTTCAGTTATCTGTTATTTATTCGAAACGTTTCCATGGATTTAATTAATTTCAATTCTGAACGTACAATACATGTAAATTCACTCTAATAAATATACTTGAGTGGTACCGATAATTATGCCAAACATGCAGATATTCATTCAGATTCAGCTATTTACTTTTGTTTTGAAAGTGGACTCATAACAGGCCCACTTCAATTGTCCCAGAAACCAGTGCTTGGATATTATGAGGCCAATAAATGGGCTCAACCCTACTTGATTTGCTAGAGCAACCATCTCCACTTGCATATATATATATATATATAATTTTTAATGAATGAAAACAATTACAATAAGTTGAGTTGTTAATAACAAGTCCATAAACTAAATGTTTTATCTATCTATCCCATATATAATAAGCTTCGCAATCACATTAACATAAACCACACGTGTCTCTATCGTCATTAACTCATACCCTCTCCACCATCCACCTCACCATACACCAATCTTTTTTTTTTTTAATTCATTAATTAAAGGTAAGTACTATATATTTTGCCACATCATCCCAAATTACAATGAATCAGGTGCATTGATTAAGGGCCCCACCAGCCATGTTCACCACAACAGTCCAGAGCCGTTGGATCTCTCCTAAGACATCCTCAGTCGGAACCTGAAACCTGCAACATGGGCAAGTGTTCCGCTTCTGCAGCCATGGCAATATGCATATCCAATGAAACAAATGCTCACATGCCAATTTACATACATCTCTTCCTTCTCTCATCTCCTCCCTACATATCACGCATTCCCCACCACCGCCACTTTTCACCTCCACCGCCGGCAGCGCCACCACGGCTGCTGCTGCTGCGCCTGCCGCCCTCCTCTCCTTCGCTCCACAACCGCCCATCAAATCCACAAACCTCCAGCACCTGCTTATCATCTCAACGTAAGGTAAGAGCACGCCGCCGTAATAAACCCCGATGCCACCGGAATAACTTAAGACATTGTCGGAGCAGCGTTTGAGCAAAATCTGGCGCCATTCTGAATGGGGAGTTTTGAGTAATTCGGGGTTATCTTGATGAACATCACAGAGGAGGAGGAGGAGCAAGACGGCATCAAGATCACGGTGTTTGATGGCGGAGGAGGGAGAAGGGGGAAGTGGTGGGGGGTGGAAGTGACGAGTGAGGTGGTGGAGGGAGGAGAGGAGATGGTGGGCAATGAGGAGGGATTTGTTGGAGAGAGAAAGGGAGTGGAGGTGGTGGAGAGAGAGGGAGAAGGCAGAGGGAGAGGAGAGGAGAGAGAGGAGGCGGTGGCGATGGTGGAGGTTTAGTGAGAGAATGGATTGAGTGAGATGGGATAGTTGGGGAAGAGTAAGGGTAGAGAGTGCAGAGAAGATTGTTTGTTCATCCATATTAATTATATCATATGATGGCTTCTGAGTTTTTACTTCACACTTCCACTGTATGGAAATGTTTGTGTGGCTTTTTCTCTTTTTTTCAAGAGTAGCAGCGAGGAGCAGAGACTCGAGTTTCTATTTTTATAATCATCACAACACTCTCCTCTCTATTTATTATTATTATTATTATTATTATTTTGTGTAAGTGATACATACAAATTAATCCAATTTGGTTGGGAAGCAGAAAAATCTTGGATAGTGAAGTTGTGGACAAGAGGGAAGGATTAAAAGAGAAAGAAGAATGTAGGTTTTTTGTTCACATTTGTACGTCCATTTCTTTTCATTATGTCTAATAGGTGTGATTGCCTTAACCAAACAATCAGAAGAAGCAAAAGAATAATAATAATTTGGGCCATCCATGGCTCCTTCCTCTTGTCCCCCTACAACTCCATTATTGAATGATGAAATAAATTCCAGGAACTTAGCAACCGCACTAAACATCACAATATTACCATCCACCGCCTTCGTCTCTCGTTCTTAGATATACGTTTTTGGGGGTTTGAGCTAATTAACGTGCATTGTCTACCTACTGAATTACACCAATTCACATTCCTAATTATTTGTTGGTGGTAAGTTTTGGAACAAATCCAGCCCAAATTGCAATTTTGTTGGATTTTCAACCTATCCTAGTTTTTGCAGCCAACGGTTAGGAATACCTAAAAACATTTATTTAATAAATTTCATTTCTAGATCTAGCTGCATAAGTTATCACGTAGAAACATTCCTCAATCACTTCTACTTGTTCATCAATTGATCTCGTAAATCTACATATTCGTATAAGCATTCAAAGAATACTTTTAGTCATGATCGGTGGTAAAAAAATAGATTGCTGCGTCACAAATTACTTTTTATACAGGGAAGTGTTGGGGATGCATGAATTTGGTGTTAGCATAGGAAACCATGGCGTCAAGGGAGACATAATCATAAGTTTATGGCAGCTACAGAAGCAAAAGACTAAAGTAAAACTCGGGATCTACCACAACTTAAAAAGTAAAGATGAATGAAAAAGCGTCCCCATTACAGAACTTAATAAAATGCCCCTAAGAGTAATCATGAGAAAATGTTCATTAGTGTCAAAAGTTAATATAACAGCTAAGACCGGTATTCCAAAACTTACGCAACTGACCTCAACATGTTAAAAATTGTACTCTCCAATAAAATGTTTCTATCCTCTTCTTTTCTCTTTTCTTAAAACAATGTACAATTTTGCATAAGGAGACGTACAAAGCTAGATTCGATTTCTTGGAAGTTCAGTGTTTTCGATAGAAACTAACATATTCATGAAATCATAAAAACGTAAGAATACATGAATATTACATAGAATCCATAACTCAAATCCATTAAAATCATAAATCCTTGTAGCTACCAACGTTCTTACCTTAACCGGTTTCCTGCTTATGAATATTGAATCGCATCCTTCAGAATGTTGAAGCAATAGCAGTGAATCATACAGGTCCATCAAGCCCACTTCACATTGAATTGAATGAGCCTTTTACTACTATCAAATAGTGCTGTTTATAGTTGTGAATTTAGTATTTCTAGCCATATACAGTCTCCTCAACAACTTTGACCGGCAAAACATTTCCCTTCGTCTTTTGACAACCCAATCAACCCTTCCAACGTTACACATATCTCTTTTGAATTTTGTTTAGACGTGTCCTTTGCAATAAAGCTTCGTAGCCCTATACCAGTTTCTATCCAGCTACTGCCTGGGACCTTCTTCAACCCAACTTTGTTCATCTTCTCTCTGACCTCATCAGCTTCTTTCCATCTCCCTGCCTGGGAATACAGATTGGCCATGATAACATAATTTCCAGCGTTTTCTGGCTCAATTTCAAACAAATGACTACAAGCAAACTTGCCAAGTTCAACATCACCAGAAACAAAAGCACCATGAAGCAAAGCACCCCAAACTTTTGCACTTGGCTCAAATGGCATTTGAGAAACAAACTCTTTAGCTTCAGAGAGCCTCCCTGCCCTGCTCAGAGCAACTACCACGCAAGCATAATGCTCCACCAAGGGCTCAATGCCATTTTTCTTACACATTGCATCAAGGATCTTCCGAGCTCTATCTATTATCCCACAATGAGCACAAGCTGCCAACACCACAGTGAACGTGACGGGATCAGGTTGAATTCCGCTATTCACCATCTCATCAAAAAGACTGAGAGCTGCATTAGCATCTCCATGAACAGCATAGGCTGAAATTATTGCAGTCCAGATGATCAAGCTCCTCCCTTTTGAATATTGATCAAAAACCATCCGTGATTCATGAAGATATCCAGACTTTCCATACATATCAATGATTGCAGTTGCAACATAAATGTTCTGGTGATAACCATTTTTAAGAGCATAAGAATGCACCTCTTTCACACCTTTTAAGTATGATATCGTAGGAAGTATGCTTGAAAGGGTCACAGCATTGGGTCTAAAGCCAAGAGTCTGCATTTCTCTAACCATATCTAAGATTCCCTCATGCCGGTTATTTTGTACTAGGCCTGAAATCACTAAATTCCACGTACTCAGTTGTTGAGTTTTCATTTGTCTGAAAAGATCCAAACTTTGATCAACATAACCATGAAACAAAAAACCAGATATGAGAGAACCGTAAGTAACTTCATCCTTATGACTCATTTCGTCAAATAATTCCCTGGCATAATCTAAACTCCCGCAATTGGCATATAATCCAATCAAAGCATTGCAAACTGAGATATCGATTTCAACCTTATTATGAATAATAAATCTGTGGACTTCCATTCCAAAAGCAAGGTCCATTGTGTGTCCACATGCTTGCAAAACAGTGACCACGGTAACCTCATTAGGCCTTAAACCCGAAAAATCCACCATTTGCTTGTACAAAGCTTTACAATCGTCATACAGCCCGCCCTGGGAATACCCTGCAATCATGGAATTCCAAGTCACCACATCTCTCTCCCTCATTCCAGCAAACACCTTTCTGGCCGATATTAGATCGTTACATTTTGAGTAATACGTAATCAAAGCATTCTCAACGAAAACATCAGCATCGAACCATCTTCTGAGCACAAAGCAATGGACCTCCTTACCTAAAATAACATAATTCTGCAGAAAAGGCAATGACTTTAACAAACAGGTAACTGAGAAATTGTCGGGCTTTGTGTTTGCTGAACTGGCAGACACTAACAAGGAGAAGAGGTTAAATACATCAGTGTGGTGGTTGTGGAGAGAATAGGATATGAGCATCGCATTGTAAGAGAAAGTATTCTTCAGGGGAATTCTATCGAACACGCAACGGGCATCAGTAAGGTGGCTAGTTTTGGCATAGAGAGCAATCAGCTTCGAAGCAAGGTAGTTGTCAGGCGTAACAGAGAAGAGGATTAGTCGAGCGTGCAGCTGCTTTGCTGGAAGAGGGAGACGGCGGTCGGTGAAGTGCTGTATGCAGCGACCGAATAAGCCGCAGTCGAGCCCCGCGGCGGGGCTGAGCAGACGGTGAACTTGGCCGTCCAAGATGTTCGATATAGTCTTCATTCATTTGTGAATTGGGCCTTCCATTAGCTCCCAAGCGTGATTTATGGAATGCTTATGCCCCAAATAAAACGCGGCGCGATGTAACTCTACCAAATCCAATTGCTTTTCTTCATTTTGTATCGGACAAGTTAAAGATGGCAAAGAGATCTGAAAGCTCAAAATCAGCTTCCAAGTGTTGATAATTACAGTTTCCGCTTCTCAATAGCAAGCAAATTCCAATCTGGTGTTACTTTTTCGTCCTCTGAATGAAATTTTCATTTTTGAGAAATAATTGACTTGCTTTTCTATTTTTTAAGATTTCTTTGCAATCCAAATTGTTGTTTAATGATTCAATGAAAATTAGGGTTTTCTTGATTCTATCTTTCTCTCAAGGTAATAGTCCACGTCTTGGATGGAAATTTTAAGGTAAGATGGATCTGTGAGATTGTGTTGGTATTCTTGAATCTTTTGCGTTCGGATGGAAACTCATCAAAGAATCCATTATCAAAAAGGATTACCTTATGTAGTTCTTTGAAGTAAAAATTCCACTATCTTTGAAACTCACAGTTACTCTTTCATTTTAACTTCTCTGCCTGTGATCATTGAAGCTTTCAAGTTCTAGCTTTTTTTATTATACTTGTCAAACTTTCATTTATGCAATATTTTATATGTTCAGGTTGTTAACTCCATAGACAAGCTGTTGGGCGCAGAGGAGAACTAAAAATCGATAATGCAAGCAAAGATCCAGAATCAGAGTCCTTAGCAACAGGTGTTTTTGAGTTACCAGGGGAACCTGCTATACTTATTAATGGGGTGCCAGACATCCCCCAAGGCGACAGCTTTTGCTTTCTCTCAAATTCTACCAACGATGCAGCAGAATCGCAAGGAAACACAGTTTTCGATGCAGAATATCAAGGGATTTCTAATTTTGGTGAATGGTTACAAGGAAGGGAAATCCGAAAGTTGTTTGGGGACAAATACTACATTGGTACTGTGTCTCAGTTTGACAAGGAAACTGGGTGGTATAGAGCAGTGTATGAAGATGGTGACTTTGAACATCTTGATTGGTGTGAGTTGGAAGATGTATTGGTACCTTTGGACATTGTTGTTCCACTGAAAACATTGGCACTGAAAATGGTCAAGAAGGGCCAGAAAATGGTTCATAAAACTGGGAATCGTGCGACTCGGTCCGGCATTGTCAAGGCTAAAAGCTTAGCAAGCAAGGGATTGTAAATGAAGGCATATGAAGAAAGTTCGGCGGCAACTTCAGGAACGCGAAAAATGAAAAGCAAGACCAATTTTCATTATTCAAGCAATACATGTATGGTTATTGAAGGTTGGATGAATTATCAGGTCCTTTATGGAAGATTTTGAAGACGTAGTTAGAGAACAAATATGTTGTTGTTAACATAGTCGAGGATAGAAAGCATATCCAGCCTTTTATTGTAATTCGTAATGCGTTGTTTTGAGACCATTTAGATACTTGTGTATTCGTAATTTTGTGGTGTTCATATTACTATATTAGTCTTCATATTCAGTTCCAGCACGGAATAGGAGATTTGACAATTGTTTTATTCTATTGTCATAAATGAATTGAATCATAAATTCATGAACCCAGTTGGTAATTCAGTGCTGCATAAAAATTAATCTAAATTATCAGACGAGAATGGATATATAAGGCCAAAGTTTGTAATTTGTTTAAAGCAGAAGCAATGAGAGGCTGATGGCTTGAGTTTTGTTTAGGTATGAACATTGTTTGTGTAAGGAACAAACTCCATTACCCTGTACCTGCTCAGCTTCTTGATACGCTGTGCCAGCACAGGCTTTTCTCTTCTCGCAAACTTGGATACCCAACTCAATCCAAGGCGCTCAAGATTTTAGACCTCATATCCCCCAAAACAAGTACAGCTGCTGCGCATTCCCGTAGCCATCTTCGACTTATTCAGGACTTTCTACGAACGACTTTGCATCAAGATTTCGCTCCATCGACTTCAGTGCAAGGATTCTCGAATACCCTTAATCAAATACTTGAAGCTTCTTTTGTAAACGATCAAAAGTCCAGTACTTTATGTTCGAGATTTGACGCCAGCTCTTTGTCCAACGGAGTGAGTTGGTGTGCTTCCATGCGTGATCTTCGAGGTGGGATTCAGTATCACTGCTTAGCAATATTTACTGGATTTCTTGCCAATGCCTACGTAGGTAGCTCTCTAATTACTTTGTATGGTAAATGCGGAGAACTGGAATACGCGTACAAATTGTTCTACGAAATGCCTGTGAGAAATGTGGTGACTTGGACGGCTATCATTTCTGGGTTTGCACAGGAATGCCAAGTTGATGTATGTTTGGGCCTGTTCTCTGTGATGAGAAATTCAACATTAAAGCCTAATGATTTCACGTTTACTAGTCTTTTGAGTGCTTGTACAGGTAGTGGAGCTCTCGGTCAAGGGAGGAGTACTCACTGTCAAATAATTCAAATGGGTTTTCATTTCTATTTGCACATTGCAAATGCTCTTATATCAATGTATTCCAAGTGCGGTAGCATTCAAGATGCATTTTACATATTTCAGAATATGATTACTAAAGATATCGTATCGTGGAATTCCATGATTAGTGGGTATGCTCAGCATGGTCTAGCATTGCAAGCAATTGAGCTCTTCGAGAAGATGAAGAAACTGGGAGTGGGAGTTAAACCTGACTCCATCACTTTTCTTAGTGTTCTTTCTTCATGTCGCCATGCAGGCCTTGTTGAAGGAGGGAGGAATTACTTCAATTCTATGGTTGAGTATGGTGTGAAGCCAAAACTAGACCATTATTCATGTCTAGTCGACCTTCTTGGCCGCGCTGGGTTGATAGAAGAGGCTCTACAAGTTATCTTAAGGATGCCTTTATTGCCAAATGCAGTCATATGGGGTTCCCTATTGTCTTCCTGCAGGCTTCATGGGAGTGTTTGGATTGGCATACAAGCTGCCGAGAACAGGTTGTTGCTGGAGCCAGATTGTGCAGCTACTCATGTACAATTGGCAAATTTGTATGCAAGTTTGAGGTGTTGGGATGAGGCAGCAAGAGTGAGGAAAATGATGAAAGATGGAGCACTTAAAACCAGTCCTGGATTTAGCTGGATTGAGATCAAGAACAAGGTTTATAGATTCAGAGCAGAAGACGGCTCAAACAAGAAAGCTAGGGAAATTCTTACTGTTTTGAATTATATGGTTGACCACATGATATCTTTAGAATGTACTTGTGAAATACCCGAAGAGATCAACGCCTTTCAGGGATCATGATGGTTGTTAAGTAGAGCTTCATATCTTAGAGAAGTTTTACCCAGAGCCCATGAGCAAATATTATGTCTGCTTTTGGAATAGGATTTCACATCCTAAAAGCACAAAATTTTAGTACGTTTTCTCGCACAAAATTAGTTCTAATATGTTTTCTTGACACAGATATTGATTGAACTACACCGGTGGAAAATAATTCTTATGTTTCCACAATGCTCATGCCATATTAAAATCCTTTCATTATTGGATTGACCCTCTTAGTAACTTGCTTGATTCTTCAAATCTGCTGAAGTGCAAAAGCCAAATATACTATAAGGCCACAATTAAAGAAGGTTAAATACCATGACAATTAAGAACAAAATATATGATTTGAGAAAAGGAAATTGCTCTTCTCCTACGTTAAGAAAGTTGGATATCCAATTGTAATTGCAACATCAAGACGATGGCCATAACATCGAGAAACAGCCACCAAAAGTGAGAGAGAATCGATATCAACATGACAATAAGCTGTTTTCCACGCCAATTACACTAGCAAAGCAACCGTAGAACTTATCCCTTTCTGGCCAAAGCAAAAAAGTTAATGCTTGAAAGACAACATAAAACATGTTCGTAACAATTCTGAGAGGAAAACAATTTTTTTTTCTATTTATGAGGAACTGATCAATATACTCTGCTTTCTATGCAAAATCCTAAAGAAAATCTGATCTCGAATTCAGACAATACTAGAGGAAGAGCTCCGACCAGCCAAAGAAGCCTTACTGGAGCACTCGCACTGACACTTGACTATTAAGACAAAAGCCTCGGTTCTTCGTGATCAATGCATTCATTGCCTCTGTCTTTGAATAAAAGCGAATCAGTGCCGTTTTAGTGGAATCTTGAGATACGGGCCTGCAAAAAAAGTTTCAAGCAAAATCTTTGATGTTAATAAAAAAAATTGCATAGCAGTTTAACCACAGTGCAATCAGTTCTTTACCAACCTTGACAACTGGATAGAGGATGGATCATATTGACAACCAGAAAGGAACCGTTCTACATCTTCTGGAATTGCATTTCGAGGTATTCCTTGAAGTAAAACCTACAAAGGCATTCAATAATCACATGACTAAGATCAATATGCTGGAGGCATGGACCAGCAATCCTCCATGCTAAATATACCCTAACAAAAAGGTTAGAAGCTTCAACACCTGAACATATTTGTGATACTTTCTACAAGAGGACCTGAAATTAAATGTTTTTAAATGCAAAACAAAAATAAACCAAAATGTTGCAGTAAAGCAGGATGCCACAATAATCTGCAGTAATTCTTCGGCCCCTTGGAAAAGTCTAGGATTCTAGAAAAAACATTCTCAACAGCACATAGGGAAGTGTTCCATGGAGATATCTAAAAGCATTGACGGCTTCCAAATACTGTCTGAACAACTTCCAGAAAGACAAGGTTCATAGGGAGGATAAAGAAACAATAATGTGTCTTTAATAACTGATAAAGAAACTAGATACTGCACGGAAAATATGGTATCTGGTGGTTATACTTTAGGATAACTTAAGTAAATATCTCCAAAATTGACAGCAATACCATGTGCTATAAAGATCACGGCAATATTTCATACAGATACATCTTCAAATAAGCACATGATGAATTATCATAAATCAAAACCAAAGTACTGTCCATGAAAAGGCATTTGAAAATAGAATAGTATATGTGCCAAAACAAGCAGATATACATTGGGATTCCAGCCAATGCATGCATCATTATGTTACTAAGGTGCAACTCTACAAGAGAGCATAGAACAGAACAATATCCTTGTGACTATAACATTGATGAGATCTTTAAAATTTTTCTGCCCTAGGAAACTATAAAGGGACATATACAAAAATGTGTATCGAAAGCTATATGAGATTATCATAACTTTCCTTGGACATTTGACATGCAGAGTACAGATAACAAGATGTTGTAGACATATGCAGGTGATTGCAGCAAAGAAGGTAGAAGCCACC
The DNA here is from genome assembly GCA_037975025.1 of Excoecaria agallocha. Taxonomy (NCBI): domain Eukaryota; kingdom Viridiplantae; phylum Streptophyta; class Magnoliopsida; order Malpighiales; family Euphorbiaceae; genus Excoecaria; species Excoecaria agallocha. The sequence continues at coordinate 202,551 of CM075806.1, read as the reverse complement.
ATAAGTATCCTTTTCTTGACTGAACGTCACATTACATCGATAAACGCTAAAGTTTTGAACAAGCAGTTGGTATTAATTGCATAGAAAATATTTGCTGACAACTTATATTAGTTGCATGAAGTTTAAAGTTCTAACTAAACTGATTTTATATTGCTTTACCACTGCATGCAGTAGGCAACAGTATCACAACAACCTGGCATTCTATGTGTAAAATTTAACAGCTAATAAAGGGTAAAAACAACTTACAGATCTTCCATCGTAAGGCATAAGAATATCCCACTGAGATCGGTCAGTCTGGCATCCAAACAAAGAATAATATCAGAACTGTAAAATTTGAAAAGCAAAAGGAATGCAGTTAATTGAATTTTAAAGTAAGCCAAATATTGCAGCATTACCCTCTCCAATCTGTAAATGCGACCCTTCTTCCCAATCACCTTATAGGCATTATCAAATGCTTGACGAGAGGGAAACTGTATCATCCTGGAAAAACAACAAGAACGTGATTTTATAAAGCTAGCAGTAAGTATATAAGAAACATTTAGCTAGAGGTTTTGTCATTGTACCAGAGAAATGATAATGCAATGCATCTCTTTCGCAAAAAAGGAAGGTCAATATCGAAATGAAAACAAGGTGGAAGAGAGAGTACATTCCAAGAGGAATAAAGCCACGGCTGTAGTTGACCTTAATATCATCAGGAGTCAAATTACAACCCTCAAGAAGATTAATAAAGTCAGTCTTCAACGTGTGCCTTGCTATACCATATAACTTGGCATACACCGTACCTGACACGAGAACAACAAATCAAAACGGTCGAATTGAGATATAATAGCTCTTAGGAACATGAATGAGCATGAGCATGCAATGGATTAAACCTAAACCCCTACCTACAGAACAAAAAAAAAAATGAAACAGAAGAGAACCTGAGCCTGAATTTTGAAGAAACGGATCGACGGATGACTCCTCCGGCCCGGTGGAGAAATGCTTGGGCGATTGGCGGAGGGACAGTAGGAGGGCATAGCTTGGTTTCAAAGCTCCGAGAGTGAAGCTGGATCTGACTGCGGTTTTAAAGAGGCTCATTGTGGGAGTTACAAGGATTGTAGGTTGGTTCGAGGTCGTTGCTTCTGAGTATGTTTAAATGACGAGCTTAAGATCCCGCCGGCGGTTGGCAGTGGAGGAACCAGTATTTTGAGGAAGTCATGGAGAAGGGCGCAATTGTCCAACAACCGAAAGGTTTGGGCCTGGCCTGGGAAAAGGCCAATAATAGTGAATCGAGATTATAGGGCTAATGGAATTTGGTCTAGCTCGGCCCTATTTATAAACCACCCAAACACGGTTATGCAGTGAAGACTCAATCAATTAATGAGAAGCATGAACGAAATAAGCTCTAAGATTCCCAATTCTTATATTTTTATTTTTTAACAATCAATTCATTAATATTCTTTGGCAACTTTATAATTATTTATTAATTAGACCTTAGATACAAACATCCAAATATTTATTAATTGAAAATGCAGATAAGATGACATGTGAGGTGAATTGATTAATATAATGTTGAAGTTCAATATACAATTGATGAGGCCAGGAAAGTCCATAGAAGTCACAGAAAAATAGAGCAGAGAATATAATCTGTCCTTTTGACAATGAATGCAACTTGGCTCTTAGCATAAAAATTTTTCATTTTTGTGTGCACCGCCAAGTGCCAATTCAATCATCTTATCTTCATCTTCCAACAAGACAAAATACCCATCAATTATTATTAACTTTACCACCACCTATATTCACATAAATTCAGTAGAAAAGCAGAGATTATTAGTTTTTTCTAATAAACTTCCACAAAGCAAGTGCCTGGGAAATTGTGTACAGCAAGGCATCGTCGTATTACGGAAATGGGACCTACTTTGATTTGATTTGCAAATAAAAAATTAAAAGTCTTTTGCTTAATCCAAGCTCAAAGGAAATAAATAAAACGCCAAAATGCAAGTGCAAGCAACCGTTCATGCCACGTCATGCGGGACCCATAGTTACATCAATTTGTTTCTTGGCATTTCCTTTTTAATATTTTAACTGCACATTTCTCTTATTTATACACCCACTGCTTCAATAATATACCTTCTGCTAAATAATTCTCACTATAATCATTAAATGCTCTGAATCTATTTTAAGTTATAATATAGTTTATTAATCACTAGTTCGCGAATAAAAATCTCAATACATTCAAAAAATTACAATCTTTATATATATTTATATATTTGCAATGGAATATCTGTAACTTATACTACAGCTATTAGATAGAGAAAATTAAAAGGAAATAAATATTATTGCTAACGGACGAGAAACATTCCAAGCCTTTGACATTCCGCCTGGAATTGATGTAATATATACGTAATATCCTCCATAAATTGGAAAGCAACTGCACAAGGTGCTTCATTTCTATATGGTGAAGGTGTTTTCTCTTCGATATCCTTCCACAACTTATAGATGCGCTCTCTCTCTCTCTCTCTCTCCTCTCTCTCGCGCTGCAAATTAAAGTGTAAAAAGAAAAAAGGTCCAAACTTTTAAAGAAGATCAGCTTTACGAGGAATGGATATTGAATGGGTAGTAGATTTTCTGAAGGGCATGATAAAGCCGGTGGCTGCCCTTTCGGTGGTAGCCATGGCGCTGTTGCTTTCGTTTATGCAAAAACTGGGTTTGGAGGGAGAGATGATTTATTCTGTTTTTAGAGCTTTTCTACAGCTCTCCATCATTGGGTTCGTTTTGCAGTTCATTTTCAGTCAGGAAAATAGCTTTTGGATCGTTGTGGCTTACCTATTTATGGTGAGTCTTTCTTCTTTAATCTAATTTGTTGCTTGTGATTTTGATTTGTTAGATAGATAAAATGGAAAATTGGTGTGGGTAGGTGAGTGTTGCAGGATACACGGCTGGTAAAAGAGCAAAACATGTTCCAAAAGGGAAATACATTGCTGGAGTTTGCATACTTGGAGGAACATCAGTCACGATGTTTCTACTGGTAATCCTACATGTTTTTCCCTTCACTCCAAGATACATAATCCCCGTCTCTGGGATGATGGTGGGCAATGCAATGACCGTCACCGGTGTCACCATGAAACGTCTCCGAGATGATATCAAAGTCCAAATCAGCTTGGTAATTATATTTATATATGTGTATGTATTTATCGGTTGATTGATTTTATAAAATTAAAATGATGAATGAGAAGATTGGCAGGTAGAGACAGCACTGGCACTCGGGGCAACGCCACGCCAAGCAACTCTTCAACAAGTGAAAAGGGCTTTGCTTATAGCTCTGTCTCCAGTACTGGACAATGCCAAAACAGTGGGTCTCATATCTCTGCCTGGAGCCATGACAGGACTTATAATGGGAGGAGCTTCTCCATTAGAAGCTATTCAACTTCAAATTATTGTTATGAATATGCTAATCGGCGCATCAACTGTTAGCAGCATCATGTCTACTTATCTCTGTTGGCCTGCTTTCTTCACCCCTGCTTTTCAATTGGATACCAAAGTTTTCACCTCTGTCTGACTTTCCCATTTCTCCTCTCCTCTGCAACCATTTTCCTATAATTTTCTCATCTTTTCGAGAATTATATCAGTCACAGTCTCAATGATTTGCCTAATTCTATGGCAAATGCATCATTGTCAACTGTGGCTGTAGCCATGAATTAGTTTCAGGAATTTCTTTCTTTTCTTTGTTTTAACTCTGTACACGAATAGATCTATGAGTCGATTATGTTATAAACTCTCTCTTATTTAAAATAATAATAATTTTTATAAGTATGAAATTTATTTATTTAATTTGATAATTAAATAATAATTGGACAAACTTTTATCCATTTAACACGAGATTTATTATTCATCAAACTGAATCTATTGAGGTATTATCCAGGTAGGAGGGGCATTTATATCGAAGAACATCACAAATTACATCGTGGTATGGTATAATACAATATAATTAGAAGTGAATATAAATTATGGTAAGGGTATGATGAAGAAGTAAATGATGCTATTAGAGAAATGTTTTTGGGATGAACAAAAAACAAAATGATTACAGGGAAATTGAATTAAGAAAAAGCAGGTGGTGGAGGATAAACAATGGATTTAGTAAATTTACCACCAAAAGGACCCTCGAAGTAAAGATTACCAGGCGGATCATAAGAGCAAACATAGAGAAAGCCCTTATTTGCATGGCATTCGACCCGCGCACACCCAACTTGCCTGCTACTCTTCCATATAATCTGAGTGTAATGCCCGCATATTCGGCCATTTATGCATTCATTTGTTTTTGGATCATAATTTACATTTTCATCCGCCCAACATTTTACCACGTCTTTTGGACCCCAATGCCCTCTCAGACTCCAGAACAAGTTCTCTCCGTATGGGCTTTTCGGAGAATGTATCAACGCACAGTCCTCTGACAGCGCATTCCCCCACCGCCTACCGTATCTCGCCACCGTTCTGTTCCACCGCAACGGCGGTAACCCCAACCCTGACCTCACCGCATTGTGAGCATCTACAAATTCCCGAGCCATCTTCGCTCTCTCTGTATAACCACTCACTGAGATGATTAGAACGCAAAATATCAGACTGCGAAATCCTAACATCATTTCTTTTTAGATGATCAGAGATGAAGGATTGGAATTTGAGAGCGATGGAGCTGCAGGATCCTAATTCAATTACTGTTCTTGTGGTTATGCAATTTTTAGTTTGGTTTTCCACCATATGTTTCAATTATTTTGTTGCTATAATTGGAAGACTTGTTTGTTACTTTGGACATGGCTATTTTTCGTGAATCTAAAGTAGGACAGCCATTTCTTCATTGCATTGCTCTACACCATTTCTAAATTCTCTACTGATTGGAAGTTATGATTTTGATCTCCAATTACTATTGTAGATACACAAATAAATAATTTTATTTATAACCTGATCACAGCCTCTATAGAATAATTTGATTTTCGCATTTAATAAATAGAGATTAGAAGTACATGGCAAATCCAAAAATGTTAAACATTAGGATATGATAATTTAGAAATGTATTATACTTCCAAATGAATAACTCTAGTTTTTTAATTTTTATTTTTTATATGGAACGTATGACATAATTTTGAATTAGCTGATCCATTAAGGAGTTACAGGAAAAAATATATATATATATAAGTATAACCTCAATGTGAATTACACTAAATCTAATCTTTTTGCGAATTGCAAATTTAACAAAAACGCATGTCGATTTTACGCAAGGAGTGAATAGAAATTTTTCATGCCGGAGTTGGACCATTTGTTCCTGAAAGCAGCCTTGCAACGTAATTAATTACCGAATGGCGGTGACGTGGCAACATGTTTTTGGGAGTTGCGTTCTGCGCATCCCAGCGTATGATCGACCCATTAGCGTAGCGCGAACCAGTCAGCTGCAATCTTCGCACGCAACCCCCATTAATTCACCGCCTCAAGCCACGAAATTTTATCGCCGCCGTCCAGTTTCTCCCTCCGATCGGTCTAGAGCCACCTATGTCGATTTGGTATCTACTATTTCTTAGCTGTTTTCCAGGTAATTACCGCTTTTGTCTCTGTTTTATTGAACCGATTGAACAATTTTAAAAAAATATATATTAACGAAATTCTGATCGACTCTAATGGATTGGGTTCTGCAGGAATTATATCATCAGCTGTTGTAACGCTTGATTCAATTACGATTTATAACTCCCACGAGTGGCTGTCGACTTCTAAGCCGACTGTGTATTTCTCTTGTAAAGGAGATAACAATAATACGGTATTGCCCGATGTGAGAGAAGTTAATGTCACCTATAGTTTCAAAGGCGAAGAATCTTGGCAGGTAATTCTCTCTTACCTTTTCTGTAGGAGAGATTTTCCCATTTTGTCGATGAGAATTCTTGATTTATTTGTTTATTTTAATTTCAGCCTCTAACCGAACTTGCTAGCAAAAAGTGCAAGAGGTGTGGATTCTACGAGAAGGACAGTTTCAAACCTAATGATGTGTTCGATGTATGGGAACTTTGTGCCTCGGATTTTTAGGAATCGGACGGAAAATATAGGCGAATCAAAGAGAATGAATTTGATGCTACCTTCTTCTGTCCACAGTGTGTGCTTCTAGCTGCTGGTAAGTGATTTCATTTCTTGCATATAAATTCATGTCACTTCTTTTCATTGCTCGTTTGTTTTTGCTTTACTGGTTTGTCTAGTGGCATGCGGTTCTAGTCCCAATTTGGGGAATTTGCATCTTGCACCGAGTCAAAGTATGTGCATATAAGTATTGAAACGAAACTAGCTTGGAATGAATATCATTCTACTGGCTCAATCGAAGTTCTTTTCCTTCCAATGTACCATTCAGTGATCAACTCCTAAAAATTCATACGTCTATGTTGCCTCAAGGGAATGCTCGTTCTTTAGTGGACATTGATGGTTCATTACCTCAGAAGACCAGTTATTCTTTGTCAGTGGCAGAAAGGGATGAATTCTGCTAGGACTCTTCTAGTTGCGAGTTATGGATTTGTGTTGGGCGTTAAAGTTTACAGCTTTGCTTGATCCACTAACAATTGTTTCACTCATTTTTTTTTTTCACGGTTGGATGATCCAAATTCTTTTGATAGTACCTTAATCGTGCCGTTGTTTGAACTTTTCCACTTGACATGAGGGCAATTTGGACTCTGTGTCTTGATTTGACCTTCCTTTTTTTGAGTTATGCTAATGATGGGTTTGTGTATGCATCTACAGATTCCAACTCTGCTGCCTCCGAATCACATGATAGAGGGAAGGGAATGCATATTTTTGTGGTAATATTGATCACTGTTCTGGTTTCAACGATATTAGTTTTGGGGATTCTGGGGGTGTACAAGTACTGGCAAAAGAAGAAAAGGGAGCAAGATCAAGCTCGGTTTTTGAAACTGTTTGAAGATGGGGATGACATTGAGGACGAACTGGGGCTTGGCAATGTATGATATAACATATTTTGAGTTTGTATTCTGTACAGTATGTTCACAAAAATTTTGCTCCTTTTGAGAGAATCAAAGTCACACTGATTTTCCCTTCTATTTCAGCGACTGTTCACTTTAAGGGAGCAACATGAACAGTTGTACTCTTCATGTTGCGTTAATCATTAATGCAGTCGAAATGAAGTGGAAACATATCTTGTTCAGTTATATGAGTAATTATATATTTACCAGGTTTAAGAACCGTTGATTCTACTCAGTAATAAAGAAAGAACCTGAAATAATATTTATATTTTCTTGAATGCATAAGATGATTGGTATCAATCTGTTTTATTTAATGCCTAAGACATGGACAATTCATAATTTGAATGCTGAAGTCTTATGTAAATGTAATGCAACAGAATGCTGATATTCTACTGTAAAAGGTTGGCCTGAACATTGCCTCCTAGTATTCCCAGCAAGGGATTTGTTGTTTCTGAATTAATCAAGGCCAGTAACCGAGGATGCCTTCAAAAAGTCCAGTTTCATCCTGGCCATAGCTACACGAGTCTGCAGTGCTTTTATTGTCAAAGGAATAAGAATCTTCCTCCCTCACATACCCAAACAAAGAATCGCAGCCAGACCAAGGACTGTCATCACAGGATAGCTTGTTCTCTGTGCTTTCAAAATCAGCGATGTAACTGTCTCCATTGTCTTCTCTTTGAATGCAATTTTCAGCTTGCTCCAATCCACTCCCATGCTCATAATTACTGTTGTCATCGACACAACTGCCGTAGCCAAAGCAAGAGCCATATTCACCATCCCAGTTCCTCCATATGTTGTATGAAAACCCGTCTTGCTTGTAATGGTTAATAGCAGGGCAGACTTCATCATTCCCATACAATGAAGATATGTTGTAAAAGGTGTCATCTTGGTAAGGAGAGTAGGAGTCTGAGACTGGACAAAGATAATGATTAAATGACTCCAATGGTGGAAAGATATCTTCATACGTGCTACCAGTATTGAAACACCAATCAGAAAGATCCAAGTAATGGTTGGTGACAGGCAGCTCCATCGCAGATATGATGCCCTCAAGAAGTTCAGAGATAGCCAGTGGTGGGAAGTGTTGGGACCGCCAAACATCCCCTCAATTCCACATTAATATGATATTGTCCGCTTTGGGCCAACTCCGCACGGATTTGTTTTTGGGTACCTCCCAAAAGACCTCATACTAATTGAGTTAGGTTGACACACTTATATACAAGGTGTTTCTCCCTTAATTTTCCAATGTGGGATGTGGGACTTGGATTGTACCCCAACAGGAAGTACTGAAAACCATTTGTAGTTTGATAAGAGAGAGGTGGCTAATCCACCACCGCCCACCTGTTGATGAGATTCTATCTAATCTCTCAACTCTCTCGGTTCAGAAAAACAAGTGAAACTTTTTGCAATCGGAATCTGTTTTAGGGCAAAAGAAGCATCATCAAGAGGACTGGCATCTTTATATAAAAAAAAAAAAGCGAGTATCCTAGGCAATTTATCAAATCAGCAAGCTTCAATTTGGTGGAAAAATAAAGCTTTTTGTTGCCGCTTTGGTATTAGATTCTTCATAAGAGATTTGGTAGTTGGGATGAGCAAATGTAAAGCGCTGAATTTGGTATTTTGATGAGCAACTGTTGCGGAATCTCACCTTCTATCAATCACATATAAAGAAAATACAGTAGCAAACTGCAGAGAGATGAACAAGTAGTGTAGTAATAAGAAGCATCTGCAGCCTAAATTGAGAACTATCACATGACATCCACATAAAGACAGAGAAAGCACTTGATGATTAAACTAGTAAACATTGTAGGAAGCATATGAAGCTGAATTGAGATAGCGTACAAATAATAGTATAGTAGAGGATAAAATTAAGAAGAAGCCGAGTTTTTGACAAAGTGATCGAAGTTATCCAACTCCATGGAATGAGGACCATAGATTGACTTAATGGTGTCTCTTCATGAATTGCAAGCCTCCTTGTTGAATTTCTTCTTCTCAGTCCCATACAATGACTCAAATACATCTGCCTCAACTCGACAAAAGAATGGACGTTCTAATCAAAAGGGAACAGATATTGTTATTCAGTAAAACATAAACTGGGATTATCCATTATAACACAAAAACAAGATAAAGATAGAGATACCAGGATACATGGAGCACTTGCGAGTGATTTTATCATAGTTAATACACCATCCGTCTGGGCCGATTAAGCTTCTGTAAGCCTCAATATCGGAAGGATTAGAGAAGATCTCCTCTGGAGTGGCAAAAGAAGGGCCTCTAGCGAGCTTGCAGCAAGCGCCGCAACCCCATACCTCCTCCTTCCTCTTCCCTCCGAATCCTTTACCGGTGCTTCTCCATTTCTTATCTTTTGGAGTTGGATGGTGCGCAGCCCAAATGCCACCGTTCATTGTGGGAAGAGTAACGGCTTTTGCCATCCTCCTACGACTCAAATTGGATAAGACTAATACAATTGATGCGATGTTTTACTTGTATGCACCCTCCTAATGGCAGCTTCTACCTCTAATACTTGTTTATCTTTCAAAAAATGTTGTTCTTCTTCTTCTTCTTAAGAGATAAGGCTTGAGAATAACTTTCACAAATGAAATCAGTGATGAAAAATAGTATCCTCGTACGTGTAAATTTATAAGACGATTAATAAGTTCAATCACGTTCTAAATCTAACCATTTGTGTTTTCTTCTATCCCATCCTTTCCAATTGACATTACTCTTTGCAGGTACTGTGTTTTCTTACACATAACAAATTATTTCGCCCGAGAAAGAGAAGACACCATCCCCTTCTTTATGTCAAAGACAAACAAGCTAGTAGTACTACAAAGCGAATATGTTAAAACACAAAACCGAAACCGGCAGCAAACAGTAACTGACGAATACTATCATTCTGACTCGCACATTCCACACAGAAATAGTCTTTTGAATATCCTTCTTGATTGCATCTGCTTTAAGGTAAACCTAAAACCAATTAATTCAGGAACCTAAGTCATTATTTCCCGCAACAAGAGTAAATAACAAATGCTGTGAACTACCTCCAATAACAGAATTCAAAATATACTTTCTCAATCCAAGACAAGGTTTTTCAATTATAATTCCCTACTTCCAAAGCACATAACATGATTACGACTGTTCAAATAGAACATAAAAACAGAAAGTCTTGCAGACATCACGGATCAGCAACTCAGACTCCCTCAACTCCTGCAAACCCACACCTCTATGGGGACTCGCTGCCTCTTGGAGACCGGCGGTTATCCTCATAATCATCATCAACTGGGCTCCTGTCATCTCTAGGACTGGGACTGCAGCTACGGCCGTTGGTTTGGGCTGGGCTTCCATACCTCCCATCTCCAGGGCTCTGTCTTCTAGGGCTTCTGCTCCTCCTCGGGCTGCCACTATACTCTGACCTATCTAGCTGGTCATCCAGTTTCCGGGATTTGGGTGAAGGGCGTGGGCTGCTTTCATCAGGTGTTAAGCTGCGCTTCCTACCCTTGGAGGGCAGACCATTCTTTGGCTCGGGACTCAAGGACCTGTCATTCTCAATGCTTCGCTCTCTCTTTGGTGGTGGAGATCTTGATCGGCTGTCAAACAGAATAGATACGTTTAGAGCACAAGGACAAAAAATCCAAAAAAGGTCTAGTCACCTGTATGCGTAACAATTAAAAGAACTATGCCCTAAATATAATGAGAAAAAAGAAAAACTTGGATAACAAGGAATAGAGCCAACCTGTAGCTGCGACCTCTGCTATAACTTGGGCTGCGGCTTCTGCCACGGCGGGGAGATGGAGATCGAGAGTAACTCCGCCCACGTCTAAAATAAAGGGCACGTAATCAGAAATTAAGTATAGCACTATTAAGATTTCTTGAAACCAAAAGTATATACATGCAGCAAGATAAGATGATATTACTTCAGTTTCTTGGGACTATTCTTGCAGTTTCTCTCTATATGGCCTCTTTCTCCACACCGATAACATTTGTTCTTCCAATCTCCAGCTTTGCAATCTCGAGCCCAGTGGCCATCTATTCCACAATTAAAGCAACGTCCAGATCCTGGAGGAGGACCCCTGCCCAAATATTCACGAGAACCACGCGGTACCTAGCCATACAAACCAACTAATAAGAAGCTGACAATCTCAGCATAAAATGACCTAAACCATAAAATTGGCCAAAAAAAATAAAACAATGCTTGGAACACAACAGCAACAATAAAATTGAGAATTAGTTTGGAAACCCCATTAAGAGTTGGATTGACCTCACAACCATAAATACAATTCATACTTTGCTGCTCTATATTACATCACTTTTTTCAGTCCAACAAACAATTCAATGGAAGAAAGTAGCAACTGACCCCTTTTGCAAATTCCACAATAATACGGCTTCCATCGAACTCCTTGCCATCCAAGTGATATCTTGCGTCATCAGCATCTCTAGGATCACTAAATTCCTGTTTAGAGGTGTAAGAACAGAAACCAAGAAGGGACACCGTATTTTGTACCACATAACTATGAACTAGGGGAAAATACACACATGCGCATTCAAAGCCGTGCAATATTCAATGCCATAAAAGAAACATGAGAAGGAAGAAGTAACACTTACAACAAATGCATAGTCACGCTTCATATCCACATCTCGTACTCTGCGAAACGGTTGCCACAAACAATAAGGCCATCATTACTTAAGTACTGCAAGTGTATGATACTTCACCCCTCATAGACGAACTAAACACCAGTTTGAGATTGTTGCCAATTCCATAAAAACACGCAATAACATAATAGTAAGTATCGCCAAAGTCTCCTATAACTCGGCAAGAATTTCCACCATTCCACCATGGCAACCCTCTCACCATAGGCCTCCAGGTTAGGCAAAAGCCCAGAAACCTTCAACAAGATCATTCAAGTTAAAAATGAAAAACGACACCTAGGGTCCACAAGATTCCCACACAGATAACAAAACAAGCTGCTGAAGACCTATTTCTCCCTAAGCATTTGCAGGAGGCAAACTGCATACCCTACGACCAGCAATGACACTCCAAGGGATTGCTTAGTAAATAGAAATAAACAGCATAAAGATAATTATCAGTTTGCTGCACAGGATAAAAACACACTCATATTGCCTTTTAACCATGTCATTCAGTGGAATGAGGAAAGGCCATGAAACACTTCCTGCAGCTACTTAAACTAGCTAAGTATGAAAAACACTGACAACTATTTCTTTGCACAGGAAGATTATCACAATTTACGCATAAAGAAGGAGAAAAATCCAAAACCTTTAAGCATTAAACTAGCAATTACCTTCCATATTTACTGAATAGGTATTCAAGGTCTCTTGATCGTGTACGAGAAGCAAGATGTCCGACATAAAGACGGGTGTTCGCATAACGATCATCATAACGAGGCATATTTCAAACTGCAAGAGAACAAACGTTTCCATAATGGATTAAGAAACATCATGAAATAAGGTTACTACACTTTTTCTGCAATAGAAAGAGCATGGCACAATTAAAATTAAGTCTTGAAAGGAACAGTTCTCCAAGATACATCACCATCATAACATTAATAAACATAAACAGAACAAAATCTAGCGAAATTAATTTGACGCCAGGCAATAAATAGCAGAAAAGGACCAGAAAATACATAATTGAAAAACGAAAATCTAAAGCCAAAAGAACCTCAAGCTGGGATCGAGGTAAGGAGCAACGAGCTATACGATGATATCACATGAGAAAGGAACAGATCTAAACCTCGGAGCTTCAACAATATAAATATTGAAAAGGCAGTAGCTTTCCATCAATATTAAAAATCATTATACATTAAAGAGATGAATAAAAAACGATAACTTCTTACAAGTATCCGTCCAAAAACAAGCCACCGAAATCGAGTAAAGACAGTAAAAAAAAAAAAAAGGCTTTCAAATTCAAATCTGGAAACTCAAGGAAAAAAACCTAATTAGAAGATAATCTTCGATACCAAAGCCCTAATTAAACGACAAACTTGGAAGCGGTAAAGTAATCAGAGTCTCCTGACCTGGAAAAGTGAACACCCCAAATCCGAATTAAGGCTTGGCTCGGATTAGGTCTTCTCTGCAGAAAAAGGGAAACGATGATCGACTTATTCGGACTTACACGATGGCTTAAGAAACCGACAGCATTTTATTGCAATGGAATTGGGTTTGGACGGCCACGATGCATTTGTATTAATCGGAGGGCTGTAAGACGGAAGAGGAACATTGATTAACCGACGCCAGCTATTTTTACTGTCGGCAGCAAGCGGAGAGTGTGGGCCTATTGGGCCTCACTAAGCCCAACTTCACATTCACACACAAGTGGATGATATTTTTGTAATGGTTTAAAAAAAAATAAAAATAATTTAATATGAATAAAATAATGGATGGATTGTGACATTATAAAGTTGGGTCATAAACTACAGATTTCTAGAAACTAGAACTTTATTTGTCGTTAAAGATAGGGTAGGAAATTCCCTAACCAACAAGTTAAATTTCCTCACCAGACAAATTCCCATTTTTCAACCTCACTTATACTTTGCTTCTTAGTTATACCATCAATCACCTAAACCTATTTCATGCTTGTGATGTGTATACATTATTTCTTCTTACGTAGATCTAGCATCGGAAAATGCTCATCTTCTCTGCTTACTTATACTCAGCAAAACGTAAGTATCAAATGCTCATCTTCTCTGCTTTCTTATATTCAACACAAGATATATATATATATATATATAGTTCAAGAACAACTAATCTTTCAGCCAATAAAAAGGATTGGAGATTTATTCAAATGTAGAATATAAAACTAATATACAAATTACAAGAGAAATCATAAGTTAAACCGGTCCAAAATCCGAATCAAAGAAACTGTGTGGTACTTGTTTTGGCAAATGCGTAATGAAATTCACCTCCTCTTGTTCTTGCTTCCCAACAACAGAGCGATATAAAACAAGAATCTAAAGAAAAAACCCCAAGCAATAGTAATCCATAAGCTACCCCATTTGCTAAGATCAGTGACTCCTTGTCTTTTAAGAATATCAGGTCCGGTCACTATGCATGTGCTACTTGTTATATTCCTACCCAAAGTGCTGCTCAGGCTCTGCAAAAGCTTCAGTTTCAACCCCTCCGGCACCCCACTCAAGGGCGTGTTATCGAACATTTGGACTCCTCTGACGAAGCATTTTGTTGGGTCCTCAAATTCATTTTGTAAAACTCCTTGGTATGGATATTTCACCAGAGATATATAGTGAAACCATAACCAATATGCTGGAATTCTATCTCTTGAAATGAAGAACCCACTGAACAGAAGAAAGTACGCTAAAATGGCTACTACAACGGTAAACCCAAGCATTACATGCGATACTATCCCTGCCAGGAAGGTTACGAAAGAGCTTCCTGCCCAGAAAGCTGAAAAAATCGTTAACAAGTAGAACAAGAAACCTGAAAACCCACCTGCCAGCCCAACCGCCCAGTAGGTTGTAACAACAAATGCTATACTCAGTACAATTAGCGAAGGAATATCGAGTAAAGAATGAGCAAGAACATAGGAAGATCGCCGATAAGCATTGTAGGCTGTTTCTCTCATGAAGATGTGACGTTCTTGAAGAAATGCGGGGATGGATTCTGCACATGTGTAATATGTTGTGGATATGGCAAATGCAAAGAATCCTAATCTTTCTTGTGCACCTCTTGGAGAATTGTCCAGATGCCAAAACATGGTGGCCAAGATTACGCCTGTAACCAGGACAGCACCGAATCGAATCCCGAACAGTTCAGGCATTCTTCTTGAATTTGTCATCGATCTTTTTGCTATCACTCCCATTTCTGTCCAAATTGGGTTGGCAAATGTTGGTACTGGAGATGATAAGTTGGAATCGTTTGTTGCTCCTGAGACCAGTTTGCCGCTTGAAATGCTTGCGCTTATTGCTTCCTTGAGGGGAATTAGTTTTGAAGGATTGGTGATGTGGTTTCTTGGATTCTTATTGGATTGCCAGGTCCTGTTGAATTCGACTAAAGTGTCTGTTCCTCCTGGGATTTCTTCGAGCTCTCGAATCAAATCCAGAGCAAACTCGGTTCTGTTTTCGTTCTCTGGGATTGGATGCCCAAATTCTGCAAAGAATTCGGGGACACAATGTGGAGGGCCAGCGTAGACGGTTTGGCCATGGGAGAGAAAGATCAAATGGTCAAGTAAGCTAAGGATTCTGTAACTAGGTTGATGTATGGACATGATGACAATGCTTCCACTTTGTGCAATTCTCTGCAAGACTTTAACAACCATGAAAGCACTTGTGGAGTCAAGACCAGAGGTGGGTTCATCAAGAAACAACAGAATTGGGTCGTGAACTATGTCCATCCCAATAGAAACTCTCCTTCTTTCACCTCCTGAAACACCTCTATGCCCTTCATCTCCTATCACCGTCTTGGCTGCGCTGCGTAGACCTAACTGATCGATCAAAGCTTCAACTCTGGCTCTCTTTTTGGATCTGGAAAGAGAACGAGGAAGCCTGAATTCAGCTGAGAACATTAACGTCTCTTCAACCGTTAACATTGGGAACAAAAGATCATCTTGCATAACATAAGCAGAAATTACTTTTAACAGACTTGACTCCAAAACTTCACCGTTTAAAGTGACAGACCCTTTTAAGCTCTCTTTGGCTATGCGGTCAGCTAAAGCATCAATCAAAGTGGATTTGCCAGAGCCACTAGCGCCAAGGACAGCCATAATTTCACCTTCTCTGGCTTCTCCGCTTATATCGTTCAACAAAACCTTCATCCCATTCTCTGGAGGAGCAGCCGACAAGTCGCGTCCACATAAAAATGGGATCTTTTGACCAACTTTTACACTGTATGATAAGTTACGAAAAGAAAGAAGAAAAGGGTTAGAAGGTGGGATGGAGGTACAAGCGTGGGTTGAATCCAGGGGGTGATGGCGGATGGGAGAGTTGGCATTAGAATTATTGGCAGAATGAGCATGTTCAACAAGCTTTAGGAGGTCTGCCAGAGAGTGAGAAACATTGGATTTGGATCTTGGGGGATATTTTTGGAGTTCCATCTGTGTGGTGCGGTGGGATTGAAGACAGGAACTTCTAGTTAGGACATGTTGAGGTATAGTTGTGAAGGGTGTTATTGTTGAGGTATAGTTGGGTTACAATATATAGAAGTCTGGTGTTACATTATAGTAAATCTAAAAGATTTTTGTGGTGTATGCAGTAGGTGAGGGAAGTTGTACAGCTTTTAATAATTTCTTAGAATTGTGGAGAAAGGGAAAAAGAGATACATTTGTTATATCCAACTGGAAAATGTTAAATTGCTTTTGGTGAGATGTGACTTGTGAGAATCAAAAGGAAGAATACCTCATTCTATTTGGTTGGTTGAAATTATAATTGTATGGGATGGGTAACATTTGTTTCGTGCAGTTTGCAAATGTAAAAAAGTGATGTTTATAGTTAGAAAATGAGTGTAGGCCGAGTGGTGAACCAAAACTTCCTAATCTGTTTTGCACACGCCTTCTTTTTCTTTACGAAAACCTCTATCCCCACCCACATGGAAATCACCCAAATCCTGTTGTTATATAATAATATATGGGTATTAGATCAGCGGGTAAGGATGTTATATCTTATTTTGACTCAAACCATGGCGATGTTCATCTTCTGTGGAAGCAATATTTCCTAAAATATTCTAAACCATAACCATCTCCAAGAAAAGTCTCCTGAAATCAAACGCGTAACTTGGACAAGCGGGTTTATTTTAATAAATAGGATATTATTATAGATATTGGACAAGTTGGGGTTTGGCTTATTACTAACCAAATTCCTCTAGATGAGTGTGAGTGAAGTGTGCTAATTAATAATTATTGGCTTTTAAAAATATCCAGTGTTCACTCTCAAGGAAGGGCTGATGATGGAATTCAATTATTTATGCATCCATTTCGAGTCCTATTTCTCATAATATGAACAAGATGATCACTTGTCTGTAATCGCAGTATTTTCGGATCCGCAACAATCCAAAATTTATAAATGAAAAGTCAAATCATTTCTTAACAAGAAAACTAGGAATGGAAAATCCAACTGGATCCTTTCTTAGCCCTTCCAAATAAAAGTAAATACTTAGAGCGGAAGGAATGAGGGCCAGGTCAAATAGTATATATGTGTTAATTCACATTACCACTCTTTATAAAGGATTCGGTTTAAGAGGTGCAATGCTCTCACATGGACCTTTTTCTTGATTTAGAATGGGGATGCGTTTTTGGTATCATCAAAGTATATATAGACATACAGCAAACAAGTATTACGTATGATTTTTACGTATCCATGAGAGCAAGGAGACTCATTATATCCTGCTGTTTTGAGAGATAATTAAATTATAAAAGCAGTCTTCCACCATGAATTCTTATATATATATATATATATATATATATATATTGTAAAAGTTCTAGTTAGGAAGTTATTTATTTTCTGTTAGTTAGTTTAGTTAGTTCTGCTCAGCCATGCAGGCAAAGTCGCTCTCCCAAGCACTTTGCATCTACCCAACAGTCCCTCATCGCTCTCTCGTGCAGGAAGGTTACTCACCCGAGCATCCTTCTCGCCTAAGGAGGCTACTCTGAGCTGGCTGGCTTTCTTTCTTTCTTTGTGTTTTTGTATATAAGTGATTCTTTCTTCTTCATCAAGTAATAAGAGAGAAACTTCTTTTGCTCTGTTTTATATATGGTATCAGAGTGGTTATTTTTCTCTTCTTGATTCTTGGATCGTAGATCGATTGAAGTTTTTTGTTCATTGTATTTTTTGATTGATTGACGATTGTTGATTGAAGTTTACTTTGATTGTGAGCTATGGATGATGAAACCACTCCAGTTCCAGTAGATCAGACTTCATCGTATATAGGAGATCTGAGCCGATCGCAGAACAAGAAAGGTGCATTTTCCGTTCATGGATCTGATAATCTATGTCTCTCTCTCATTTTTGCACCGTTAACTGGGACAAATTACTCTACATGGAGTAAAGCAATGAAAATCGCACTTGCAGCTAAAAGGAAGCTAGGGTTCATCAATGGCAAGTTGTTTGCCATCTGAAGATGATGATAGCTTTGAAGATTGGTGTGAAGCCAATTATATGGTTGTGTCTTGGATTCTGAGTTCTTTGTTAAAGGATCTTTATGATTCTTTTGTTTACGCAACTTCAGCTAAAGAGCTTTGGGATCGCCTAGAACAGAGGTTTAGGAAGTTAAATGGACCTCTGTGTATACAGATAAAAAGGCAAATTAATTTCTTGACTCAAGGAAATAATCCTGTTCTGATATATTTCACCAAACTTTGCAAGTTATGGGATGAGTTGCAGAGTATTATACCAATACCTCAATGCACGTGTGGTTGTACTTGTGGAGTTATGAATAAACTTGAAGAGATTAATGAATCTGATAAGATTTTGCAGTTTTTGCTTGGCCTTAATGAGTCATATGATCATGTTGTGAATCATATTTCCATAATGGAACCCTTGCCTAGCCTTGACAAGGTTTATGGCATGATATTGAATGTGGAGAAACAAAAACAAGTTAGTTTGCAAGCAACTGACACTCTTGACAATAGTGCTATGTTAGTTAAAAGTTTTAAACCTGGAAGTAATGGTAAATCTTTTAACAAAAAGAAGGACGGAACAAAGAAGGAAGAGAAGTTTTGTACTCACTATCGATCTGAAGGTCATTTAAAGGATTCCTGCTTCAAGTTGATAGGTTATCCTGATTGGTATGTGGAACTTCAACAGAAGAAGAATCACACAGTCAAGACTGCTCACAGAGTGAACATGGTAGATTCTCCATTCACAGAGGAGTTTAAGCTAGACACAGGGAAGGTGGATGCAAATCGGGCTTTAAAGGAATTGATTCAAAAGGAGTTGTCCAAGCTGCTGAAAGGGAAGTAAACAATGGATCTGGAATATGAAAATTTTGCCAGAGAACTTGAGTTTACAGGTATTGTGACTCAACCACATAGTTGTTGGATTATTGATACTGGAGCCAGCATTCACGTGTCTGGCAATAAGAGTCTTTTTGAATCCTTGCACCTAATTGATAAGCCGAGATCAGTATTTTTACCAGATGGTTTTATTAAACTAGTATATAGCATGAGAAACATCACCTTGACCAATAACCTTGTTCTTGAAAATGTTATGCATATTACTTCTTTTTATTATAACCTTCTTTCTGTCAACAAATTAGCCAGTTCTCATTCCAACGCCTTCATTTTTTCCCTACCTTTTGTGCTTTACAAGACCTAAAGACTAACACCATCTTAGCTATTGGGAAGGTTGTAGGCAAATTATATGTTTTAGATGAATTTTCCTTTTGTAAAGAAACTATTTCCTCATATGTTTCCTTTGTAACCAACTATTATTCTTCTTTCCTTGCCACAAATTGGTTTTCCATTAATGCTTGTACTACGAATCATCTCCAGAAAACTTAATGTTCAGTTGTTACATAAAAGACTTGGACATCCTTCTTTTTCTATAATGAACATTTAGATGTTATGAAGATTATGCCTGGTTCTTTGAAAGAGTATGCTTGTGATGTGTGTGCTAAAGCTAAGCAAGCGAGACTAGTTTTTCCTAAAGATGGAAATCATAGCAGCAAGTTGTTTGATCTTGTTCATCTGGATGTGTGAGGTCCCTATGGTAAAGAATCTCTGTTAGGAGCACGTTTTTTTCTTACTATCGTTGAAGATCACAGTAGATGTACCTGGAATTTCTTGATTCAATCCAAGTCACAGGTACCATCTATCATGTCAAGTTTTTTTTTGGCAGATTAAAACTCAGTTTGGTGTTACAATCAAGCAAGTTCGGTCAGATAATGGTGCTGAATTTGTGTCTCAATCTTGTCAAAATTTTTTTGATGAGCTAGGAGTGACTCATCAACGGTCTTGCTCCTATACACCACAACAGAATGGCACGGTAGAGAGAAAGCATAAGCATCTATTACAGGTTGCAAGGGCGTTATTGTTTCAAGCTTGTTTGCCAACTGATTTCTAGGGAGAGGCCATTTTACAAGCTACTTATCTCATCAATCGTACTCCTTCTGGTGTTTTTAACTGGAAGTCTCCTTATCAGGTGTTGTTTGTTAAGAAGCCTGATTATGATAGTCTTAAAAATTTTGGTTGCTTGTGTTATGCTACTAACCTTTTACCTCACAAAAATAAGTTTGATCCCAGGGCATTCAAGTGTATTTTCTTGGAGTATGTTACAGGTAAAAAGAGATATAAGGTGTATGATTTATAAGCTAAGAAGATTCTCATTTCCAGGTATGTTAAGTTTCATGAGTCTATTTTCCCTTTCTAAGATAAATGTTTTGATACTTGTGATAATCATGTTAATCTACTCCTATTTTGTTTCCTGTTCTCCCTTAATATTGTGACAATATACCATCAACTTCTACCCTTGTTATTCACCATCTCTTGTTGAGCTTGCTGAACCTGTTATTCCTTCATCTACTAATGTATCTTCTGAATTTGTTGTACCTTCATTTCATGTTGAACATGTTGAAACTCCCATTTCATCACATCTTCCTGTTCGTCCTTCTAGGTCTACTAAAAGACCTCAATGGCTACAAGATTATGTTACTCATGATATCATTCCTACTTTTTCTAAACATATTCCTAAAACCTTTCCTTTTTATGATAACCCACGTCTCTCAATAGATTGTTGTCAATTTTTAGCTACTATTACTGCTCATCAAGAACCTCGTTCTTATGCTAAAGCATCTAAATTAGTAGAGTGGGTTAAGGCAATGCAGGTTGAGTTGGATGCATTGGAAAGAAATCATACCTGGTCTTTGACATCTTTGCCTTCGGGTAAGACTTCAATAGGTTGTAAGTGAGTTAAAACAATAACGTGTTGAAGTGTTCAACGTGTTCATCAGTGGTGCCAAGTCTTCAGTCGAAATTCTTGCCACTTTCCATTTCATGTTTACGTTAGTTGTTGTTCTATTTTTATGCCTAAGAATCACCCGTGTATTCCTTTTATTTCTATCACGTAGTTTGTATCTCCACTTATAAATAATGAATATCAATGTTGCAAAGATTAAGCTGCATTGTTCAATATATTCATTATTCTGTTTTCTATTTTGGTACTGCTCTGTTTTTCTAATTTGGTATCAGAGCCATTACCTGGGTAAATTTCTTCAATTAAACACCAATCATGACAACTCCTCCAGGAACTCCCAGCTCCAGTGAACCGCATATCTTATCCAGCTTACAAAACAGAAGCTTACCCACTCACTACAATGCCATTAAACTTGATCGCACAAATTACCTTTTATGGGAAACCATGATAATGCCGATCATCAGAGGCCATAAATTAGATGGCTATGTTCTTGGCACTAAGTTATGTCCTCCAGAATTCATGCCAAGGAATGCACCAGGGAGTATAGTTAAAATACCAAATCCTAAGTATGAAGAATAGCTTTCAAATGATCAATTACTTTTGGGATGGCTTTACAGCACCATGAGTTCAGATATAGCCTCTCAACTAATGCGAAAATCAACATCAAAAGAGCTTTGGGATGCAGTCAAAGAATTATTGGGTGCACATACAAGATCAAGAGTTGTCTACTACAAAGCTGAACTACAAAAAACAAGGAAAGGAGGAATGAAAATGGAGGAATACCTGACAAATATGAAGGCCATTGCTGACAACCTAGCACTGGCAGGTAATCCAATACCTTTATCCGAACTAATTATTCAAATTTTAAGTGGCCTTGATACAGAATATACTCCAATTATCACTATGCTCACTGATAAAGAGTCAGTTTCCTGGATTGAATTACAAACGACTATGCTGACATATGAAAGTAGATTAGAGCAACTCAATGCCTATCAAATAGAGGGTATTAACCTGAATCATCCCACTGCTAACTTTGCACTGAGCAACTTCAGTACCAGGGGCAGAGGGCAAAATCGAGCAAACTACAACAACAGAGGTGCTAGAGGCAGATTTTGTGGAAGAGGAGGCAGAAGCAAAGGAAACAAACTCATGTGCCAAATTTGTGATAAAGAAGGCCACACTGCATCTATTTGCTGGAACAGATTTGATCGTAACTTCATGGGAAACTCATCAAATCAAAATTCAAATGCTCTCATGGCAACTCCTGAGACCATTGAAGATCCCTCATGGTATGTCGATACTAGAGCCAATCATCATGTGACCAACAATCCTTAGAACCTACAACAGAACCAAGACTATAATGGTAAGAATTCTCTTATTGTTGCCAACGGAAGCAAGCTTGGTATCAGTCATATAGGTAACACAAAATTTACAACAAAATGGAAAGATTTGTCCTTTAATCATGTTTTGTGTGTTCCTAAAATTACAAAGAATTTGCTGAGTGTATCTCAATTGGTGACTGATAACAAAGTGGATACTATATTAAACTCTTCTGGTTGTTTTATGAAGGACAAGCGGATAGGATTGGTGATGCTCAAAGGGAAGCTTGAAGATGGCCTGTACAAGCTTGAAGTTGCACCTTCGTCAAAGAAGTCTAGTTTTTCAAAACTTAATTCCAGAGTCGTTTCATTTTCGTCTAGTTTAGTAAAATCAGAGTCTTGTTTGAATTCATTGAGTCATTCAAATATGGATGTGTGGCATAGGAGATTAAGACATCCATCTAAAAGAGTCTTGTTTCAAGTTTTAAAAGAATGCAATTTTAATTCTACAATTAATATTAATTTTTGTGATGCCTGTCAATTTGGAAAATCACATGCCTTACCTTTTAAAAATTCTCTGTCTCAAGCGAAACATGTTCTTGATCTAATTCACACTGATATTTGGGGACCTGCACCATTACTTTCATCATCAAGATACAGATTTTATATTTATTTTATTGATGACTTCAGTAGATTTACTTGGATTTATCCTCTTAAAGCAAAAAGTGATGTTGTTCAAGCCTTTAATCATTTCAAAAACCTTGTTGAAAATCAGTTTGGAACTAAAATAAAACAACTCTATTTAGATTGTGGAACATAATACTCACATTTCTTACAAATAGCTCAGAAGTCTGGAATTATTTTCAAACACACTTATCCATACACCTCAGTTCAAAATGGCAGAGCAGAGAGAAAACATCGCCATATTGTTGAAATGGGTTTAACTCTCTTGGCTCAAGCTAAAATGCCATTAAAATACTGGTGGCAAGCCTTTGAAAGTGTTGTTTATCTAATCAATAGATTACCAACTCCCATTCTTCATAATATTTCACCAATACAGAAGTTGTTTGACAAAGTTTTGGATTATTCATTTCTAAAAGTTTTTGGATGTAGTTGTTTTCCATGCCTCAGACCATATCAAATTCATAAATTTCAATTTTATTCCACCAAATGTGTGTTCTTAGGATACAGTGAGTCTTTTAAAGGGTACAAATGCCTTAGTTCCACATGAAAAATCTATATTTCGAGACATGTTGTGTTTAATGAAAAAGAATTTCCATTTGTTAATGGTTTTCTAAATACTAAAACTGTTTCGACTCCTCTTGTCATTTCTTCACCCTTTTCATAGCACATGATGTCTAATGATTTGAGTACTAGTGCAACTTTTTCTCTTATAGATCATCAATAAGTTTCTCCAGTAGCTTCACCAAATTCTGAAAGTTCTACCTCACACACACCAAAAGAATTGAGTCCATTTGAAGCTGGTTCAAGTTCTGGCAGTGCAGAACAATATCACTCCATAAGTGTCACCAGAAATGAACTGATGGAAGAAAGTAGAAACCTTCAGTTGAATACTCACCCAATGGTCACAAGGGGAAAGAGTGGCATTCTTAAGCCAAGAGTGCCATTTATTGGTGTTGTCAAAGTTGCTGATCAACTCGACACAATGGAGCCTCAATCTGTTTCAAGAGCTTTGAAAAATGATAATTGGAAAAAGGCAATGCAAGCTGAGTATCAAGCTCTAGTTCAGAATAAAACATGGCACTTAGTTCCTCCGTCTTCAAAGCATTCTTTAGTTGGAAGCAAGCGGGTTTTCAAGCTTAAATACAGTCCAAATGGACAAATTGATCGATACAAAGCGAGATTGGTTGCCAAGGGATTTCATCAAACTCCTGGGGTAGATTTTCTTGAGACATTTAGTCCTGTCATCAATCCCACTATGATAAGGATTGTGTTGACTCTTGTTGTCTCAAAAGGATGAGAGGTTCGACAACTTGATATAAATAATGCATTTCTGAATGGATTGTTGGTTGAATATGTGTATATGGTGCAACCAGAGGGGTTCATTGATCTTGAGAAACCAGATTTTGTGTGCAAACTTGACAAGGCCATCTATGGACTCAAACAAGCTCCTCGTGCTTGGTTTGACAGGTTGAATAATACACTAGTTGAATGGGGTTTCAGTCACTCCAAGTGTGACACCTCTATCTTATTTTTCAAGTCTCATGATAAGGTTTTATCTATACTTGTTTATGTTGATGATATTCTGATCACAGGGAATGACAAAAACCTTGTTCAAGCTTTCATTCACAGGTTAAATAAGATTTTTTTCTCTAAAAGACATGGGATCTCTACATCATTTTCTCGGCATTGAAGTTCACAGAGATGAGACTGGTATGTCTCTCACACAATCCAGATATATTACAGATTTACTACAAAAAGCTGAGATGGGAAATGCCAAAGCTTGTTCAATGCCTCTTACTACTGGGAAAAATCTATCTAAAGAAGAAGGAGAAGTCTTACAGATAGATTATACGAGCTCTTCAGTATCTTACTCACACTCGACCAGATATAGCATATGCTGTAATGGCCTCGATATCGGGTCAGTCATGAATAGTACTTTTCGACAGTGAATAGTATTTTCCAGGCCCATAAGGACACCCGAAAGTTAAAAATATTTTATTGGACCATTGGAAAGTAATAGTCATAGTGAGCTCGGGGTTGAAATTTGAAGTGAAATTAAGGTCAAATGTGCCTCCAAAAGTCAAAAATACGAAAAAAGTAGCGAGCCAATTTTCCTAGTAGAGAATGAGACTTAATTTTTCATAAATAATTAAAAATAGTAAATGAACTCCGAATATTGCCAGATTTTGCGTGCCTACATAAATTTTTATGTAAAATATTTTGGTGATGAGAATGAAATTTTTCGATGGCATCGGCAGTTGTCGAATCAGACCGATAAGTTTGAATTAGACCGATAATGAACTCCGATTGAGCCAAAAATTTGTGTACTATCTATTTTTGAGATGATAAAAATGATGCAATCATTTTTGAAGTGATTTGAAGTATGAGAAAGAGAGAAATTTGATTGAATTTTAAAAAGACCTAAATGGGCTTTAAGAAAAGAATGGGATAAGCCCATTAATTTAGTTCCATTTTTGGCCCATTAAGAGGATATAAATAGAGCTAAAAATCTGGAGATTACTCTAGAATTCTCCAGCTCTCTCCCTCTCTTATGGTGGCCGAACCACCTTCCTCTCTCTCTCTCTTTTGATTTCTCTTCAATTTTACTTCAAATCTCCCATAAAATTCAACATAAAAGATGAAGTTTTATCTCTCTAGGTCACCCTAGTGGCCTCAATCAAGTAATTTGAGTAAGGAAAGGCAAGAAATCAAGTGAAGAAAGAAAAAGAGGTAAGATGGAACTTAAGAAATTAAGTGATTTTAATTGGCTTTTTGGTGTTTTCTTATAGTTTTTGAAGTGTAGAAGCTAATTATGAGCTTGAATTTTATAATTGAGGACAAAAAAATAAGGTTTGAAGAACATGATGGGCCGACCATGGTTGATGGTGAAGTCAAAAGAAAAGTTTGCAAGTGTAGAGCAAAGGAAAAGAGGTGTTTGGCACCCTTAAGCAAGGAAAAAAATGTAAGTGACTGCAAAATTCTTTAATTTTCCTATTATTATGAATTTTTCTTAATTATGTAATTAAGGTAAAAATGTTTAAAGTAGTTAATTGATGCAATTATGTTAGGGTAATTGTAATTGGACTAGAAAAAGGATAAATGAAAAGTGAAAATGAGAGAAAGAAAAATTTTAGAATGAAAAGTAATGGTGGCCGAAATCTTTAGTGAGAAAAAATGGTATGAAAAATGCATAAAAATAATGTATGTTAGCTTAAAATAATAGTGGACTTGATAATTAATGTCTATGAATTTTTAGAGAATATTTGAAAATTATTTGAGAATTTTTAAGGTTATGTATAGTGTATGTATATAATGAAAGTTGTGTTTTATAGTGAATTAAGTAATTATTTTGATGAAAATGACTATAACTAATAAATAATGCTTAGATAAATTTTATTGGCATTTATTGAAATTATTGTGATTTTATTTAGAATTTAATGTTAATGTGTATATTGAAAATAATTGAATTATTATTTAATAATTGCATAAAAATGTTGAAAATGATGAATTTATATGAAATTAAATTAATATAAACGAAAAGAAGTAAAAAGTCAACCGATGAATTTTTCGAAATAATTACTAAGTCATGAAAATAATAAGAATAATGAATTATTGGTAAATAATTTATAAAATGAGTAAAAATGATGAAAATTATAAAATAATGTATACACGAATTTTTATGAAATTTAAATGCTTTGTTAGAATATTTTTGAAACAAATTATTGATTATGTTTAACTAAAATATTGAGTTATTAAGAAATAATTCAATAAATAAGTACGTAAATATAGACGAACGCGAAGTAAATTGTTTCAGTATAAAAAGAAATGAAAAAATCAAATTATGCATTTTCGAAACATAAAATAATGAATTATACTAATAGAATTCATAATTACGTAAAAAGTTGTAAAATAATGCGTGACTAATTTATTAAAATAAATTAGTCAATAAAAAGTATTAAAATAGTGAATAATTATAAAATAATTCACCGACGAAATAAAAATCGGCATATCGAATGATTGAAAAGTTTGGACAGAAAAAGAAAAGGAAAAAATCGTAAAAAGTCAAGCATTAAGTTATTGTAGAATAATTCGCAAAGAATTATACAAAAAGAATAAAAGAGAATTGTGAATTATAATACCATAATTCATAATTTGTATAAAAAACTGAAAAGCCCAAGTGTCTGAGTGAATTATTAAAGAATAATTCACAAAAGTGACCTGAAAAGATAAAATAAATGAAAGGACAAAAAATTATTAATTAGTCAAAAGCACTAAAAGAGCATGTTTGATAAGAAATAAAGTGTAGCAATAAATAAAAGAAAGAAATTAAAGATTTTTAAATGTTTAAAAATTATTACAAATATAATTGATTATTTTGCCATTAGCGATAAGCAGGTGATGTTATTCTTATTTAGGATATAATTGGCCAGCCATAGGGACACCTCTGTACCGCGGTACAAATCATAGAGACTTGCTTTGCTATGGGTAGGATCTTTGATCTCCATAACTTCAGTGTAAAGTGAAAGTGAAAGTGCATCTGTTTTTTGCTCTGTGCGACTTGATCTTTCGAGATCAGTTCTCTATCTGTTCAGTGGGATCTTTGGATCCATGTCCCGTATATCATTTTTGAGAATCCTGTTATATTGCACTAGGAGCGCATCGAAATAAATAAATCAATACTGCTTAAATGAATTAAATATAAAAAGTTATAACGAAGAATGATTCGTTCTGAAAAAATGCAAAGTTGAAATAAATCTGTAAAGTTACTCGAAAAGTGTGATTAACAAGTAAAAAAGAAAAAGAAAGGTTATATAAGAATAAAATAATAAATGAAGACTAAGTTAAGCTTTTATAATAAAAAAGGATTTAAAATATATTTTATTTTACATGAAAAAAATAAATTTAATTAATTGGTATTTCATGTA
The DNA here is from genome assembly GCA_037975025.1 of Excoecaria agallocha. NCBI lineage: Eukaryota > Viridiplantae > Streptophyta > Magnoliopsida > Malpighiales > Euphorbiaceae > Excoecaria > Excoecaria agallocha. Next base: position 174,775 of record CM075806.1, on the reverse strand, counting down.
CTAATTATTATTGTGAAAAGTGACAAGTTTGAAAAATAATATTAATTTTCTATTTAAAGTTAAAAAGTGATAGCAATGACATTAAGTGAAGTTTGATGCTTGGGTAATGTATTTTTGAAAGAAAAGTTGAATGAAAAGTGAAAAGATAAAAAGACATAGAATTATTTAATGAAGAAAAAGTAAAAGATATAAGTTCTAAACAAATAATTGGACATAGGTAAATGTATAAAAGAAGGAAAGAAAGTTCTGACTGCAAAATGCTCCAAAATAGTTATATCACTTTATAATAAAGCTTAAAAGCCTTTAAATAATAATGTATTTATTAGTTAAAAGTTAAAGTAAAATAAAAGAATAAATAGAGAGAAGTGTAATTGGAATACATTTTGAACAATTGAACAATAAATTGAGAATTAAAATAGTCTAGATTGATACCATTAAAGACACAAGTACCAATATATATTGCTAAATGAAATAATAATTATATTGTTATGGCTAAAAGATAAGACGAACATAAAGATAAAAGTAAATCTGATATCGAATCGCCTTAGAAGATAGTGTAAAGTAAAGTTGTAAAATTGAAAACCAAAGAACAATGATTACCAAAAACATGAGTTAATAATAAAACTAATGTTAACTGAAGTAAAAGAAAATGTTTAATGAAATAAGTATAAGACTAACATAAATTATGTAATTATGCTTTATTTTGAAAAATTCTTGGATTAGTAGTCACCACTGAGTATATCTAGTGCTCAGCACGTAGTGTTTATTGCGTGCAGGTTATGAAGTTTTGCGGGAGCATAGTAAGGTGAGCTAGATCGAAAAAGAAGATTTTGTATTAGACTGAGTTGTATTTTGGCATATATATACTTAGTTAATTAAGGTAAAAGATTAAACTATAATTTGATTGTATTTATGATTATCGATGATTGAGTGGTTAGCGTAAGTTCTTGGCATGAAGTTATTTTTTATATGTTTTAATTATTTACAAGATTGTCGAATGATTCAAGAATTAAATTAAAAGTATTTTCAGTGTTTCGAACTATTCGGTGAAAAAAAAATTACCATTTTCGGCTAAGTTTCTCATCGAAAAGGACTGATCCGAGAAAGGTGTGACATATGCTGTAACACCCTTACTGAACAGTTTGACTGAACATGATATAACCTGAAATTTTTTTTTTCTTTTCTTTTTTTCAAGGACCATTGGTCAGATACTGGTCATTGATCCTTTGAGGAACAATGCACTGAGTGTCAATTCCAAAATCAGCAAGATTTTTCTTTCGAAACTTAACTATCCCATCGACCCAGGCTGGACCAATAAGAAATACTTAATAAGTAAGTAAGCCGATAAAGCTATAATTGTCCAAGTGACTGAATACCAAATAAAAATTCGGCAATATAACGCCTTAAAACTTATCTAACCCACCTGCAACTCAAACAATTTCTCAGCCCTTCAAGGGCACCACAAAGCATAAATAATTTTCCACATACATCTCATACATTCATTCTCATTATTAATCATATTTCTTAAGACAAATCAATATTACATATTACATTCTAAAACCATTATAATACTCCAAAATAAAGAACAATTTACATTAAACGTTCCTTGTTACATATATACACCCCAAAGGTGATCAGTCCACACTAGATTCCCTTTTCTGATGGAGAACCGAAGCAGCTGTCCAACTAAGAACACACCTATCCTGATACCTACACGGATAGTAAAACCCGTGCTAAGCTATAAAGCTTAGTGGGGAACAAAATAATCTAAAGATACTCGTTACAACACAGTACATAACCTCAATTATAAAAATATAAAGTTAATAATATTGTCGTTAATACCTCTAATTACCTTGGATCCAAGCTTTTACATTTAGCAATAATCACAAACATAAAAGAACCTCATTAATTGTTACGACAGAAAAAGTTTAGTATAATTCTTACATATCTATATATATACATCAGTAAAATATAGTATGCAATATAATTTCATTTTCATGTAATCATTAAAATAATCTTAGTCAGGTTCATTATATATTACATGCCCACATCATATCACATATAATGTACTTGACCTATAACAGAATTGTATAAGTACTCATATATATATATATATAAACAAATATAACCAATTAAGAAATTAGCTTATGATTTTCAGAAGCTATATCATTGAAGACAAATTCCTCGTGTACTATACGTACTCATAATATCCAGATACATAATATAGATATATCGAATTATTGATTCACATGCTTATCAATATTATAACTTTGCAATTTAATATCCATTTGATGTACTTATACAAGAGAATAATTCTTATACATTTTAGTTCTGAACTATAACATTTCTTATATTTTATACTTTTTAACTTATTTTCATATTAATGCCCCTAGAACAGTACCGACAGAAATACTCAAACTGGATATACGGGATGTGGACCCCATGGGCCACAACAGAATGAGAAATGACCTCCAGAATCATTTCTCATATAACATATGAACATAAGACAGTACGTATAATATATGTACTATGGAGATCAACGATCCAACCATAGTAAAGCAAGTCGCCATGACTTGCACCGCGGTATAGAATCCCTATGGCTAGCCAATTATATCCTGAGCTAGTTTTTACTGCCAGACTATTTCTAAGGGCGCAAAAAATCACTTACTTTCAGTACATTTATCAACTTTATCATCAGTTCAATTCATATAATACAGTTATTCAGAACATTCAATATTTTTGTACAATTTGTGAACCATCATTCACTTAAGTCAGGAATTATTTCACAATTAAAACATTTTTCAGTCATCAGAGAAGTCTATTTTATACATAATCTTTCACTTTACTTTAAACAATCTATTAATCATATGTGAACAATACTTGTACTAGTCATTTGAACTATTGATGCGAAAATCAACTTATAAACACAATCACGATAAAAAAAAAACATACCTATATAGTTCTTCAGAATCTTTTCCATTGTTCCACTGTACTTAATTTAATAATTAAACATTCATACTCTAATACGATATTTGCTACATGCATTCAATGCATCATTCTTAATAAAAATGTTTGTATATGTATCTACATTTCATAACAGACTTATAAATGGAACTATATGATCTTAAATAGTCATATACTAAAACAATCATAGTAATACACACATCATACAGTCATGCCCTTTCTAACAAGTAATATAGAATTATTCATATATTAAGATTGCATGCATACATATGTATAAGTACTGATCATTATATTTGTTCAAGTATAGGCCTTATACTAGACTATAACCCATTCTTATACAAATATACTTATAATGTTCTTGTATGTTTAAATACTGGAATATAATGCTCACAGGTTTACGATCACCTCAACCAAATGTATTAATCTTCACTTAATTTATATTTTATTTCCTTAATCCACTGTTAACACCTATTAGATTAAAGAGAATCAATTATATGTTCTTTAACAACACCTAAGGAAATTCTTGGACAAACTAATAGGCTAGTATAAACGCTACTCCTTATAACTAAAGATACTAAGTTCTCTAAAACGTCAATTGAGAGCACTTAACATATTCAAGTCAAGTTTACATAAGCTTTATGGCTCATTTTACATTTAAAAATCTAATAAATTACATGTATGTTATTCATCATTTATAAAATTATCAATTCACTTCCATGCTACTTATTATAATGGTTTAACCTGTTAATCTCTGCCTATATATATATATATATTCTCTATGATCTATAAAGTCTTTGAAACTTCCAGATGATTCTGACATTACAAACAAATCATAAGTGGTTCATATAATATAACCGTACATCCATATATATAGACCAGTTCATTTCAACAATGAAGAGTTATATCAAAACTCCTGCTTTACAATGAACTTTCTTTCGCAATTACATTATAGTTAACAATGGTGTTCAATATCCAATTCGTGTAAATCTCAGAAAAGTATGTACTCATATTTATGATGAGAATTACCTTCAAATATATTTATTAGATGCCTATTTATCTTGTGAAATAGATACTTTAAACTTCCCTATAAGCATAATAAATCAATGATTATACATACTGTATCACGCAATTGTCAAAACTTATAGAAAGACCAAATAAAATCCTTACATAATTATAATACAACTTCACAGTTTGATTACTCTTAACTCACTATATCCCCACATCATATTATACTCACCATTTCAATTAAACTTAGTTCCTGTATTCTATCAATTCATACACACAGAGACAACATTTATATCAAGTCATAGTCAATATTATCTATATGCCTTTAGCATAAACTCTCCAACAAACATCTATACATGTATTAAAAACTAAATTATGCATCATGCATAAAATTTAAGAGAATTCCTTGAGCAAGTTTAGTTCCCATACCGAAAAATTGAAGTCCAGAATGCCCTCTCCATTCTGCCTCGCCGGAGTCTCGCTGGAGACTCACCGGAGACTCGCCGAAAAGCTACCGAAGCCATCCACCGGAAGATCCAGCCATTGGCAACGTCCCGGCGACCCTCACGCCCTCCATGCTGCCGTCGTTCATCGGAATCGAAGCTTGAAGCTTCCGCCGTCACCATCCCTGATCTCCCTGCTGCCGGCGAGTGGGGACGATCGGCGACCACCGAAAGAGCCGCCTCTACCTCACGATCCCACCGGTGTTGTCAAACTCCCCAACCGCCGTCGACAGCCACCGAATTTAGCACAAACATAAAAGAACCTCATTAATTGTTACGACAGAAAAAGTTTAGTATAATTCTTACATATCTATATATATACATCAGTAAAATATAGTATGCAATATAATTTCATTTTCATGTAATCATTAAAATAATCTTAGTCAGGTTCATTATATATTACATGCCCACATCATATCACATATAATGCACTTGACCTATAACAGAATTGTATAAGTACTCATATATATATATATAAACAAATATAACCAATTAAGAAATTAGCTTATGATTTTCAGAAGCTATATCATTGAAGACAAATTCCTCGTGTACTATACGTACTCATAATATCCAGATACATAATATAGATATATCGAATTATTGATTCACATGCTTATCAATATTATAACTTTGCAATTTAATATCCATTTGATGTACTTATACAAGAGAATAATTCTTATACATTTTAGTTCTGAACTATAACATTTCTTATATTTTATACTTTTTAACTTATTTTCATATTAATGCCCCTAGAACAGTACCGACAGAAATACTCAAACTGGATATACGGGATGTGGACCCCATGGGCCACAACAGAATGAGAAATGACCTCCAGAATCATTTCTCATATAACATATGAACATAAGACAGTACGTATAATATATGTACTATGGAGATCAACGATCCAACCATAGTAAAGCAAGTCGCCATGACTTGCACCGCGGTATAGAATCCCTATGGCTAGCCAATTATATCCTGAGCTAGTTTTTACTGCCAGACTATTTCTAAGGGCGCAAAAAATCACTTACTTTCAGTACATTTATCAACTTTATCATCAGTTCAATTCATATAATACAGTTATTCAGAACATTCAATATTTTTGTACAATTTGTGAACCATCATTCACTTAAGTCAGGAATTATTTCACAATTAAAACATTTTTCAGTCATCAGAGAAGTCTATTTTATACATAATCTTTCACTTTACTTTAAACAATCTATTAATCATATGTGAACAATACTTGTACTAGTCATTTGAACTATTGATGCGAAAATCAACTTATAAACACAATCACGATAAAAAAAACATACCTGTATAGTTCTTCAGAATCTTTTCCATTGTTCCACTGTACTTAATTTAATAATTAAACATTCATACTCTAATACGATATTTGCTACATGCATTCAATGCATCATTCTTAATAAAAATGTTTGTATATGTATCTACATTTCATAACAGACTTATAAATGGAACTATATGATCTTAAATAGTCATATACTAAAACAATCATAGTAATACACACATCATACAGTCATGCCCTTTCTAACAAGTAATATAGAATTATTCATATATTAAGATTGCATGCATACATATGTATAAGTACTGATCATTATATTTGTTCAAGTATAGGCCTTATACTAGACTATAACCCATTCTTATACAAATATACTTATACTGTTCTTGTATGTTTAAATACTGGAATATAATGCTCACAGGTTTACGATCACCTCAACCAAATGTATTAATCTTCACTTAATTTATATTTTATTTCCTTAATCCACTGTTAACACCTATTAGATTAAAGAGAATCAATTATATGTTCTTTAACAACACCTAAGGAAATTCTTGGACAAACTAATAGGCTAGTATAAACGCTACTCCTTATAACTAAAGATACTAAGTTCTCTAACACGTCAATTGAGAGCACTTAACATATTCAAGTCAAGTTTACATAAGCTTTATGGCTCATTTTACATTTAAAAATCTAATAAATTACATGTATGTTATTCATCATTTATAAAATTATCAATTCACTTCCATGCTACTTATTATAATGGTTTAACCTGTTAATCTCTGCCTATATATATATATATATATATATATTCTCTATGATCTATAAAGTCTTTGAAACTTCCAGATGATTCTGACATTACAAACAAATCATAAGTGGTTCATATAATATAACCGTACATCCATATATATAGACCAGTTCATTTCAACAATGAAGAGTTATATCAAAACTCCTGCTTTACAATGAACTTTCTTTCGCAATTACATTATAGTTAACAATGGTGTTCAATATCCAATTCGTGTAAATCTCAGAAAAGTATGTACTCATATTTATGATGAGAATTACCTTCAAATATATTTATTAGATGCCTATTTATCTTGTGAAATAGATACTTTAAACTTCCCTATAAGCATAATAAATCAATGATTATACATACTGTATCACGCAATTGTCAAAACTTATAGAAAGACCAAATAAAATCCTTACATAATTATAATACAACTTCACAGTTTGATTACTCTTAACTCACTATATCCCCACATCATATTATACTCACCATTTCAATTAAACTTAGTTCCTGTATTCTATCAATTCATACACACAGAGACAACATTTATATCAAGTCATAGTCAATATTATCTATATGCCTTTAGCATAAACTCTCCAACAAACATCTATACATGTATTAAAAACTAAATTATGCATCATGCATAAAATTTAAGAGAATTCCTTGAGCAAGTTTAGTTCCCATACCGAAAAATTGAAGTCCAGAATGCCCTCTCCATTCTGCCTCGCCGGAGTCTCGCTGGAGACTCACCGGAGACTCGCCGAAAAGCTACCGAAGCCATCCACCGGAAGATCCAGCCATTGGCAACGTCCCGGCGACCCTCACGCCCTCCATGCTGCCGTCGTTCATCGGAATCGAAGCTTGAAGCTTCCGCCGTCACCATCCCTGATCTCCCTGCTGCCGGCGAGTGGGGACGATCGGCGACCACCGAAAGAGCCGCCTCTACCTCACGATCCCACCGGTGTTGTCAAACTCCCCAACCGCCGTCAACAGCCACCGAAAAAAGAGGAAAAAGCTACGGTGGTGATGGGAGACAAAAAAATCGAAAGAAGGAGAAAACCGCAACACCACCGGAGGGCAGGGACGGCGAGGAGGCGGTGGCAGCTGCGCCGATCGCCGACGCAGGTGCCGCTGATCGGCGGCAGCGCCTCCTCCCTCCTCTCCTTCTCTTCCCTTTTCCCCCTTCCCCGATCCTCTCTTCCTTCTTTCTTTCTTTTTCTTTCTTTTTTTTTATATAATAATAATAATAATAATAATAATAATAATAATAATAATAACCCCCATTTATTTTCCTTTTTAATTATTACCCCAAATCTTTAATCAACATCACAAAAATGTATACCTATCTACACATATATACCTTAGTCTTACTCAAACATAAATTTACACATTTAATCAATTTAAATTAAATATTAATACAGTGAATCATGAGATGTCAACTAGGATCATTTTTGGGACACTACAATTTTCTCCCCCTTAAAGAATTCCGTCCTCGAAATTCAAACCGATCATCTATAGCACTATTACTATCGAAGTTCTTAAATTATTCTTTAGCAAATTCATCCTTCTAGTACAATCGTTCTTTTAGCTTAACATATATGAAATTCAAATACGTTATAAACCAATACGGATATAGATGTGAACGAAAATAAAACTTTAGTTAACTTTAACTATTTCCAAAGAATAAATTGTCTTAACTTGATCAAATACTGTTTTCTTAAGACTTTAACCCCTTCTACACTTAACTAAATCACTCCTTTAAACTCTTGGTTATCCTGATCTTCGTCATTCAACTCTGATATTTGATTTCTGTACATAAGCTCCTTATGCCATATTACTGACGAAGTTTATGCTGGGTTTCCACTATAACCTCTTACTAGTATAACAAAACTGCCACTAACAAAACCAAATACAAAGCTTGTAATTGTATGACTATGCAATAACATATGCATATGTAGACTATGAAGCATGTGGCCACATGACTGAACTGTATGCATGTATATCGTATATCTATGCATGGACTGAAACACAAATGTACACATACAGGACTAATGCATAATATTAGTGGCAGTGTATACTAATTGGGTTAACAGAATCACCCAGAAACATTACTTCATAATTAACAAGATAACAAAGAGTTAAACTCTGGTCCTAAATCACCAACTTACTTATTTATACTCACAATATCTGAGGAATCTGATAACAACAAACTTGTCTCTTTAAAATTCACTCATTCCATATGGCATGTACATAAGTTACTTGTAGTACTTCCTTCGCTTATGCATTCATGCCGATCTTAGAATTAGCTCATCCTTATCTTTTGAAACATGATACTGCAATAATCTCTACATACGCTATTAATGCACTTCTATCATCTTTCTTACTAATTGATCAAACTCTATAGTCCTCTTAACAATACCACTTTTTACAACTATACCAATATAAGGAAACGATTTTTTTTAGCCTATAGTCCACACAGAATATCCTTAATACTTCTCAGCTTCTTTGACATTTCAAAAATGCTTACAATCATTCTCTAACCTTAAACTCAATCATCACAGACAACTATCAATCAAGAAATGAGAAACATATAAGAAACTCCGTCAAAACATTTCCTTCCATCTAAGTCAAGACCATAGTTTTATCTACTAATTATCAAAGTTTCACTCTTATACTATCATCCGTTTTCCCCAAGTATATATTCACATATTACACTTGGTTCCTTCCATTACAACTATATCACTATACTGTGATCATTTCCTAATTCATACAATAATATCATCTATACTGTTTCATTCAAATATATACATATATTTCACCTTTATTCACTATCACCATACAAAAACTCTTATATCTATTATTTCCAACTTAATTTCACAATGCTATCTAAATCATCCCAAAATAATGAATTACATTCAATTGCCCATACTGATCAGGAAGTCTCTGACAAATATATAGAGCATCTTATCATCCTTTACATACCATCATATCAATTTCAACTATCATATTTTTATCAGAACACAAATAACGCGTCCTCAATCATTAACTCTTTCTCAATCATTAACTTTAAATGATCCGGATATGCTTTTCAACAGTCTTATGTTATATTTCAATCTAATATCAGAGAATGTTAACTGCTGAAAATTCCCTCAATATCATCTTACTATCTCAAAATCATGGTCCTACTAATTACTCCAATATAAACAACATCATAGGTCGACCATTTATATCAAATTATCCAATTCCATATCAATTCAACACAGAATATTGATATCTGCACTTAACCAATCCATCAGAACTTTCAAGAAACATATTCCTAATCTCACATTACCTAGAAAATCAAAACCTAAGCTCTGATACCACTAAATGTAACACCCTTACTGAACAGTTTGACTGAACATGATATAACCTGAAATTTTTTTTTCTTTTCTTTTTTTCAAGGACCATTGGTCAGATACTGGTCATTGACCCTTTGAGGAACAATGCACTGAGTGTCAATTCCAAAATCAGCAAGATTTTTCTTTCGAAACTTAACTATCCCATCGACCCAGGCTGGACCAATAAGAAATACTTAATAAGTAAGTAAGCCGATAAAGCTATAATTGTCCAAGTGACTGAATACCAAATAAAAATTCGGCAATATAATGCCTTAAAACTTATCTAACCCACCTGCAACTCAAACAATTTCTCAGCCCTTCAAGGGCACCACAAAGCATAAATAATTTTCCACATACATCTCATACATTCATTCTCATTATTAATCATATTTCTTAAAACGAATCAATATTACATATTACATTCTAAAACCATTATAATACTCCAAAATAAAGAACAATTTACATTAAACGTTCCTTGTTACATATATACACCCCAAAGGTGATCAGTCCACACTAGATCCCCTTTTCTGATGGAGAACCGAAGCAGCTGTCCAACTAAGAACACACCTATCCTGATACCTACACGGATAGTAAAACCCGTGCTAAGCTATAAAGCTTAGTGGGGAACAAAATAATCTAAAGATACTCGTTACAACACAGTACATAACCTCAATTATAAAAATATAAAGTTAATAATATTGTCGTTAATACCTCTAATTACCTTGGATCCAAGCTTTTACATTTAGCAATAATCACAAACATAAAAGAACCTCATTAATTGTTACGACAGAAAAAGTTTAGTATAATTCTTACATATCTATATATATACATCAGTAAAATATAGTATGCAATATAATTTCATTTTCATTTAATCATTAAAACAATCTTAGTCAGGTTCATTATATATTACATGCCCACATCATATCACATATAATGCACTTGACCTATAACAGAATTGTATAAGTACTCATATATATATATATATAAACAAATATAACCAATTAAGAAATTAGCTTATGATTTTCAGAAGCTATATCATTGAAGACAAATTCCTCGTGTACTATACGTACTCATAATATCCAGATACATAATATAGATATATCGAATTATTGATTCACATGCTTATCAATATTATAACTTTGCAATTTAATATCCATTTGATGTACTTATACAAGAGAATAATTCTTATACATTTTAGTTCTGAACTATAACATTTCTTATATTTTATACTTTTTAACTTATTTTCATATTAATGCCCCTAGAACAGTACCGACAGAAATACTCAAACTGGATATATGGGATGTAGATCCCATGGGCCACAACAGAATGAGAAATGACCTCCAGAATCATTTCTCATATAACATATGAACATATGACAGTACGTATAATATATGTACTATGGAGATCAACGATCCAACCATAGTAAAGCAAGACGCCATGACTTGCACCGCGGTATAGAATCCCTATGGCTAGCCAATTATATCCTGAGCTAGTTTTTACTGCCAGACTATTTCTAAGGGCGCAAAAGATCACTTACTTTCAGTACATTTATCAACTTTATCATCAGTTCAATTCATATAATACAGTTATTCAGAACATTCAATATTTTTGTACAATTTGTGAACCATCATTCACTTAAGTCAGGAATTATTTCACAATTAAAACATTTTTCAGTCATCAGAGAAGTCTATTTTATACATAATCTTTCACTTTACTTTAAACAATCTATTAATCATATGTGAACAATACTTGTACTAGTCATTTGAACTATTGATGCGAAAATCAACTTATAAACACAATCACGATAAAAAAAACATACCTGTATAGTTCTTCAGAATCTTTTCCATTGTTCCACTGTACTTAATTTAATAATTAAACATTCATACTCTAATACGATATTTGCTACATGCATTCAATGCATCATTCTTAATAAAAATGTCTGTATATGTATCTACATTTCATAACAGACTTATAAATGGAACTATATGATCTTAAATAGTCATATACTAAAACAATCATAGTAATACACACATCATACAGTCATGCCCTTTCTAACAAGTAATATAGAATTATTCATATATTAAGATTGCATGCATACATATGTATAAGTACTGATCATTATATTTGTTCAAGTATAGGCCTTATACTAGACTATAACCCATTCTTATACAAATATACTTATACTGTTCTTGTATGTTTAAATACTGGAATATAATGCTCACCGGTTTATGATCACCTCAACCAAATGTATTAATCTTCACTTAATTTATATTTTATTTCCTTAATCCACTGTTAACACCTATTAGATTAAAGAGAATCAATTATATGTTCTTTAACAACACCTAAGGAAATTCTTGGACAAACTAATAGGCTAGTATAAACGCTACTCCTTATAACTAAAGATACTAAGTTCTCTAAAACGTCAATTGAGAGCACTTAACATATTCAAGTCAAGTTTACATAAGCTTTATGGCTCATTTTACATTTAAAAATCTAATAAATTACATGTATGTTATTCATCATTTATAAAATTATCAATTCACTTCCATGCTACTTATTATAATGGTTTAACCTGTTAATCTCTGCCTATATATATATATATATATTCTCTATGATCTATAAAGTCTTTGAAACTTCCAGATGATTCTGACATTACAAACAAATCATAAGTGGTTCATATAATATAACCGTACATCCATATATATAGACCAGTTCATTTCAACAATGAAGAGTTATATCAAAACTCCTGCTTTACAATGAACTTTCTTTCGCAATTACATTATAGTTAACAATGGTGTTCAATATCCAATTCGTGTAAATCTCAGAAAAGTATGTACTCATATTTATGATGAGAATTACCTTCAAATATATTTATTAGATGCCTATTTATCTTGTGAAATAGATACTTTAAACTTCCCTATAAGCATAATAAATTAATGATTATACATACTGTATCACGCAATTGTCAAAACTTATAGAAAGACCAAATAAAATCCTTACATAATTATAATACAACTTCACAGTTTGATTACTCTTAACTCACTATATCCCCACATCATATTATACTCACCATTTCAATTAAACTTAGTTCCTGTATTCTATCAATTCATACACACAGAGACAACATTTATATCAAGTCATAGTCAATATTATCTATATGCCTTTAGCATAAACTCTCCAAAAAACATCTATACATGTATTAAAAACTAAATTATGCATCATGCATAAAATTTAAGAGAATTCCTTGAGCAAGTTTAGTTCCCATACCGAAAAATCGAAGCCCAGAATGCCCTCTCCATTCTGCCTCGCCGGAGTCTCGCTGGAGACTCACCGGAGACTCGCCAAAAAGCTACCGAAGCCATCCACCGGAAGATCCAGCCACTGGCAACGTCCCGACGACCCTCACGCCCTCCATGCTGCCGTCGTTCATCGGAATCGAAGCTTGAAGCTTCCGCCATCACCATCCCTGATCTCCCTGCTGCCGGCGAGTGGGGACGATCGACGACCACCGAAAGAGCCGCCTCTACCTCACGATCCCACCGGCGTTGTCAAACTCCCCAACCGCCGTCGACAGCCACCGAAAAAAGAGGAAAAAGCTACGGTGGTGATGGGAGACAAAAAAATCGAAAGAAGGAGAAAACCGCAACACCACCGGAGGGCAGGGACGGCGAGGAGGCGGTGGTAGCTGCGCCGATCGCCGATGCAGGTGCCGCTGATCGGCGGCAGTGCCTCCTTCCTCCTCTCCTTCTCTTCCCTTTTCCCCCTTCCCCGATCCTCTCTTCCTTCTTTCTTTCTTTTTCTTTCTTTTTTTATATAATAATAATAATAATAATAATAATAATAATAATAATAATAATAATAATAATAATAATAATAATAATAATAATAATAATAATAATAATAATAAGACTTATAATAACCCCCATTTATTTTCCTTTTTAATTATTGCCCCAAATCTTTAATCAACATCACAAAAATGTATACCTATCTACACATATATACCTTAGTCTTACTCAAACATAAATTTACACATTTAATCAATTTAAATTAAATATTAATACAGTGAATCATGAGATGTCAACTAGGATCATTTTTGGGACACTACATATGCTGTCAACAAGTTGAGTCAGTTTCTTCAACAACTAACTTTGGTTCATTGGCAAGCAGTCAAAAGAGTTCTTCGTTACTTAAGTGGGACTATTTCAATTGGGTTGCATATCAAATACAATGACAAGCTTTGTTTAAGTGGATTCTCTGATGCTGATTGGGCAAGTTGTCCAGATGATCGACGATCAGTTGCAGGGTACTGTGTATACTTTGGTGACACTTTGATCTCTTGGTCTTCTAAGAAACAACATGTTGTAGCTAGGTCAAGCATTGAGTCTGAATACAGGTCTTTAGTAAATCTTGCTGCAGAGATGTCATGGATTACTTCACTTCTCAAAGAGTTCTCTTTCACTCTACCCTCCAGACCTATAGTATGGGTTGATAATTTAAGTGCAGCAGCTCTCGCTTCCAATCCTGTGAACCATGCTCAAACAAAACATATTGAAATAGATGTCCATTTTGTTAGAGATATGGTTCTAAGGAAAGATCTGGAAATTCGATATGTTCCATCACATAATCAAATAACAGACTGTCATACAAAGGCTCTAACAAATTCTCGATTTCAATTTTTGCGTGACAAACTCGGTGTAGTTGAATCACCCTTTCGTTGGAGGGGGAGAGTTAAAACAGTAACGTGTTGAAGTGTTCAACGTGTTCATCAGTGGTTCCAAGTCTTCAGCCGAAATTCTTGCCACTTTCCATTTCATGTTTACGTTAGTTGTTGTTCTATTTTTGTGCCTAAGAATCACCCATGTATTCCTTTTATTTCTATCACATAGCTTGTATCTCCACTTATAAATAATGAATATCAATGCTGTAAAGATTAAGCTGCATTTTTCAACATATTCACTGCTCTGTTTTCTATTCTGACACTGCTCTGTTTTTCTAATTAAGTGGGTGTTTAAACTCAAGTTAAATCCTGATGGGACTGTAGAATGACATAAAACTCGTTTAGTGGTGAAAGGGTACAATCAGGTTGCAGGGGTAGATTACACATATTGTTTTTCTCTTGTTGCTAAGGTTGTGACTGTTAGAGTTATTTTGGCTATTGTTGCTGCACGGAATTGGCCTGTATACCAACTAAATGTTACTAATGCTTTCTTTCATGGTTTTCTGGATGAGGAAGTTTACATGAAGCCTCCACCAGGGTACATGCAGGCAGCAGCTGGTCAAGTTTGCAGACTTCATAAATCCATCTATGGCTTTAAGCAAGCTTATCGACAGTGGAACACTGAACTCACGACACATTTGCAGTCATATGGATTTATTCAATCTCAATAGAATCTGTAATGGCCTCAACGTCGGGCTAATCATGAATAGTACTTTTCGACAGTGAATAGTATTTTCGGATTGAAAATTACCCCCGAAAGTGAAAATATTTTATTGGACTATTGGAAAGTATTAGTCACAGGTAGTTCGGGGTTGAAATTTGAAGTGAATTTGAGGTCAAATATGTCTCCAAAAGCCAAAAAAATAAAAATCGAGATAATTAGGGTTTAGGGTTTTTAATTAATTTTTAATCGTTCTGATTGTTAAAAATAGCAAATGAAGCCTAAAAATTATTAAAAATTACATATATGCCTAAAATAATATGTAGATTATTTTGGTAACAAAAAGTGAATTTTTCGGTAACACCGATAAGTTTGAATCCGATCGATAGAATTGAATTGAACCCAAAATGAACTTCGATTGGGCTGAAATTTTAAGTATAGCCTATTTTTAATTGGATATAAATAATAGAATCAAATTTAAAATGATTTGAAGTGAAAAAGTGGGAGAAATTAATTAGGATCATTTATCGGGTAATTATCGGCCTTAAATAAAAATTTGCTCAAGCCCACTTAGAAGCCCAACCCATGGCCCATTAGAAGGCCATATAAAGGGCTGATTCTCCAAATTTTTTTAGCAGTAGCTCTCTTCTCCTTCAGCTCCCTTGGTGGCCGAACCAACTCTATCTCCATTTTCTTCTCTTTTTCTTTCAATTTTCTCCCAAATCCCACCAAATCAAAGCTTAAGAAAGTAATTTCAGCCTCTTTGGAGTACCTTAGCCACATCTGATCTTTGATTAAAGGAAGAGAATCAAAGAAAATCAAGGGTTAAAGTTTAGGTGTCAATTTTAGGTAAGTGAAATAATTGATTTTAATTTAATTTTTAGGTGCCTACTACTAGTTTTGGGTGTCTAAAGTTCATTTTTTCTATTGATTTTAGCATTTGAGGCCAAAATATTAGATTTTATTTTGATGAAAATTTTGGCCATTGAAGGAATTTAAGAGAAGGAGCCTATCTAAAAAGCCAAAGGCAAAGAAAAAAAAGCCTAGACAAGGATAATCACAAGAAAAAAGGTTTGTGACTAAATAATCCTTTTATTTCCCTATTATTTATGTGAATTTCCTTTAGGTTTATTAAGAAAAATTTAATATAATGAAGTATAATTGAAAATAATGTTATATTCATGTATTTGGGACTAAATTATGCTTATTAGAAATTTTAAATGAATTTAAAATAATTAATATGATATAGTTATAGTGGAGGACGAATGATGATTAAGGGAAAAACTATGTAATTTTGAGTTATCTTAGTGAATTTAAGCTTTATAACGATAGTACAAGCAAAAATTGATGTCCATAAATTTTTATAGAATATATGGAAATTAAATGAATATTTTTGAAATAAATTTTAGTTAGGTATTAATTGAAAAATATGAAATTATAAAGAATTATTGCATAATTTATTGATAAAATGGTGAATTATTGTGAAATAATTCACAGACTGTGTAAGAAAGACATACTGTAAATACAATGTACTGGTATAGTATTGACAAGTATTGTAAATAATGAATAATAAAATGAAAATTAAGTGAGTATGTGCCCTTAGAAAGAGTCAGGCAGTAAAACTTAGTTCGAAATATAATTGGCTGGCCATAAGGATATCTGTACCGCGGTGCAAGTCATGACGACTTGCTTTACTATGGTTGGATCTTTGACCTCCATAGTATATATCATATGTACTGTTATATGTTCATATGTTTTATGAGGATTGATCTTTGGAGATCTTTTCTCATTATATTGTGGTCCTGTAGGGTTCACGTCCCGTATATCCGGTCTGAGAGTTTCTGTCGGGTCTGTACTAGGGGTATAATGACAAAAAAAAAAGATAAAAGTGTAAAAAGAAAGTTAAAAATAGAAGTTTAAGATGAAAAAGGACTAAAATAAAAAGAGTTAAAAAGTTTAGGGGTAAAACAATAATTTTCTTAAAAGATGAATTTAATAGGTAAAAGTGAGAAGGAAAGAATTAATAAGGGTAAAATGGTAATTTGATCAACTAACTGTGTAAAAAGTCAACTTTGTAAAGTTAAAGGACTAAAATATAATTTTACATGAAAAAGTCAAAACAAGGATTAATCGGTAATTTATAAACCAATTAATAGAGTAAAATGAGAAAATAAGAAATTAAAGGACAATTTGGTAATTAAAGGCATAAAAGGGCATTTTTGAAATAAATGAAAAGTTTAAGGACTAAATTGAAAATTAAGTAAAGTTTTAAGTTAAAACGAAAAATTAGTTGTTAATAATATATATTATGCTTTTAAATAAGAAAAATTGATAACAAATAACTTAATTGAGCATAATTAGGAAAATATGCTTTTAGGAAAATATTATGATTTTTAGTCACCACTGGGCATATTTAATGCTCAGCACGTAGGATTTACTACATGCAAGTACTAATATTTTGGAGTATGAGTACACAGAGGACAACAAATGTTGAAGGAATAGGATGATTATTTTGTGGCATGTATATATATCTATTTTGTTTTGTATTATGAGAACAAAGTTATAATGATAATAGTATTGTATTGTATATAGGAGTTGTGAATAAGGATTTGCAGGAACTGGATAGTATGCATGTGTTATATGATGGAGTATATAAATGTGTTATGTGGATGAATATAAATTGTTGTGCCTCGGAGAGGCTGTGTTATTGTCTGCTTTTCAGGGAGTTAGTTAAGAATATAGCCGTTATATTGTCAAATTTTTGTAAAATGCATAGTAAGTTCTGGACAGTTATAGGTCAGCGACTAATAGAAATTATATATTTAAGGTGGGGGTTAAGTTAACATGATAACACTATTATTGGATATATATATAAAAAAAATTCTGACCAATTGCTTAAACTGATAAGACTGTTACAGTAAGGGTGTTATAGGATTATTGCTTGTTTACTTGTTCATCTAAGGGAGTCTTTCTTGTTCTTCTTGTTTATGTTGATGACTTGATCATTACTAGCAATTCAATTGCTGAGATTACAAGTGTGAAGCAATCCCTTGATGCTAAGTTTACTATCAAAGATTTGGGTTTAGCCAAATATTTCTTGGGGTTGGAGACCGTTCGTACTCATGATGGTATCTATCTCAATCAAAGAAAATATATTCTTGATTTGTTAACTGATGCAACGTTGCTTGGTGCTAAACCCAATTCCACTCCCTTACCTAAAGGCCTCAAGTTAACACTTGATGATGGGGTTTTATTGGATGCTCCTTCTGTCTATCGAAGGTTGGTTGGTAGGTTGCTTTATTTGGGATTTAGCAAGCCAGATATAACATATGGGGTTCAATAGTTAAGTCAGTATGTTCATCAACCTAGAGACACTCACATGAAAGCTGCTACTCATTTGTTGCGTTACTTAAAAGGGTGTCCTTGCTTGGGTTTGTTTTTTCCTGCTTCTAATTCTCTCCAATTGATAGCTTTCTGTGATGCTGATTGAGCTTCTTGTCTTGATTCTCGAAGGTCCTTAACTGGTTATTGTATTTTCTTGGGATCTTCCCCGATTTCTTGGAAGACTAAGAAGCAACAAACTATGTCCAAGTTTTCAGCTGAGGCTGAGTATCGTTCAATGGCAGCGATAGTTTGTGAATTATAGTGGTTATGTTCTCTGTTGAAGGCTTTTTGTAATACCCCTAATGGTACCCTAAGAGAGGTAGATGATTATTTTACATAAGACAGAGGTTAATTATGTGACTAATCAAAGGGAAATTGTAAATTAAAGATATAATTGAAAAGTTAAAGTAAAAGTTTTGAGGTGAAAATGTAAATTGTGGAAATGAGAGACAAAAGTAAGAATCATAAATTTAAAGAGGGACCAAAATGAAACTTTGCCAAGATTTTATTTAGCAACCAATAGAAATTGATCAAGTGGATGGTTATGAGAGAAAGAGGCAACTTTGGTCTTCTTTTTCTTGGGTGGCCGGCCATTCTTGGCCAACAATTCCTTTGTTTTTGTTCTTCCTCTCTTCTTCTCTTCTTTAGTGATTTTTCTCTTCTCCTCAAATTCTATGAAAATAAAATGACTCTCCAAAGAAGATAAAGGCTGTAAGTGGTAGAAGAGAAGGATTTTTACAGCAACTTAAGGCTAGAAGCAAGAAGAGATGAAGAGCAAAGATAGAGAAGAAGAAGAAGATAGCAAGAAAGAGGAAGAGAATGAAGAGAGAGATTGAGGGAGCAATATAAGGTATGGGAACCATTTTGTGTGTGTATGTTTGATTTCAGATATAAAATTCATGTTTTTGGATGTTATTAGATGAGTTACACATGAAAATTTAGGTTGGATGTGGTGTGAAAACCAAGCTATATATGAATACTTTGAAACTTGAAATTCTGTTTAAAAACTCATATGAACAGTTTGTACTATTTTGAGGATATCTTGAGTTATAGAGATTGGAATTGAGAAATTCAAATTGGACATGAAACTATACTCACAGATCTTCATTTATTATGAAGAACACGAAACCTGAATCAAACTGTAGGATAGAGAAAAATCTGCTTGAATCCGGGTCTTGACTGCTGCCCTGTCACTGGGAGCAGTCGGCAGTTTTTTGGAGATATCTTGAGATTTATAGCTCTGATTGAGATAATTGTTGATTTTTTGGAAACCAGAAACATAGGGATAAAACTTTGTAGAAGACAACTTTGTCAAAAAAAGTCGTTTGGTATGCCTAAATTGAGGTACAAGTTGATGTTCTTAACTAGTCTACAGGATTTTGTGAGTAGAGGAATTATTGTTTGGGCCGTTGCCTCTACCCCGAGCGCGACAACACACGTTTGTCCCTTATATTTGCCTATTTTCTTATTTTTCTACTATAATAGGCTAATCCCCATGTGTTGTTACTATAATCGGACATAATAGACCTTAGAATACGAGTTTCCATGAATGTTAAACACGAGAATGTACGACATTCAATTTATATATACATAAATTATATATTGAAAAGAAATGTAAAGGCAATGTTTTTGAAATAATATGTGATGCTTATATTTGATTATTCGAATGTGAATTATAGATACAATACCATTATACGGTAGTGATTGTTATCTAGTGTATCATATTATTTGGAATGATTCTACTTTATGGTGAAATGCTATAATATGAGCTAATGACACAAGAAATATGCTTATTTGCCTGCACATAGAACTTGGTTGTGGATAGATAGGCATGCCTATAGGGTTACAGTCGTAGCTGTTACAGGTTTGACCTCATTGGGTCTATATTTGTCCCTGTTGGGACCACAAGCTTGACCCTTTTAGGTCCACAGGTTTAATACCTTTGGGTATTTATATATTTGATACCTTCGGGTATCCACAGGAATAATACCTTCGGGTATTAGATATTTGATACCTACGGGTATCCACAACACCCGTTATCCACACCCATAGGGCTTTAGCAGGTATTTCACGGTATGATCTAAACAATATATGTAATATTGATGAACACTTGATTAGTGATTGATGATCCATCTTTATACAGTAATATTATATGATTTATTATGCTTTGTGAGTTATATTATAACTCTTGCATGTTGATTAAATTATATTGACATTATTATTGTTTATTGCGTGTTTGAGAACAATCACTGTGAGTGGTTGTTCATACATGTATTGTTCCCCACTAAGCTTTATAGCTTAGCACGGGTGTTTATCCGTGTAGGTTCAAGATATGTTGTTGCTTCAGGGACAAGGCCAACACCAGCTAGGAAGAAAAGTTAGAATGTTTAAATTGTATTGTTTTCTCTTTTGGAATTGTGTAATTTTTATAAAATAATGTAATGAACATGTTCTGTAACTATTAACTCAAAATATGTTTACGATGTAACAAAAATATATGTTTATATAACTTGTTCTAATGTATGAATTATATAATTAAATAGTAACTAATTATTTGACATAAAAACATATCGCTAGCATTATATATATTGTTTATTAAAATATTAAGATAAGTAATAGTAATCCGGTTAGACTAGTGTGGTCATTACACTTTTGATGTTTTTATGCCTATTCTTGTTCCTTTTTATTGTGATAACACTGTGCCCTCCATATTACTTCTAATCCAGTGTTTCACGAGCATACAAAATACCTGGATATTGATTGCCATATAGTCAGAGATAAGATGAAATCTGGTTTTATTTCTCCTCTTCATCTTCCCTCGCATTTTTAGATTGCAGATTTGTTTACCAAGGCTCTTGCTTTTCCTAGTTTCGTTTTCCTTAAGTCCAAGTTGGCCCTTTCTGATGTTCACTTGGGTCCAACTTGAGGGGAGGCTATAAAAGTTCTAGTTAGGAAGTTATTTATTTTCTGTTAGTTAGTTTAGTTAGTTCTGCTCACCCATGCAGGCAGAGTCACTCTCCCGAGCACTTTGCATTTGCCCAGTAGTCCCTCATTGCTCTCCCGTGCAGGAAGGTTACTCATCCAAGCATCCTTCTCGCTTAAGGAGGCTACTTTGAGCTGGCTTTCTTTCTTGATTTGTCATTTTCTTTGTGTTTTTGTGTATAAGTGATTCTTTCTTCTTCATCAAGTAATAAGAGAGAAAGTTCTTTTGCTCTATTTTGTACATATATAATAAAAAAACGAGAGTTGGAACTGGTCTCAAAAGTATAATTGGATATCAAACTTGAAATACATGAACTACAATTTTGATATAATTAAGGTGAATTCAAGAACTTATTGTCTACACGTGACACTAAATCTTTTTATTAACAAGATAGTTGAGATTTAATTGTAAAATATAAACTATGGTTTGTTCGATTTCTCTATTATTTTTTTTTCCTTTTGGTGAATAAGTTTCCTTCAGTTTGATTTATTTAAATTCAAATACCGATCAATTAAAATTAAGCATTGTTTAATCCGTAATTGGGTAAGCATAATTTGACGGTGGAGTTTGGGATTTTGCTTGATCCAAGTGAAATATTACAAGTAGCAATGTAGGTAATACAACTCCTAAGAATAGAATTGTGACACGGAGAGCATAATTGGGTATATCCTAGGTGGAAGTTTTATGGGTAAGTGATGAAATATTGAATTAGGCTTATAAGCAAAAATATGGGTCCAATTTTTCGGTCCAAATTAAGCCGTTGGGCCAAGCAGTGGAAAGTGAGGCTTGAACAGGCCCATCCAAGGGAGGGTGTGCGTTTGAGGAGTGGGATGGCTTATGGCATAATAAGGTAAAAGAAATAATAAAGAAATGGGTAGATTATAGGTACGTAGCTATTCTGCCCCGGCCAAGTAAGGAAAAATGCATATATAACCTTGATATATTACCCAGAACAGAAAAGAGCTATAGAGCTGTATATCAACTAGGATTCTGTACCTGTATATTCTGTGACCGAAGAAGATGAATCTCTTAGCCAGTACCTAGCTGGAATATATAAATATATGTATATTGCCTTCAGTTTCTGATAATATACGTACGTTAGTGCATAGGAACATGAAAGGTCATTTATTAACTGAATTAGTAAATAATGATATAATAGATGGAATATGTTATATATCTTTACATTAAAACCAAAAACGGTGATTATCTTTAATATGCATATATCAAATCGGATAAAACCACAACCGGAGGATTCTATTCAGAATAGGACTCCTCCTTTCCTACTACTCTTTTGCTTCCTATTCTGATTTGAATCGGTTTCTGTTGCTTGGCTATCTTCATGCAAATCCTATTATATATATAGTCTCATTATACATTCGAATCTGACGATAAAACCAAACAAAAGAACAATGTGGTTCTCCTCAAACCTCTGGATTCTGCCTTTAATTTTCGCTTTGTTCCAAACGCCAGCTTTTGCCATTAAAAAGTCTTATACAGTTTACCTGGGGTCTCATGCTCACGGTCCTCAAGTTTCTGAGGCTGATCTTCATTCGGTGACTCATTCTCATCATCTATTTCTTGCTTCTTTTCTTGGAAGGTATAATTTTCTTATATTTCTTCATTATTAGGGTACTATGGTACGTAAACTTTATATATAATATTCAATTCTGATGCAGTAGTGAGAAGGCGAGAGATGCAATTATTTACTCCTACAAAAGGCACATTAATGGATTTTCTGCTCTTCTTGAAGAGGAAGAGGCAGCTGAAATTGCAAGTAAATATCTAATCAACCACATGCATTTTTTTTTTCTGTAATGGGCATATAAATTTGCATGCCTATATATACTTTCGCCATATTCGCAGAGGATCCAAAAGTTGTGTCAGTTTTCTTGAACAAGGGAAAGCACCTACACACTACACATTCATGGGATTTTATGATGCAAGAAAAGCATGGCGTTGTCCACCCAAAATCCTTGTGGAAGAAAGCCAGATTTGGTGAAGATGTCATTATAGCCAATCTCGACACTGGTATATTATCATTATTTTCTTTAATATCACAACAATCATATCTTCCCACACCTAAATTTGGACGCAATGCTTCCCTGTATCCTTCTTTCTCAGAGTCAAACTTATTATATTTTTATGTTCCAATTCCACATAAACATGCGTGGTGATTAATTTCCATTCTTGGTTTTATTGAATAGATTTCTTTACTATTATTTTGAATAAGCAAACTTACTACTAGCTATTTACAGTAAATCTTATAAGAGTGGAGAATATCATAATTATGAAAATAAAAAGGGTTGGTGCCTTGGAGAAGAAAATGTGGGTGCCCACAAATTAGAAGATTAGATTATAGGATAAGAAATTCGAATTTAATAAATGGGAGTTATTGTATCATTTTCTTTGCAGCCGATTAAAAAAAATCCCATTTCTTTACCTCTTAAAAATTTCCAAATAATCCTATTTAAAACAAATAATCTCGACATTTATTAGTATTATTGCGACATCGATAGGTGTTTGGCCTGAATCTAAGAGTTTTGGCGATGATGGTTTTGGCCCCATTCCCTCAAGATGGAAAGGAATATGTGAGAATGATACCACCAATGGAGTCCCTTGCAACAGGTTCATTAAAATAATTACAACTTTCATGATCTCGTGTACAGCTAAATTTATATAAAGCTTATTAACCCAGCTTGTTATAACTTGTTGCAGGAAGCTTATTGGAGCAAGATACTTCAACAAAGGTTACACTGCAGCAGCGGGACAACTTGATGATTCTTTCAACTCAGCTCGTGATCGGGAAGGCCATGGAACTCACACACTTTCAACTGCCGCTGGTAACTTCGTTCCTGGAGCTAGTATCTTCGGTATAGGAAATGGAACTGCCAAAGGTGGTTCTCCTAAAGCAAGAGTGGCAGCTTACAAGGTTTGCTGGCCTCCTGTCAATGGCAGTGAATGCTTTGATGATGATGTCATGTCAGGATTCGAGGCTGCCATTCACGACGGGGTTGATGTGATTTCAGTCTCACTTGGTGGAGACGCTACTGATTACTTCAACGATGGAATTGCAATTGGCGCATTCCATGCTGTCAAGAATAACATTGTAGTGGTTTGCTCTGCTGGAAATTCTGGACCAGCCCCTCAAACTGTTAGTAATATTGCTCCATGGATGATCACTGTTGCAGCCAGCACTTTGGACCGTGAGTTCCAAACCCTTGTTGCAACCGGCGATGGCAAGAATTTTGAAGGCAAAAGTCTTTCCAGTCCTTTGCCTGAAAACAAATTATATCCTCTTATTAGTGCGGTGCAGGCCAAGGTTGCTAATGCATCTGCTGAGGACGCGTAAGTTTTTGAATTTTTCTTGGAGTCTTGCATGTTAAAGACTTAAAGTAAAATTAAGGTATGGGATTGTTGGTTCATGCAGTGAGCTATGCAAGGAAGGATCTTTGGATCCTGAGAAGGTGAAGGGAAGGATAGTGGCTTGTTTGAGAGGTGAGACAGCAAGAGTGGATAAGGGTAGACAAGCGCTTTTGGCCGGTGCTGTTGGTATGATTCTTTGCAATGACAAGTCTACTGGTAATGAAATCATCGCAGATCCTCATGTTCTTCCCGCTTCACATATCAATTATAAAGATGGCCTTGCTCTCTTCTCCTACATCAACAACTTCATGTATATATACTACAAACTCCCTCTTGGTTTCATATGATTTTTATCAAGTGTGGTTTCTCATTAGAATTTCGTTTAACAGTAACCCTGAAGCATATATCAAACCTCCAGAAACACTGATTGGCAAAAAGCGAGCTCCAACGATGGCTGCATTTTCTTCTGTCGGACCGAGTAAAGTTACTCCTGAGATTCTCAAGGTTTGAATGCCTAATTAATATGTGCTTTTTTTGATGTCGATCTTAAGAGGAATACCAATGCATTGGTGTTATGGTGCAGCCTGATATTACGGCCCCTGGAGTAGACATCATAGCAGCTTATACAGAAGCAACAAGCCCCACTGATTTAGAATTTGATAGGAGGAGGATTCCATTCAACATTGAATCTGGTACTTCCATGTCTTGTCCCCATGTTTCTGGAGTTGTCGGCCTTCTCAAAACCCTCCACCCTGATTGGAGCCCAACTGCTATAAGATCCGCAATCTCAACAACTGGTAATTACCATATATATAATTATCAACTAACTCATCACTTATATCCTACACTAATAACTACATATGTTGTGCAGCAAGAACAAGAGACAGCACTGTGAATCCAATGATTAATGGGTTCTCGGAGAAGGCAACACCATTTAATTATGGTTTTGGACATATAAGACCAAACCGGGCCATGAATCCAGGGTTGGTGTATGACTTAGGAGTGAATGATTACTTGGACTTCCTGTGTGGCCTTGGGTACAACAAATCCATGATTCAACTTTTCTCAGATGGGTATGAATGTCCTGAAACAGTTAGTGTTCTTGATTTCAACTACCCTTCAATTTCTGTCCCAAAACTGTCTGGATCAGTGACTCTGACTAGGAAATTGAAGAATGTGGGTCCACCAGGCAAATATGCAGTACGTATAAAACAACCTTATGGAGTGTCAGTTAGTGTAGAACCCAGCGTTTTGAGGTTTGAAAAGATCGGAGAAGAGAAGAGCTTTAAGGTGAGACTGGAAGCTGAATGGGAAGGTGCTGCTAAAGATTATGAATTTGGTGGGATTAATTGGACTGATGGTTACCATTACGTCAGGAGTCCCATTGTGGTCAAGTCGTAGATACGTATGGACCATTCAATAAAATAGTCATTAATTAGATCAAGAAACGATATTAATTATATTATTATTATTATTATTATTATTATTATCAATGGACATTGGTGGGTGTTTTTGATTCTTTTAGTTATAATTTAAAATATAAGATTAATGTATTCATTTCTTAAGGATATAAGTGTTATTTTCTATGCATTATTATTTGCCAACCAATGATTAGATGACGATAAACGTGGTTTAGCATCAGGAAAATAAGAATAATTTCTAATGGTGGTATAATACAGAAATTAAATGCTGTGTATGGAAATTGGAAAAGCTTAACCATAGATAGATCAGTGAGAATATATATATATATATATATATATAGATTATCATAAAAAACTATTACACGTCTAAATATTGCGAATTTGTTAAAATGCCACAATCCATGTAATCTTAGGTTGCTCACAGTCGCTTTATAACTCTTATCTTAAAAACGCAAAAATAGATATACGTTGATTCACTCCATTTTTTATTTACACAGTTTATTATATAATTAAATTGAACCAAACCAAATTCATCCAATTTGTACTTATAATTGGATTGAAATCGTCCAATTCGACCCATTTGATGCTCATAATAAATTATAAGAGCAGTAATAGAGGCTAATTTAACCAAATTTGGCAAATATTACATTGATCTTTTAAGCAAAATTAACAGATAAAATTCAACTTTCAATTTATAAAGAAAACATTAAATTGTAAATTAAGATGTATAGTGCGGCCCAATAAGTTGGGCAGAGAACGGGCCGTGAGGATGGTAGTGCGAGCAAGACAGAAGCCCAGTCTAGTAGAATAGGATAACTCCTAATATAAACTAACCGAAATCAAAGTAAAAAAGATATGATCCGATGAGTGAGGAAGAGACAGCGAGGAAGGAAAGTCATACATACGCAGACGTATTTGCCTCGCTGGGTCAAAACCCAACCCCCCATCTCCAATTCCTTCTTTAACTTATTATTTTTTCATTCTTCCTGTCTTTTCTTTCATTTATAATTTATTGCTATTACTATTTTTCTCCACTTTTCTTATCGATTCCTTCTTCTTCTACATACATAATTATTATATATTTTCATTCAATCTATCAACGCCTTTTTGCAATTTTTCTTGATTCTTCGTACCCCAATCCAAATTGTTTCCTTCCAGAAAGATCTGATAAAATACAGCAAAAAAAAAAATGTCATACGCATACCTCTTCAAGTACATCATCATCGGGGACACTGGTAACCTTTCTTCCTTTTCAAGTTATTTCCACAAGTTTATTGATTGATCTCTATGCCCTTTTTTTTTAATGTTTTGGGGTGGTAACTAATTGATTGATTGAATTTGCAGGAGTGGGAAAATCATGTCTTCTGCTCCAATTCACTGACAAGAGGTTTCAGCCAGTCCATGACTTGACCATAGGTGTCGAATTCGGGGCTCGAATGATCAACATTGACAACAAACCCATCAAACTCCAAATTTGGGATACGGTTAAATTTTTTTTTCCTACTTTCCATCCATTATAATATGCTTTTGCTAGTTCTGGCTTATTGGTTAAAACTCTCTCTAATTGTTGGAATTTCATTTGCTCGTGTTGCTATTGTTCTTGTTAACTTATTAGATGTTATAATTTCAATTTTTCCAGGCAGGTCAAGAGTCCTTCAGATCTATTACTAGGTCCTATTATAGAGGGGCTGCTGGTGCTTTGCTGGTGTATGACATCACCAGGTAACCAACCTTATTCTTTCAATTTTTTTATTCTTAAATTCGTTCCTCTGTAATCTCTAGTTGCAAATGTATGAAATTGGGTCTATGTTATGTACTGGTGAAATTTTTTTACACTCTTATTCTAGATGGATTAGATTTGTGCTGCTATCATGGAAAGATTCTCCGAGTTGTGATTAGGGTTGTAACTGAATTAGTCACTGGTGAGCTACTTAGGATTTGGCTTGAGTAAAATCTCCCTTGAACCCATTCATTAATGTTAGCGAGCCAAGATAAATTCCATTTCTCAGGATTGTCTATTGCACTGCTGAGCTTGAGCTAGGTAAAGTTGCATTTATCAAGTTTTGCAGCCAATTTGTTTTTGGTTCACAAGCTAGGTCATACACATTTACATCAATAATTTGATTTTAAATTACTATTTATATGTACTTATTTGTAACATGCATAAAAATACTTATTTAAGTTTTTTATATTAAAATAAAATCTTGTAATTTATAATATTGTTAAATTTTACATTGTATACTAACAATAATAATAGCCAAAGATCACATGCAATGTCATGCTAGCAATTAAAAGAATCAATTGTATGGATGTATTGAGCTTTAAATGCCAATATCGTAATTTTTAATCCTTTGATGAATGGCTTTCATATAATTTAAGTTTATTGATAATATATTGGCCTGGTTCAAGCTTGTTAAGGTGCAAGAGCTATGCATCAACATGGTGGTATTTTTTTAAAATTCAACTTACTTTCTAAAGGAGTCCAACTGGAACTCAGATTCATGGCCAATTCATTAAACTAGCAAGTAGCCTAACCTGATCTACTCAAAGTTTAACTCAGCTCAGTTCATTTAAAGATATTGTTTTGATCCTTTAGGGGCTCATCCATTATTTGAAAATCATTGTACCTAAGTCTTTTGCCAATTGAGATAAACTACTCTAAAATCGTGAATTTGTTGAAACATCAAAGCTTTGCGTAGATTCTTCAGATGTTTCCATTCAGTCAGGTACTCCAGAGATAGGAACTAATTCTAATATGTCACAAGATAGCTTACTGTAAATTAGTGCAATCTTTTGCCAAATGGAAAAACCTGCTTCCCCTGTGCTATGCTTACTATGGATGAGCTTTGAATGAACAAAGAAAGTTCAACTCATTTACTAAAGGTTTCCAACTGGAACTTAGACCCATGGCTCATTCATCAAATAAGCAAGGAGCCTAGCCTGATCTATTCTAATTTTGCTTCAGCTCAGTTCATTTAAAGCTATCATGGTGATCCTTTAGGGGCTTATCCAGTATTTGAAATTCACTGTATCTAAGTCTTTTACCAGCTAAGGTAAACTAAAATAACGAATTTTTTGAAACATCAAAGATTTGCATAGATTCTTTAGATGTTTCCAATCAATTGTCTACTCCAAAGATAGAAGCTAATTCTAATGTGTCATTGGATAGCTTAGTGTAAATTAGTGCGATCTTTTGCTAGAGAGAAAAACCTGCTGCCCCTATGCTTACTAGGGATGCTTGGATGTTTTACTTTACAGAAGGGAAACTTTCAATCACTTGGCTAGCTGGCTAGAAGATGCTAGGCAGCATGCCAATGCAAACATGACAATTATGCTCATCGGTAATAAGTGTGATCTTGCTCATAGAAGGGCTGTGAGCACAGAAGAAGGTGAACAGTTTGCCAAAGAGCATGGTTTAATCTTCATGGAGGCATCAGCAAAAACTGCTCAAAATGTTGAGGAGGTGAAGGAACATGGTTCCCGTTTATTTGATTTTGGTTCAAAATTTTCTCTCCTAAATTGCTTTTTAGATTTTATGAGAGCAAAATTTTATATGCAGGCATTTGTAAAAACAGCTGCAACAATATATAAGAAGATTCAGGATGGAGTTTTTGATGTATCAAATGAGGTAACTATCCTTTTTATATTGATTATATAATTTCTTTATGTTGAAGGTTAAATACCAATTGTGGTTAGCTTATTTTGTTTATCTAGCGACCATACCGATTTTGAAGTTTGAAGGTTAATCTCCAATTGGCTGGTTCTTTAGGTTTTATCTGGGGAATATTTCCCTGTTGTGGTGGACATCACTTGGTGTTCCAAAATGTAGATAATTTCCCACGAGAGTCCACCTAAAAGAAATAAAATGACGTCGATATAAATATTGTTTGTTTTAGATGTTTCAATCATGAAACATTCAAGTGACTTTTTCCATGGTGAATCCGGTCAGTGTCATGAAAATAATGTACTAAATGGCACCAAGTCAGCAAGGTTAGCTTATTGATGTTCATGTGGTCAGCATCCAAGTTACCGTGAATGTTGATGTTTATGAATGTTACTATAAAAAGATACAAATGTAATTAGCCAGTGTCATGGAATTACACATAGTTTGTTTTGAAATTAGTAAATTTTGGTCTTTTATCTTTTTGTTGTTCTTGTCCAAATTTTCATAAATTCAATACATTTGCTGCTTGTTAATGTGTTATTTGCATTATCTACAACTTTGAAGCATGGCTGATGCGTCTATTTATGTTCAGTTGTAATATTGTTGGATGCGGTTCTTAGTTGATGTGCTTGATTGTGTCTATGCAGTCTTATGGAATAAAAGTTGGATATGGTGGAATTCCTGGACCATCAGGAGGCAGGGATGGCTCTTCTTCTCAAGCTGGAGGCTGCTGCAGTTGAAATTCAACCTCATTTGATATACTGAAGTGAATCAACTTACATTTGTTCAGTCTTTTGGGTCTGAATGTTGGGGCTTGTTTTTCTATTTTTTATATATAATATGTGCGAATTCTGGGACTGGGATACATATATAATTCATCTTGATGTCATGTGTATTCTGTAAATTCATCAGCTGGGATTGTTGGGATTGGGCAGTTGAAGGATTCTTAAATTGTGTAATTCAGCCTTTTTTTTTTTTTCCGCAGCTTGGTCAATTTAATACATATATTTCACTCTCCTAGCAAGCATAAATGCTGTGAAATTTATTGGATTCATCAGACTTATTATGCTGCAGCATTAGGGAAAAGGAAAAAGAAAGCAATTAAGATCTAAAAAAAGCCATTTCTCTTGGAAGAATAACAAAGCGCAACCGGGTCTTGTTAGCTGGTAGTCATTCGTCTAGAGCAGCCCAAACTTGATCGTCATTGGATGATAGAAACAATTGGATCGAACTGGAAAGCTGATAGATTATTATTTATTATAATTAGAGGAAGATGCAAAATCGGGTTACGTGCGTCAATTACAGCTGGGCGTAACAATGCATGTCTGCCTCCGTAGGTGACATAAAACACTACACGACGACCATAAACAATTAAACAAATGAAAATAGATATGGTTAAAACTTCTCCTCTTCCTCGTTGATTTCATTTCCCCGTTGTCCGTCGCCGTCAGTTTTCCCCATCTGTAGAGGGAAATTTTATTACCTAGATATATATTTACAATATTACATTTTTCTTTTCCTTTAAAAATAATTAATATTAAAAATTATAGCTTTCTTCTTCAATTCTTTCACTCGTCTTCCCCTCTGGGTCGAAACCAGACGAGACGGAAAGACAGATACAGATACAGAAAGAGCGAGTGTGTAGATTGGATTCGATCCAACGAAGAATCATAAAATCCACCTAATCTCTGTCTCTGATCTGAAACGATTCAGAAATCAGCGGATCCATCCACCTATTCTAATGCGTAAGCTTCAAATGTCTTTCCTTTTCTCTCTCTTTCTGTATTAAATCCTTAAAAATCAATCTAATTAACCTGTGGAATTAAATAGATCGTTGTTGGTGTTAATGGCTTCACCTGGTAATCCTCCAAATCAAGGGGGTGGTCCTTTTGATGTGAATAAACTGTTCAAGCCTTCTTCTTCAGGCCCTATAAACATGAATATGAATATGAATACCAATATGATTCCGCAGCAGCAGCAGCACCAAGAACAGCAGCAGCAAAATCAACAGGCTCCTCCCTTGAGTCCTAGCAACTCTAATCGCACATCATCTCCTTTTTCTCTGCCTTCATCTCTTCCCAACACTTCTCCATATTTGACTCCATCATCCTCATATCCTCCTTCCACAGGTCCTTACCATCCCTTTCACCCTCATTACCTCTCTCCTTATCCACCTCCACCTCCTCCACATCTTCAACAGCATCCCAATCATTTCCTTACTAACATTCAGCACCAACAGCCCAATAGACCTCAACCCATCTCTTCTTTTCCTCTTCCTGCTGCCACTGTTTCTACGCTTTCTCCTTCAACTCCTCCATTCTGTCCTAATAACCCCAATCATAGTGGTGTATTGATGGACATCCTTACTAATCAAAATCATCAGCAGCAGCAACAACAGCAACCTCCTCCTCTTACCAATCTCACCATGCCCTTCTCTTCACCTTCTTCTTCGTCTGCTGCTTCAAACCCCAGTGATCCCGTCCCTTCTGCCCCGCCTGTCAGTTTGCCATCCCCAACTCAACCCACCCCTACACCACCCAGGATGCTTAGTACCAAGCTCCCCAAAGGTCGCCATTTGATTGGCTCCCATGTTGTCTACGATATCGATGTCAGATTGCAAGGCGAGGTCCAGCCGCAACTCGAAGTCACTCCTATTACGAAGTATGTCTCTGATCCTGGCCTTGTGCTTGGACGTCAAATTGCTGTCAATAAAAATTATATTTGCTATGGACTCAAGCCTGGTGCTATCCGCATCCTTAATATTAACACTGCCTTGAGATCCTTGCTGCGTGGCCATAACCAGGTTTGTCGTTTCTTCTTTTTAAGCCATTGCTAATTTGCGTTTATTTAGCTATACCATCAACCATTTTCATCCTCGAAGTGATTATTAATCTAACACATGAAACCTTTCGTAAATTTTGAATGAAGTTCCCTCCATATGATGGATTCTACTGACTTGTTCATTCTCATTTTACTTCTAATAGCAGAGGGTCCTTGGGGAAAGGATTTTACATTTTCCTTACCTGTGCATGAGATTGGTGATCTGTAGGGTCTTTGCAGCTAGTTATTCTGGATTTTAACAGTAATCTTAGTCAACCTGGTTGTAAACTCTAGAGAGATAAATTTTCTACTGCATATGATAGAATTTCGATTTAGCTGTGCATAGTTCCATTTTGATTTTGCAAAGTTTTTCAGTGGACGGCCCTAGTGACCTTCATTCACTTCATTGTTTTCGTCAGCTGAATTTCTTGTCTCTGAAATGGCTACACCAACTAGCTTATATAACACGTTTTCTTTTGTGTGGGATTATTTTTTATTACAGCTGCATTATACCTCATTAACAATACTACCGTGCTACTTGTTTTAGCTTGCTGATCCTTTAGTGATAACAATTCTTACATACACCATAAAAACCTTGGGGTTATGTGTGCATCTCTTTTCAAGTCATTTACATGCACGTGCTTTTTGTTTGTTTTATTTTTATGTAGAAAGTAACAGATATGGCTTTCTTTGCTGAGGATGTTCATCTTCTAGCCAGGTAATATTTTGCATTGTTGAACACTCAGTCACACTTGAAATAAATGAAGTCTGCTAACTTTCAATCCTGCAGCACATGCATTGATGGACGAGTCTTCATACGGAAGATAAATGAGAGGCCGGATGAGGAAGAGAAGCCTCAAATTTTTGAAAGGATTGTTCTTGCCCTTCAGATTGTCTTAGAAGTAGAGTCTGTTCATCCACGAGTTTGCTGGCATCCTCACAAACAAGTAATAATGAATTTTATTATTCTCATTCTCACCATTTTTATTAGCACATTTTTATCTCCACTTCTTGCTTAATTTTATTTTATGGCCATTAGCTGTACATAATCCTTTTACGGGCTGTATAATTGCAGGAAATTCTGATTGTTGCAATTGGAAATCGCATCCTAAAAATTGATACCATTAAAGTTGGGAAAGGTGAAACATTTTCAGCAGAGAAGCCTCTTAGTTGTCCCATTGATAAGCTGATTGATGGGATTCAGCTTGCTGGTAGGCATGATGGTGCTGTCACTGAGTTGTCCATGTGCCAATGGATGACCACCCGCTTAGCTTCAGCCTCGGCCGATGGCACGGTTTGTTTTTTTGCCTCTGTCACTTTGTTCACTTTGTAGTCCTATTGTAGTTATACCTAGGCTTCAGTAAATTACTGCTTGGTTGTGCAGCTGTTAAGTAGCTCGCTCTACTTTTCTCTTTTATGTGCTGTTATTCATGAAAAGTTATTATCTGCTGCAGGTCAAGATTTGGGAAGACCGTAAGGCAGTCCCTCTTGCGATATTGAGACCACACGATGGAAACCCTGTAAATTCTGTGGCATTCTTGACTGCCCCTGACCGCCCTGATCATATTGTTCTTGTAACTGGGGTATGACATTATCAAAGATATAGCTTAAACTGTTTGAGGTTTGCAGGGTAGTTTTATACTGTTTGGATGGTTCACTACCAACCAGGCAAATGACCTCATTCAATGGAGGATTGCCATGGTAGTTCAGTGGTGGCTTTGTTACATGTATCAGTCCTTTCATTATATAAAATTCTTTGTATATGTTTTAGAATAAAACTTTGTTAAATTTGGCTTATTTACAGGGTCCACTAAATCAGGAAGTGAAGATATGGGCATCTGCAGGTGAGGAAGGCTGGCTATTGTCCAGTGATGCTGAGTCATGGAAGTGTAGTCAGACTTTGATCTTAAAGAGCTCTACTGAATCTAATATTGAGGATGCATTTTTTAACCAAGTTGTAGCACTTCCCCGTGCTGGATTGTTTCTTTTGGCTAATGCCAAGAAGAATGCTATATATGCTATACACATAGAATATGGATCTTGTCCAGCTGCAACCCGCATGGATTACATTGCTGAATTTACTGTTACTATGCCTATTCTGAGTCTTACGGGAACTAGTGACAGTTTGCCAAATGGAGACAGTATAGTCCAGGTTTACTGTGTACAAACACAGGCTATTCAACAATATGCACTGGATTTATCACTGTGCCTACCACCACCTCTTGAGAACCTGGAGATGGAGAGAACGGAATCCAATCTTTCTCATGCTTTCGATGCTGGTTCTGATAGTTCCAGCGTCAAGGAATCATCTCATGGTACTAAACCAACTGAGCTACCCATAGTTAAAGGTACTACCATGCCACCAATGGTTTCAAGAAGTTCTGAAAGCATTACTGCTCCCACAGCAAGCCAGCCTGGAAGCTTTACTTCTGATGTTACTACTTTAACAAATAATATCACTTCAACTGTAGAAGCTAAGGCCAGTGTTTTATCATCGCATAACAGTGTTGAAAATATGAACTTGTCTCCTCCACCTCCTTTGAGTCCACAATTGTCACGGAAGTCATCAGGTTTACAAGGTCCATCCCTCAGTAGTGGGCCTAGTATGCAATTGAATGATCATGGCACTGACCAACCTGCTCTAAATTATTTGGTCGATCACAGAGTGGACAGTGCCAAAGAAAACGTGGTTGATACAGCTTGCTCAGGTGACAATGTGAGGAAGGAGGAAAAAAACATGGCCCAAACAGACATCTCTGTGGTTCCGGAGCCTCCTGTAATATTTAAACACCCGACCCATCTCATAACCCCATCAGAGATACTTTCAAGGGCTGCCTCATCCTCTGAGAATCCTCAAATTGGCCATGGCATGAATGTGGAAGAGGCAAAATTCCAGGATGTGATTGTCAATGATGATATGGAAAATGCTGAGGTGGAGGTTAAAGTTGTTGGAGAGACAAGAATGAAGGAGAGTAATGACTTTGACTTGCCTAGAGAATCTCATATCTCTCTCTCAGAGAAAAAGGAAAAATCTTTCTACTCTCAGGCCTCAGACCTTAGCATTCAAATGGCTAGAGATTGTTGTATTGATGCTTATGGTGTTGGGGGAATTCAACAGGCTGCTGAAGTTAGTACACCAGATAGATCTGTTATTAATGGTGGAGGTGAAGAACAAGATATGAGAAAAGACATACCAACAAGGACTGGTGAATCAGAAACTCCCATGGTGGTGCAACAGTCCCCAGCCCCATCCACTAAAGGGAAAAAACAAAAGGGAAAAAATTCTCAACTTTCTGGTCCTTCTTCTACTTCCCCAAGTCCTTTCAACTCCACTGATTCATCCAATGAACCAGGTTGCAGTTCTGGTGCCCAATCTAGTGATGTTGCTTTATCACAATGGTCAGCCATGCAGGATATGCTTGATCAGGTGATTGAAATTTTGAAATATGAATTTTGCAATTTGTGGATACATTTTTGTAAGTTCTCGCAACATTATCCACCATCCTGCTCTCATGATCTGACTTGTGTCACAAGCATGTTATATATTTTTGAGCTGAAAACTGTTTATCTGTTTTCTTCAAAAATTATTACTCTCTTTCGCAATATATGTGGTTAAGTAAAATGGTTGGGTTTCTAAAAGCATTGAATAGGCACAGTATCAAGAGTTGAGGGAAATGGGTGATTGAAGGTGGTGAAGTTGATGAATCACACTGGTGAAAAAATTATGATAACTATCTTTATGGGTTAACTGGCATTGGAAATAGTGTCCACAATGCCTCTGTCCTTAATGTTATGCACCTCCATTTCTGTAGCTAAATGCATTTTTTGATTCAGGGTTGAAATTCTTAAACATATGAAGGAATTGCTTTCTTAAAATGCTAATTAGACTTTGTCTACAAAACCCAAATACTTCTCCTAAATCTGACTCCAAACCTCTTTAACTTGCTTGTAAATGTCATGATTAGCTTTTGCATGCGAAAAGTTAAGTTTATTGGCTACTTCTGCTGGTTTGAATGTAACCCACAGCAAGGACTTATGATTTTGTTTTGTTCTTGTAGTTACTCAGCACTCAGAAAGATATGCAGAAGCAGATGAATGCAATGATTTCTGTTCCAGTTTCCAAAGAAGGTAAAAGGCTGGAGGCGTCCTTGGGCCGCAATATGGAAAAAGTTGTTAAGGCTAATACCGATGCTCTATGGGCTCGTTTCCAAGAAGAAAATGCAAAGCATGAGAAGTTAGAGCGAGATCGGATGCAGCAATTGACAAATTTGATTACAAATTGCGTAAGCAAGGATTTGCCAAACACATTAGAGAAAACTTTGAAGAAAGAGATCTCTGCAATTGGACCTGCTGTGGCTCGTGCAATTGCTCCCACTCTGGAGAAAAGCATATCATCAGCTATTACAGAGTCATTCCAGGTTTGATTGTTCAAGCTTTTCATGTTGTCAACTTTTATGGTTTTGGTTAGTTGTTTTATTGGGGGAAAAGATAGCACGTCATTTAGTTCATTATAGCTCTTTGTGTGAAAATATTCTGTCTCAGAGTTCCATTCCTTAGCATATCATGCCATATTTTCCAACTTCATTAGGCAGAACCACAAACAGATCCTATTCACGATTTTCTGTCGGTTTTCCAACTGATATCTGCATGTTTCTCTATAGTGAAATAATCTTTCCGATGCAAATAGAGTGCAACATAACCATATAGGCCATTGAACTACAATTTAATTGTTTGTAGAGCTGCATTTTCTTTTTCCACATTTCTTTAGTTCGTCTTTGGACTTGTATTTTGCAGAAAGGGGTAGGGGAGAAGGCTGTGAGTCAGTTAGAGAAATCAGTTGCTTCAAAACTTGAAGGCACAGTGGCCAGGCAAATCCAATCACAATTTCAGACTTCTGGCAAGCAAGCACTTCAGGTGAATTTAGTAATGAATAATCCTTTTAAAAGTTATCTTTAATTGGCATGTTATATTTGTTAAATTGAAATTGACTTAAGCTTTGTTGCTGCCATTTCTATTATATTCTTTCTGCTTCTTTTGCCTTGTTAATTTATGCTTAACAATCAAAACAAGTCAGCCCCTTTTCACTGATTTGCAAATTTATCAAGTGCTTTTTTCCTATTCAATTTTATCCAACAGGTCAAAGAAAAAAAAAATCTTTGTGGAGTTGGAAAATAAAACTCACTTTTGGACAACCCATGCATATTTTATGATTTGTACATTTAAGTAGTAGTAATTATCTTCACAAATCATACTAAAAAAGCAATAAAAATTGTTTTTACTAATTGGATAAAATTGCTACAAATTTGATTAATGAGGGTAAAATTGCATAAGTTAAGGCATTAAATATATTGTTGAGTAGCAAAAAGGTTGATTTGTCATTTGTGTACTATTGGGCTTCAATTGATTAGCATAAGTTGAATAAGCTGATAGATGTTTTGGTTTTCCCTATTTTGAATGGTGATGCAATCCTTCATGGAACTTCTTCTTAGCCTTTTTCCGAGGCGAAGTGTAGAACACTTTTCTGTTGATGAAAAGTAATATAGTTTGTACTTGCAGGATTCGCTGAGATCTAGTATGGAAGCTGCAATTATTCCTGCATTTGAGATGTCATGCAAGTCAATGTTTGATCAAATTGATGCTGCATTTCAGAAAGGGCTCATTAATCATCTGAGTTCCACCCAGCACCAGTTTGACTCTGCGCATTCCCACTTGGCTATTACTCTTAGGGTAAGTGCAACTTGATACACGACAAACTGAATATATCTATGACTATTCATTTCTGTAATTTGGCACATGTTTTTCTGACCTTGATTTTGTACAGATAATGTCACTAGGACCTGAAAAACCACACATGTACTTTTTTTTTTTCCTTTTTATAGAATATTTGGGTAGATTTCAGCAGTTGGACATGTTGCTGTATGCTATTTTGGTTTAATCATGTGGGATAAAACTCTACATCAAAACTGCAACTGGAAGTGCTTTATGGTGTTAAAACATTGTGAATACAAGTTATCATCGTATCAGGATTTACTGAAATCATATAGATCAGGAAATTCCCAACTCATTGCCCATAGTGTGTTTTGAAAAGAGTCGCCATGTCCTAAAGCATCCAACCAAAATAATTAAAGGATGCTGTTTATAGCAAATTTGCATGATATGCTTAAAACTCAAGCTTCATCAGTAAACAATTCAGTTCATAGCAACTTTACTCTTCATTTAAGCTAATAATAAGTGAAGCAGTGAGACCTAAATTTTCTGTGATATATATAACTTCAGATTATTTTTCATGTGCGTTGGACTTGAATAGAAGGGTTTACAATAACAGTGTAGATAGACTATAAGAGAGAATGCACGGCTGTACTAGTTAGAGCATGCATTCTATTTTCACCTCTTGCTTTTACAACCATACGTTATGGAATGCAACTTGGGATCTTTTGTCAACTGCAGGATGCTATCAATTCAGCATCATCAATCAGTAAATCGCTGAGTGGAGAATTAGCTGATGGCCTACACAAGCTCATAGCTGTGGCCGGTGCAAAGTCCAATTCAGGGAATCCACCTTTGAGTAATGGACCATTGACTGGATTACATGAGATGGTGTGTAAATTTTACTTATCAAGTTTTAAGAATGTAATAATAGTTCTAGTTTTAGCAAGCAATAATCCACTTTAAACCCAACTTCTAAAAGATATTTCATTGCCTCTAACACATAGAATGATTTATATATGCAGGCTGAGGTATCTTTGGATCCAACGAAGGAATTATCCAGATTGGTAGCTGAGCACAAATTTGAGGAAGCATTCACAGCAGCCCTGCAGAGAAGTGACGTCTCATTAGTTTCGTGGTTATGTTCTCAGGTACGTTCCATCATTAGTTAGGGATGAGTACATTCAAAATATAGGCTCTAAACTGGAGTCTACTTCAGTGAGGATTTTATTCCTGCATATCAATTCTCACAGAACTTCCTCTCTTTAAACTACCTCTGGGAACTGAAAGCGATGAATGAAAATGTAAGAATAATGTGGTCAGACCAATTAGATGCGTGAATAAACTGGGTCACATCTGGCTCCTTGGGTCAAATATGTGCCACTTTTTTTTTGCTCCCTCTATAATGGCCGGAGCAAGAGTAGACTATAAGTTGTAACATAGGGTAATTGCTCACCAACAGCATTACACCATGCAGATTTGACCAAGAATTTACTGTTGCTCTCTTCTGTCACCAGGTTGATTTACAGGGCCTATTGTCTATTGTGCCATTGCCCTTGAGCCAAGGGGTTCTACTAGCCCTTCTACAGCAATTGGCTTGCGATATTAGCAAGGAGATGTCTAGAAAGCTCGCATGGATGACAGATGTGGCTGTTCTTATAAACCA
Source organism: Excoecaria agallocha (assembly GCA_037975025.1). Lineage (NCBI taxonomy): Eukaryota > Viridiplantae > Streptophyta > Magnoliopsida > Malpighiales > Euphorbiaceae > Excoecaria > Excoecaria agallocha. Next base: position 134,463 of record CM075806.1, on the reverse strand, counting down.
TGCTGATGCAATGATTGCGGTGCATGTTAGACCGATATTTGATCAGGTCTATCAGATACTGAGCCATCAAAGAAATCTACCCACGACGTCTGCTTCAGAAGCTGCCAGTATTCGTGTTCTTATGCGTGTGATAAATTCAGTGCTAATGAGCTGTAAATGAATGATTCTTCCATTTACTTCCCAGATTTTGCAAATATGTATGATAGACTTTTGGTTTGTATAGGAAAAGCTAGGAAGTTTCAGGGGACTGTTGATGTCATCATTTGTAAGAATTAGTCAAGAACCTCTCTTCTTGCTCTCTTTCATTTTTGCTTGTCTGAAACTGTATTTCAATGCATCCCAGTTATATTGAGCTTGCATATGATTTTGTATTGTTTTTAGTTGCAATTTTCTCTCTTTCTTTTTAATTTTTAATTTTTAATTTTTTCTGAGGAAAGGTTGCTTCTGTTTGGAAAAACTGAAGTAGATTTTATTAGTGAATTCAGCAATGGCACTAAGAACAAAAAAGGTTTCTCTACCAGCACTGGTCGGTTTCCCTCCTAGTTGAACTGAATGTTGAGATGTTGGAAGTAGGTCCAAAGTGATAATGGGCAGCTCTAGCAGCAATTGACAGATCGTAAGTAGCTCTAGCCATGGAATCAGACAATGCAGCATATGCGTGATGGATTTGTATGAAGTCTGCGCCATTAGGATCTGAGGAGGAAGAAGCAGAAGCTGCAGCATCCGGAAGGTATTGCTTCGCTAGACTTCGGTATGCAGCTTTTATCTGAGCTTGAGAGGCAGTGTGGTCGACGCGGAGAACCTGATAGAGAGTTTTTGAGGATGATTTAGTTGGAAGTGTGGTTGAGGAGAGTGCTGTAACTCTGAAAGTGGGATGTGAGGGCTTAACTTTGGAAGGGAGAGGATGCAGCGATGATTTAGAATGTAGGAGTGTGGAGGGCAGCATTGATTGAGATTTTTGAAGAAATAGTTGGATTATTAAATTTTGGTACAGGAATGGATGGTTAATTTAGAAATATATAGAGGTGGAAGGAGAATGAAGTGAGTGGAAAGAAATACAAAGAGGGAAGCAGTGGGCGCCAACCTTTTCGGGTCAGGCAGTTTGAGGTCGTGGCACATAGATGATGGATCCAAAGATTGTGGGTTCGTGAATTTAACCCATCTCTCTATCTGTGGATGCCCCGGCTTCCCATGTGGGCAAGAGCGCCTTCACATCAATCAATAACTATGAACATAATTGTTTTTCTTATTCTATATTAGTAGACCAAAAAAATAAATATGTATTATTAGTTCGACATCATCAATATCTATATTTTGGAAGAAGGAACTGTTATGGGATGATGGTCAACGAGAATCTCTCACTTCTAGTTCTAATAGAAACAGCAAAACAGTTCCTTCGATTACATGTCCATTTGGGAACGCTTCTTCTTCATTGATAATCCAAGAAAAACACCATCACTACAACCCGATGTTCTGTTCTAGATCTCATATGATCTTAGGTTGCTTTACACTGATCAGTATTCGGTAATGAATTAGACATGAATTAAGGACCTAATTAGTGAAAAAATATCAAATATAAAAATATAAAAACAGCGGAAAAAGAAATAGAGTAAAGAAAAAAAAAAAAGGATGAGAATGAATGCAAAGAAATTAAGGAACGCAAAATGAGGAAACAAATCAAAACTAAAACATGGTAAATTGCGTGACACTCAGTATTTGTGGCCGAAACGGTTTTAGCTTAAGATCGCGTAGCGTCTCATCTAATCTCAATCTTCATCCTTCAATACTCGTAAACCCATTTCCATTCACTTTCTTCTCTTTCGATCACTAATGGAGCCAGAAACCAACAAACGAACAAGAGAAGGGCAAGGCCAAGAGATCTCCTCAGAGAACACCTCAAAGAAGCAACATCTTAGCAGGAACCATGATGAAATGGGATTAAGGGTATTCGATTTCCCATGGCTTAAAGAAAGTATGATTTTGAATTCAGAAGAATGGCGTTTCGAGGACTCCTTTTCCTTCTACCTTAACAACAATACTTTCACAACTGAGTTCTCCACCTATTGCTTCTCCGAAACTGCAGAAACCTTCATCGACTCCATTGATATTCCATTGGAGAAGTTTGAGGAGAGTGTGTGGTCTTTGGAAATGGAAGCTTAAACACACCAAATCAACCCAAATTTTGCCTACTCGCACCTGTTCTTCTTCTTCGTAATTTCTGTTGTTCATGCCTTGTGTTTCTTTCACTGCTTATTTAAGAATAATACAGTTCGTTTCGGCCTGTGGACGTCCCAGTCCCAGTCCCAGTCCCAGTATATTTATTTGTATTTTGTTGGTTGGATTTATAATCTACTCTAAAATTTAGTGTTACCATATCAAAATTTTAGGCCCATCTCGGCCCAACTGACCAACTCTGCATCATTCTTCTACTTAACCCTTGATGGTTTTGTAAAGATAATAGGACGGATGGTCCCTGCTGATGGGACAGCCACTAACAGTGGCAGTTGTGCCGACACTTTGGCTTCCCCAAAATCTTAATCAGTGGGGTTTTTGTTATCACTTTGGATTCCATTGCTAAATCCAATAGGAGATGGGTGTATGTCTCCCATCTATATAGGGGTGTACAAAACCGAACCGGTACCGAAAACCGAACCGAACCGAATTGATTTTGGTCTGTTCGGTTTGGTTTGTTCGGTTTTTGGTTAGTTCGGTTCAGAACCGAAAAAAATTTTGGTTTTATCGGTTCGGTTCTTAAAATTGAAAAACCGAAGAAACCGAACCGATCAAAATTTATATATATATATATTTTATAGTATTAAAATTTCAACTAACATAAGTTGGCTTGATGGTTTAGGAAACAAAAATAACCCCAGGAGGTCCAAGGTTCAAATCCCACTGCATGCATCATGGCTATTAAATTTTTTTAAGCCAAATATTTGGCAGCGTGGGCACTGGCACAGTTGTATATATATATATATATATATATATATATATATATATATATAGTAGATTATTGAATATCAAATTTTAATTAATAAATTAAATTTTTTAATTTGACAGTGAGTAATTGATTATTTTTTTAATTGATAATATAAACATCAATTATTAAAAATATAATTAGTATTGAATAAATTATTTACGATAAATTAAAAAATTTTCATGACTAAATAAAACTTATAAAAAATATTATCGTATAATATTCGATAAACATACATTTGTTTGTGTTCGAATGAACAATAATTTGATAATTATGAATTAGCAAGTCAAAGTATTATAATTGGTTAATTTTGCTAATAATATTAGGTTAACATCTACTGTATATGTGTAGCTTAAAAAAATAAATAATAATATATAAACAAAAAAAGAATTCAAATTGATAAATTATTGAGAAATTGATAAATAAAAAAATGAAATTCAAATTGATAAATTATTGAGAAATTTATTATAGATATAATATAATAAATTTATGTATATTATTTTAATTTTAGTTATTTTAAATGAATTTATTTTGTTGAATATAAATTAATTTAATTTATAGACCCATATAGGTTAAAAGCCCAATTAAAAAAAGCCTACATTGGCCCAGAACCGGTAGAACCGAACCGAACCGACCGAAATTATTTCGGTCCATTCGGTTCTCGGTTCTATATACTTCGGTTTCGGTTCGGTTCTTAAATTTCTTGAAGTTCGGTTTTCGGTTCAATCGGTTCGGTCCAAAACCGAACCGAACCGACCAAATGCTCACCCCTACATCTATATATACACATCAATAGTTCAATGGTTTCATTAGTAACCTTATAGTAAGAGAGAAGTGCAAACGTACAATTCAACGATGCTCTGCCTTATCTTACTGTGACATCAATATTATTAACTACTTTAATTCCAAATTAAAAATAAAAAGGAAAAGCAGATTATAATTGGAATAGAAATTAGTATGTGTTTAGTGTGAATAACAGCAGTAGTAATTAAAACAGACACATTTACTGGTAATAAGTAACAAAGGTTTTGAATTTGATTTGGTTGGAATTATTCAGCCACGTAACACACACCCGCTTTCTTTCTCATCCTCTTTAAAAAAAAAATAAGACTTACCTGTCGCTTATTCATCAACGCCGCAGTCTCCTCTCTCTCTCTCTCTCTAGTCTCTCCGCCCTTCCTCCGCTGCTTTTCTCCTGGTTCTCCTTTCCCCTTTCAACTTCTTCACTGTTTCTCCATCTAATGGAACGTGCCCTTTTTCGTTTTCAACGGTGAACCTTTTTTTTTAATTTTCCCATTCAAATCTACAAGATGATGCTCCGGAATGTCGTGGTTGGGATGCTTTTTGTCACTGTAATCGCTCCAATCGTTCTCTACACTGATAGATTTGCTGCTTTCAAGGCTTCCTATGGTAACTTTTCTCTTTTCATTTCCTTTTTCTCTTTCACTTTTGCTCTTCTCAGCCTTGTTTTTCTCTTCTTATGAATCTGCAGCTAGAACCGAATTTCTTGAAGATGTTGCATCTCTTGTAAGTCTTTGTTTTTTTCATGTATCTTTCTCCTTTGTTGCGAGGTTAAAAATATTCTAGATTTTACCGGAATTTCTTTTTTCCTCTTTCCTCAGACTCTTTTAGGTGATACCAGGCATCATCTGAATGTGTTACCTCAGGTAATTTTCTTTTTTCTTTATAAAAAATCCTTATCTGTCAGTTCTAAGTTGCAGATCTCAGTCCCATGGTTCAATTTTCTGCTGCAGGAATCTTCTGCTGCTGTTAAAGAACCGATTGGAATTGTATATACCGAAAACATTAACGATACAGCTTTGAACAACACCGGCATTAGAATTCAAGATTCATCAGCTGAAGGTATTGAATTAATGTGTTCTGTGTAGTTTTTTCGGGTTAGTCTGTCAGAACTTCTAGTTATTTATGCATGTGATTCTCAATGTTCAGATACGAGAGAGCATAAATCTGCTAGAGTATTATCGGCCACCCACGATCGACGTCAATCCGCTGCTGGAAATACCATAAAACACGTCACTGACTCTAATCAAGATGGGAATCGATCAGATGGTAGAGATGCAAAGGAAAGGACTGCCGGTGGAGGATCTTCGACTGCCTCTCAGAATATGGTATGTTATTTATCTATTTTATTAATTTTCTCTTTCTATGTATATTGGATCAAGTAATTCCGCGTATGCACAAAAGTCATCGATGGCTTCTTGCGCTTGAAATTAAGTATTTTGAGTGCTTTTCATGCTTACGTCGGCCAACTGATTTTGGTGTATGTTTAGGGTATTCGGTATTTTTTTTTCTTTTTTCTGAAATAGTCTATCTCTGCTATTGGAAATAGTCATAGTCATTCAAAACTGGGCTTCTCGATTTTATCAGATTATCTCTCGCCAACTTGAGTAAACACTGGTAGAATATTCCTCACGAATTCCTTTCAATAGAAGTTGCCGCTGGAATGCTGTCGTCATTGAATAAAACTCCTAGTTTTTAACTTTGATCCACCTACCGAGTGAACGTCAGCTAAAACTATAACAATTATCAAGGGATGTTGAGACTCATTTTCGTTGTTTGACAAATGTTACACTTTGGCAGTTCTATCGGTTTCCAATTAGTGGTATCCTTGTTAGTTATCCCCAAAGTCAAATGTTAAGCATCTATTGTTATCCCCAAATTCAAATGTTAAGCATCTATTGTTTTAGAAAAGAAATGAAAAGAATTTTAAATCTGCTGATATCCTAATTTATTTATTTATTTCTAGCTCAAGCAGCAATCTGTTATAGCTTCTGTAAAGCTCAATGACAAAGAACCTCCCAAGTCTAAATCAGATAAGCAGACAGCCCAAACACCTGTGCCTGATGCTCGGGTGCGGCAACTAAGGGATCAGCTTATTAGGGCAAAGGTTTACCTGACTCTTCCTGCCATAAAGAACAATCCACATTTAACAAGAGAGCTTCGGTTGCGGATAAAAGAAGTTCAACGTGTGCTTGGAGATGTGACTAGAGATTCTGATCTGCCAAAGAAGTAAGTTCCTAATCGAAAAGATTGATTTTGTTGGTTAATTGTGCTTCTGTCCTACTCTCTCCTTTTTTTTTTTTTCTTAAGGCTCTCTTGCTTTTTATGTTTGGCGCAATATGCATTTTCTTAACTTTTTTCAAGATCTTGTTTAACTTTGAATTCATTGATGCAGTGCCTATGACAAACTGAAGGCCATGGGCCAGTCATTGGCTAAATGCACGCAGGTGCAGGATGACTGTGCTTCAGTGATAAAAAAGCTACGCGCTATGCTCCACTCAAGTGAAGAGCAGCTTCGAGTGCACAAGAAGCAGGCCATGTTTTTGACGCAATTAACTGCGAAAACAATTTCTAAAGGCCTACATTGTCTTCCCTTGCGCTTGACTAATGAGTATTTTAGCTTGAATTCTTCCGAGCAACAATTTGCAAACAAGGAGAAACTGGAAGACCCTCAGCTGTACCACTATGCCTTGTTCTCGGATAATGTTCTGGCAGCTGCGGTTGTTGTGAACTCAACCATTACCCATGCTAAGGTTGTGCAATTCATTTTTGAAGACTATTAATGCTCTTTTTTTTTTTTTGCAAAAGGCTTCGACTTTAGTTCACATACTCAAATTTCTGACATTGAATTTTATTATTTGCAGGAACCTTGGAAACATGTTTTCCACATTGTTACTAATAGACTCAATTATGCAGCAATGCGAATGTGGTTTATAGTGAATCCACCTGGGAAGGCCACTATTCAGGTTCAGAATATTGAAGAATTTACTTGGTTGAATTCAAGTTACAGCCCTGTTCTCAAGCAGCTGGGTTCACCTTCAATGATTGATTATTACTTTAGGGCTCATCATTCTGGTTCTGATTTGAATTTGAAGTATCGGAACCCAAAGTACCTATCCATCCTGAACCATCTTCGCTTTTACCTGCCTGAGATCTTCCCAAAGCTCAAAAAAGTGCTATTCTTGGATGATGATATTGTAGTACAGAAGGATCTCACGGGCCTTTGGTCCCTTGATTTGAAGGGTAATGTGAATGGTGCGGTAGAAACTTGTGGGGAAAGTTTTCATCGGTTTGATCGATATCTCAACTTCTCCAATCCTCTCATCTCAAAAAACTTTGATCCCCGTGCCTGTGGTTGGGCATATGGAATGAATATCTTTGATTTGGATGAATGGCGGAGGCAAAACATCACCGATGTATATCATACGTGGCAGAAGCTGGTAAGTGTCTTTTTTGGGTTGAGAACTTGAATATTATAAGAAATCATACATTTCCTATCAAATATAACTAAGCAGTGATTGACTTAAGATGAGGACATTGGCATGCATTCATTTGCTTCATTATTCATGCAAACTTGTAATTCCAACTTCAGTGTTGTGCTAGAAATCTTGCGTTCACTGATTTATCTTGTTTTGAGTTCTGAAGCAAAGCTTTGTTTGTGCACAGAATCATGACAGATCATTGTGGAAGTTGGGGACCCTACCACCCGGCCTCATTACTTTCTGGAAAAGGACTTATTCACTCGATCGATCTTGGCATGTGCTAGGCCTTGGCTATAACCCGAATGTCAACCAAAGAGAAATTGAACGAGCAGCTGTTATACACTACAATGGCAACATGAAACCATGGCTTGAGATTGGCATACCCAAGTATCGTAGCTATTGGGTCAAGTATGTAGATTATGATCAAATGTATTTACGAGAGTGCAACATTAACCCCTAGGAGGGCCTTTTCAGTGTATTCAGCGATGAAGCCAAACATTTTTACAGGTCTGCTTCATTCTGTAGGTTCTTTTGCTGTCTAGATGGAAGCTTTTGAGCTCAATTCTTTTTGTATACAATTTTTTCCCCTCCTTTTGGCATGGTAGTAATTTTGACATCTCTTGGTCACATTTTCTGCGAATTGGCAGTTGAGTTGTATTTGTAAATGATTGGAAGCATTTATTGTAATGTTCAGTTGGTCAACATCCCGTTTATGTTCTTATTTTAGCTTTTACAGTCCGGAGACTACATCCTCTTCAGGCATGCCTTGCCCAATATTTTTGGATTGGAAATCTAAAATAGCAGCGAATTGCTAGAACAAACACGCTTAAGTTATTGTCAAAAGAAAAGAAAAGAAAAACCACTCGGAGACCCTTGAGATGTTTGGGAATCCTAGCTACTTGATTATAAGATTTTGTTCCCTGGTTGTGTCAAGTTTTCAACTTTTTTATGGGGTTACTGTTACAGGCTGGGGACAGCCTGTTGCATTAATCCAAAGCACGTTATGTTAGGTTTACATTAAAGCTTTTCGTGTATCTTCCTCACATGGTCATACTATTATTGGTATATATTTGGTCCCACCCTGTCCCGTCCATGAAGAATCGGCCTTGAGTTTCAATTTTGGAGTCATCAGCTACCAAATGGCTTTGACAGCTCAAATTTTATATCAAATTCAATGCTTTCGATCTCGAATAACATTGAAAGGATGACCGATATTGTTGGATGCTGGCTTGACATTGAAACTAAACCAAATTTTGAACCAACAAGGAAAAAACAATTTCTTCAAAATTACTATCCTATGCATCAAAACAAAACACAAAGTCACATTACTGTGCAAGCCCTGACATTGTCATCACTAAAAGAGTGAAAAATGGAGTTGCCAACAGGGGCTTCAGTCTGTCCACTATAGATAGCCATAACATTGGACAAAGGAACTTGTGAAGGCGGTGGCAGATATGGCCTTCTGTAACTGGGATAATGAATTTGATATGCATAGGGCCTCCTCGTATAATTCCCATAAACTCTAGGCATTTGGTAACCTCTTGTTATGCCATGTTCAGGATTAGGCATCTCCTCATCAATCCTTGGCCTTCTTTTAACACAAACACCTTCTTCTTCTTCATCATGAGAATCGAAACAATCATGAGCACTTTTACACACATCTTTTTTATGTTTCTTCAACAATTCATGGAGCTTGTGTTTGGCTTGGATGGAATCCTTTTCATAGGCCAAAACCGTTGCCTTCTTTCCCGACTTCTTCTTGATTATGGATGGATCTACTGTCCCTGATACTAATATCAATCCTTCTTCTATCTCTATGTTGATATAGTACACTCCTACATGTTGTCATAAAAAATCTATAAACTCTCAAATTCTCATTAAAATATAATAAGAGTTTTGTGCACTTATATACCGGTGATCTTCTGCAACTTTTCCTTCAGTTTCGTAGGACAATCTCCACAGCAACTGAGATCCACTTTTAGAACGCAGGTCTGAATTAATAGTATGCAGTAATAATATTAAAACGGAGACGTACGTATAGAGGCAACGGTAAGAAATTAAAATAGAAAAATACATTCAGGAAGAGATATATTATGGTCTGCCATAAAAACTTGGAAGATTCTTCACGGTATACGCAAATTAAGTGTCACCAAGACCAACCAAGTGTGTGTCTATATATATATCCAAAATTACGAAACGTATCTCCATAATTTAGCATTAAATTTTATATTTGCAAAATATGGTATCATCATGGCAGAAGATCACATCCAATATTTGAATTAATTGATTTTTGGAAAGAAATATATTCACGAGTTTTGGATATTTTATTTCCTAAACCTTAAGAATAAAAATAATTAAGCTTTTAATTTATTTTAATCCGGCTTCATAAGCTCTAATGTATAGATAATTTCATTTTAGTTAGGTAAAATTAGGATTCCAAATTCACATAGCAGTCAAGTCAATTCATATGAAGGAAAAAGACGATTGCTAGTATGCAGAATTTGACTTTACTGTGAATAAAGTAAGTAAAAAATGGTCAAAAAATTGAATTGAACCCATAGCTGTCCATTTATTTATAACTTTCTTGTATGATTTATTGCAGTCTTTTTTCTTCTGAATTTTCCAATTACCATTATTATAATAGTATATCCCTAGTAAAATAATTTACATTTAATTGATTATATATATATGCAGGAGATATATTGGAAATTAAATATAATGTTACAACTTAAAAAAGGGTACAGCAATTAAGAAGAATCAAATGATGATTTACTCCGCTCACAGAAAACAGACGCGCATATTTAAGCTGTTAGCTGCGGAGTCTCCCTTTGTGTCCATCCTTTGGTTATCACAATGCTCACATCTTTCTTCTTCTTCCTCCTCCTCCCTCTGTCGGCCATTGCTCCAGCTCCAATTCAAGCCAGTGAAGCCGTAAACAGAGTCTGCAAGGAAGCTTCCGATTACTGGTTCTGTGTGGATTCTCTTTACTCTGATGATCGCACTCCACGAGCTGACCAATACACCCTCGCTTTTATTTCTGTCGGGTTGGCCTCTAATTATGCCTCCGACACTAAAATTCTCCTCTCAGACCTGAGGAATAATGCCTCCTCTGGGTTTGGGTGAGAGGACAAAGGATTTGAAAGGTCTTTGTGAAATATTTGGGATCATTGGTAAGTTATTTAGTGGAGGCGGAGATTTGGTGATTTGATTTCGAAATTGAATAAATCAATCCAAATTCATTGATAAATAAAGTATTTGTGTTTGTTGTGGCGAATGAAATGCATCTGATTATTATGGTATCAGTCACGGGTGTCCTCCGATTTCTTTTTGTTACAGTTTAGTTCGTTGTCTTGATTCGATGGTTGTGCGGTTGATGACAAAAGGCCCAATAGCCCAAGATTGAAGGGCTTAGGATTAGGAGATGGGCTTATGATTAGCCCAATAATTTTCTTTCAACCCAAACTAATTAATATATGAATTATATTAAGTGGAGGAGCTAAGTAAGTAGCATATTGGATTGTTGTTGGCAGCATTGACCCTTGAGCTTGAGCAGTTAGTGAGATCATAAACCCACCACTTTTTAATTGATTAAATGCTTTCCTTCCGCAATTAATGACATTATATACTTAAGTCTTATCATTATTAGTAGTTAAGCTGTTATTGTTAGAACATAATTAATCAACATCAAACCTTAAACCAACACATACATTGCATTTGTTTCATGTAACCATCCACCAGCTGTTTCCATTGTACAGTTAATTTTGTGATAATTTGTTAAATCAAAAAGATTTGATTATGGATTCTTTTTGAAATAATAATAATAATAAAGATGGGGACTTTGATTTCATTGCTTAAACTTGAAATTCAAAGCTAACGGTCCTCTTTACCTCCTCTCTTTTTTTTTTTTTTCTTTTTCTTCTTTTGAAATACACTGATTATTAGTTGGTCAACTGGTTTTTGGTCCTAAAACCTAATTTTGTAAAATTATAAGATTTATGAACCAAAGCTAGCTGTGTTTATAATATTAAATTTCATTTCTTATGTAGCAAAATGAAATAAATAAAAATTGTGTAAAATGTACACATAGTTAAATTTCTACAAAGGGAATAGAGTTTACAGCTTTACATTTGTACACAGGCAAGTGGGGTACAGCCAACAATATTAAGGAAAATTAACATACAGGTGTAGAAATGAAATATTAGCCTTAAATGGAAAGAGAGAAAGAGAAGTGGTGGAGTGGAGTGGGGGGACCTATCATTCAATATATATGATGGTCCCCTCCATAAGACCATAAGTCTGAAAAGGCCCCATCTTGTTTGTTTTGGGGTTTTGCTCCACTGCCTCATTTCAATTTTCTATTCAAACTCTAAATAATTTAATTAGAACAGTAAATTTTGAATTAAAAAAAAAAAGGTGAATTAGAATGATTGGAAGCAAAGGGTAATTGACTGTGTTGGTTGAACCGACGGTTCTCAGTGTCATACAAATATGTAAATACAAAAAAAAAACAGATTTTGTCACAGTCTTCTAAAAATTAAAAAATAAAAGATTTTATAGAAACCCAATAAAGAAAAATTTGAATAACAAGGGAAAAAGAAAAAGAAGTAGTAAAAACCAAAAGCATTATTGTAAAGGAAAAGCAGTACCTTCACTGTTTCTTCGCTATTATGTATATAAAAGTAAACCATACACACACACACAAAGACAAGCGAAGTTATTGTGTTAAATGCCAGGTTCCATTATTCATTCATAGAATTAGAAACAAATATGGGAGTTGGAGGAGCTTCCTCGAAGCTGAAAAAAGTTGCCAGGAAAATGGTGGTGGCCGCTTGCGCTTCCTTCTCCTCTTCTGCCCCAAAGGAAACCTCTCTCAATGTAAGTGATTTCCCCTTCTCTCTCTCTCTTCTTTTACCAATTCAACTGTTAGAAACAAAAATTAATTTCCATTTCTCGAAACAGAGCTCAGATTCTCCCAGAAGATCCACATCAAGCTGCATCAACAATCAAAATAACGTGGCTTCTAAGGTATGCCAATTCATAACCGTTGCTTTTATTTTTTGGAATCCAATGTGTCTGTTTATTATCTGTGTCCTTTTCTATTTCTAACTTGCTTGTTTTCCTTTTCGATTTCAACTTTCAATCTTACTTCCAAGTTTTCAAATTCCTCGGCATCGTAATTTCATCCATCTGCCCACAAGGCATTACGATCACATGATATTTCATTTTTTTCCTTTTTATAATGACATTTACATATTTTTGAAGGATTTATACAGCTCTACTTTTCTATTGTCTAATTCATCAAGTAATTTTCTTTTTCTATTCAAATTATTGAGTTGTGGGCAACTATGAACCCTCGTTATACTGCTGCTGATAATTTAGTGCCGATAAGAATATGATTTCTCAACAACCTTTCATGATTATACTTCAAAAACAGCATAATTTTATATTTTTAATAATTACACTTCTTTTTTGGTTGTACATTTTGTAGAAGCAGCAGAACTTGTGCGCAATATGCCTGGAAGCTCTGAATTACAGCACAGGGAACAGCCCAGGCCAGGCTATATTCACAGCCCAGTGCTCTCATGCATTTCACTTTTCTTGCATATCATCCAATGTCCGCCATGGAAGTGTGACCTGCCCTATCTGCCGTGCCCATTGGACCCAGCTTCCCCGCAACCTAAACCAACCTTGTTCCCTCTCTTGTAACCAAACTGACCCAATTTTCCAAATCCTTGATGACTCCATTGCCAATTTCAGGGTCCACAGACGCTCCTTCCTACGCTCTGCTCGATACAATGATGATGACCCCATTGAGCCTGAAGACACATCCAATCATCCACGCCTTGACTTCTCCCTTGTGCCATTACCACCAACTCTCTTTCATCACCCATTTCCACAGGCCTTTACAGCTTGCGGCCCACACTACCAATACAGTCACCCTCCTACCCATTTAACAACCTCGGGCTCGTCCTCTTCCTTCTTTTTCTACGGACCAACTCCATATACACACACATCCTCAAATAGATCTACTGCTGCCTATCTCTCTGTAAAATCAACACAACAAAAAGCCATAGACCTTGTTCTAGTTGCAAGCCCCAATGGACCTCATTTGAGACTTGTCAAGCAATCCATGGCATTGGTGGTATTCTCCTTGCGTCCTGTTGACCGCTTGGCCATTGTGACTTACTCTTCATCTGCATCTCGCGTTTTCCCCTTGCGACGCATGACATCTTATGGTAAGCGAACGGCTCTGCAAGTCATCGAGCGCCTTTTCTTTGTGGGGCAAGCAGATCCCACCGAAGGCCTTGAGAAAGGAATAAAGATACTTGAAGATCGGGCCCACAAGAACCCCCACTCCTGTGTCTTGCATCTCTCTGATTGTCCATCAAGATCATATCACTCTGTCAACATGCAAGCACCAATTGCAATTCATCGGTTTCATGTACGATTTGGTTTTGGCACTTCAAGCGGATTCGTCATGCATGAATTTGAAGAGTTCTTGGTTAGACTGCTCGGTAGTGTCATCAGAGATGTCCAGTTGAGAATTGGAGAAGAAGGCAGGATAATAAGGCTTGGAGAGCTAAGAGGCAACGAAGAAAGGAGAATCTTGTTAGACTCAAGTGAACGTGGATATGTCCGTGTAAGATATAGCTACATTGAAGGCGGGTTGGATGAGTGCACCAGAACCGGAGAGACCATAGTAAGTCTAGGGGAAAAAGGGGAAGCACATGATGACAGCCGAGAAGCTGCCGCAGGGAGGGATGTAGACATCACGAGTGGAAGGACTAGTAGCGTTGAGGGTTGGGATTACCATGATCCTTACATGGCTAGAAGATGGGCAAAACATTTGCATGGTTATAGACTTTGAATCAAGAGTTGCAAATCATACCTTAGGCTGTTATATATGCATCAATTTGCAATTTTCTAGTACTTTTCCACTTAAGCTGCTCATAAATTATAGCACAATTAATCATTCACTTACAACTTTGAAAATGTAGATCCAACATAAGACACCAAAGCAATTAGTCATGCAAATAGTCATATGTCGTGAAGTCGGTGTACAGTAGGGATCCATTCTCAGAGTAGTGAAGAAGGTAATAGCAGTCATCACAGAAATAGCAAGGGTTATATGGGGTCCACTTGTCGTCCATTGTTACTTTTGTGGCCCTGAAAATTTTGCAAACTTTACATTTCTTGACACGAAACTTTAGTTGAAACAATATTATTGGATAAGCTGACCGGTTCTGTAAATCCTCCGGGTGAATCAACCTCATGTCTCTGATAACAATTGTATGCTTGCAGTCTCCCTATACCAAGCCCAAACAACAAAAATTTAATAAAAGACATGCAACAAGGACACTTACATGATTATGCTCCCAGTATTAATATGATTAACTAAATTAGAGATCCTGCAAATGTAACAGCCATTATTTCCAACAGAAAAAAAAAAAAAAAAAAGTGCACATAATGTTATACCTGATGGCAGTAGAGATATCCAGCACCAAGACGAAACCTCAAGTCACAAAACCGAGTCCTCTGCATGTCAACACGTCTAAATTGGGGCAAATGCGAAGTTCTTGCTTCACCTATAACCGCTTTCTGCTTTCTCAATAACTCACCATTTATGATGCACTCCCATTTTTTAAGAGCTTTGTCTCTATCATTATTTAGCCAATCAAATATAGGTTCACTATAATCAATCGCAGATGGATCCCTCATATCATTGCAGAATGTATCCTACAATTGTGCATAGCCATTACATTACACGACAAAGTATCTTGATGATAAATCAAAACAGCAATGAGTAGAGTGACTCACTTCTATAAGAAAATATCCAGACGGATCATGCTCAACTGCCTTTTGCATCACTTGGTCTGTCATGCAATAGATCTTGTCCCTCATTTCAGTCAACGTTTGTCTTCCAAGGACCAGGAACTCTTGTGTCTATAAAACAATGCCAAATTCGGGCAAAGATAAGATGTACATGAATTACTGCACAAAGGAATGGCAAGTGTGAACACTGCCAAAATTTAAAAAACCAAAAAAACAAAAAAAAAAAAAGAAGAAGAAGAAGAAGAAGAAGGTTTTGCTACAATGCAAACACTGCACTTAAAAATCACATGAATCCAAAGCGCACACATAGCCTAAATACATGTAAACAAGAAATGTCTGTAATAGGTCGTAGCACAGCAAATTGTTTGCTTGCAATTCTCAAATATATGTGGCAGAATGGCTTGTGCCATAATACTAGGCTAAAAATTAATACCTGATGGCCATTAAATTCCAATGAACTTCTAAACGTATAGCCATAAAAGAGAAATGAAATCCCTCCCAAATGAAAAGAAAATAAAACGCTTTCCAAACTAAAGCCCTAGATTATTAACATCAATTTGTGCTTTATTGTTTATATGCTTCAGGTAGCTATCTAGACTCCTCCATGTTGTTAACACTATACAAGTTGTACCAGTGATGTCCCTAAAGGAAAAGCATTGATTATGACCAACAATGCAAATAATGTTTCCAAGGCTTCAAAGAGGAATGTTAGTCTTATTAGAATGTTACTCAAAAGAACCAAAATTAAGAAAAATAATATAAGGATTTTAATTACTCCAAAATACTTGAGTAATAACAATCTGAAGACCATAGACTATTAGCAGCAAATGGAAAAGAAAATTATCTAATACCTTACCCTACATCACCAATAACAATTGAATGAAAATAGAACCACCATGATCTTGACTTATGATACAAAAAGATAACTAAAATTGAAGATATTTCATTTAAAATTTCGGCAAGACAACAGAATCAAAAGCCGTACCTTTGTACAGTGGTGTATATTATGGTAAACTTCAATACAAAGAACAACCTCCTGATGCTTGACAGTTATGTGTTCTTGAACATTTGAGGGCTTCAACTGGGGCTAATTTGGACAAACACAATACCAGAAACAAAAAAGAGCTTTCAGCATTTTGAATAAACTAACTAGACCACACAAAAACACAGATAGAGAGAGAGGAGAGAAAGAGAGAGAAAAATCAGCAAAAGAAATTCCAAACAGATTATTCTCGGGACCACCTGTTTCCCAGAATCTGTAAACCTTAGATATTTCATCCTTTCAGTTTTCTCTAGGGATGGAATAGCAGTCTTGTTGATCTTGCAACTAGCACGGGACCAGAGAGAGAGGCAACAGTAAGCACAAAAATTAATAAGAGCTGCATTAATCACAGAGTTACAAATATACACCACAATACAAACTTTAGTGAATGTAGTTTGGCAGCCACTCTGTCTTGATCTTGCTTTTGCTTGATTTTCAAGATCTCATCCACCTTCACTAGGCAACCCTGCTGACATGCAAGCATAACAAGTTCATCAAATAAAAGAAAAGATCTATAGTACATACAACATAACGACGGAAAGTTTCAGATAATGTTTTTCTTACAGTATTCTAGTAATCCACTGCTATATATAATTTTTAGACTCCTTTGGTAATCTAAGCAACTTCAGTTAATTAATTCCAAATATGTGGAAATTTTATTGGTTCTATTATGCTTCTTTCCATTTTGAAAGTGCAGAATTTAAGTAAAAATGACCAAGAAAACTTTGTAAATTATTTTAGTAAAGGATCATTGATAAAAATGAATGTCAATGACAGTTTTATATAGCATATCTTATTAGACAATGTTCCAATATGAAAGAAATATGTTAGTAACACCAACAAATGGGTGAACACTGAATATAGTAGGGTAGAGCAGGTAATATACATCAACAGCAAGTTTATTTGCCTTCCTTCCCTTTTCCTTCCTTGAATTGTTGTCAATTGTAGTACCACTACTACTGGTTCCAGCATGAGATCTTTCTGATGATTTCAGAGATCTTTTTCTCTTCCTTAATGCACTAGCTCTGTTGCAACTGTTTTCATCATTTATTGATTGCAAATCAGCTGATGCATCTCCTCCTCTTCCAGAACTTTCCAAATGTAGGCTACCGTTACTCAACAAGCTAAGATCATTATCTTTTCTGAAGTCAAAAGGTAAACATTAAAACAGGATTGAATATCGAAAGGAGCAATTTCACAAGGCAGCAAGTGGAATTTCGTTAAGTTAATGAGAGGTGTGAGAAAGGAAAATGACAGCAAAAGCACATCATACGGCAGCATTCACCTCGTGTCCGAGTGTTCTTGAGATGGCTGCAAGGAACTTCCATTCTTTCTCTCATCCTGCGGTCAGCGTCCATGAAAACACTAATAACAGAGATTCTCTGAAACACGATAATGATTCTTTTGTTTTTTTGGAAAGAAATATATCAAAGTAGAAAACCTTCATTGTTTCCTTTAAGGCCATCTCCACCAAGTCCTCGTCACTAAACACTTTAAGCTCATCAACCCTGCAACCAAATAAATTTTTGCAACGAATACTTGTAAATAAAAAGCAAATCACTAATAATAATGATGATAATAAAAACAATAATAATGATAACTAAAATAAACAAGAACCAGAAAAAGAGGAAAAGAGAACATACGAAATATCATCGTCAGTAAACAATGTGGAAGAATCGTCGCACAGTTCAGCGTTCAATTCCTAAATAAAAGAAACAGCAAGCAAATGTTTGGTTATAGATT
Source organism: Excoecaria agallocha (assembly GCA_037975025.1). Lineage (NCBI taxonomy): Eukaryota > Viridiplantae > Streptophyta > Magnoliopsida > Malpighiales > Euphorbiaceae > Excoecaria > Excoecaria agallocha. The sequence goes on along the minus strand of CM075806.1, from coordinate 116,585 downwards.
AATAATAATAATAATAATAATAATAATAATAATAATAATAATAATAATAATAATAATAATAATAATAATAAAAGAAATAGATGAAGAAGAATGAAAAGAGATTGGAAGGAACCTGAAGTTGATGGAGAAGAGCAGACTCAAATTCAGGAACCGTAGTGAGAGGGCCTACTAAGTTAGGAACATAAATAGGGCCTCCGCGAGCAACGGATGCATCCAACTCTCCATCCCCATCTAAAGTTCCTGAATTCATCATCTCCGTTCCTTCTTGCTGAAACTGGGAGTCGGTAAATGCCAGATGACGTAAAAGTCCGATCGAGAGCGTGCAAAAGCAGCTAAACCTACACGCTTATACCGATTCAGCGGCTGTCATATGAACACGAATTAGCAGCTTAAGATCGACGTACAGAAAACCACCGGACGAACCTCGTGAACCGCGGCAACTTGAAGGGGTTTCGTGGATGATGCAGAGAGGTTTTATTATTATCTTTATGGAATCTAAAATTGTAATCCATCAGATCAAAAACTACCGATCCAATTCAATTGAGTCTGTTACATTTGGGCCCTTTTATACTTTGGGCTTTTCCATGTGCAATTGAACAATGTAGAGAAAGGCTGCTAGACTTGGGCTTTCTGAGTTTTGCTCTGTGTTTTGGGCCTCCATTTTCTCTCTTCCACTCTCACCAAAGCAAGTTATGCTTTTACTATCATTGTCCTTTCTTACGCCCATTAACATTTATCGAAATTCTACCTGCTGACTTGTGGAGTTGCTCTTTTCGATATTCATTCGTGTTGGATTGTTGGTTGTGGAGGAAAGGCTTCACCTTCTACAGTATAAATAACGAAAGTAAGTTTTTAACCTAAGCAGGTAATAATTTCATAAAGTGTAGGAGTAAAATTTGTGAACAGTTTTGGTTTGGTACTCTTCTCCTTCATTGGGAATTGGGATTTTGGGATTTCTATTAGGAGGTCCCCTTGCTCCAATCGTTCTCTGTTTTGCTGGTGGAGGTGGGTTGTGGGCGGGTTTTTTTCTTCCCACTCTTAGTATCTAAAGGTAAAAAACAAAAGCCACTTTATGTTTCAGAGGCCGATTCAACCCAACCACGGCGGTGCTGGGCCTGCCGTTGGGATTGTGAGTCACCAGGAAGATATGCTAGTTCAGAGTAGTCAAAGAATTGGAGCTGGAGAGCCATGCCTTGTCCTGACTTCCGATCCCAAACCTCGCCTCCGTTGGACTGCCGATCTTCACGAACGCTTCGTTGACGCCGTCGCTCAGCTCGGTGGAGCCAATAGTCTGTGCTTCTTTATCTACTTTACCCTTATTCGTACTGCATTCTTTTTGTTTTTGCTGTTTTGATGTTTCAGTCTTTTCTATTCGGTATGCATTTTATTTGTCTGTTGTACTGTAGCTATTCAGAAAGTAAAATTCTACATATTCTTGCGAGCTCTTATTGGTTGCTTGCTGTAGGGTAGATATTTATAGTTATATCATCAACCATGCCTTGTGTGTGCTCTCAAGCTCTCTAGATTTAGGAAAGTTCCTAACTCCTGCCTTCTGTCATTGGTCTGACCCAATATTGGGTGATTTTAAACGCCATTATGTTGAATCTTATCTCTCTTATTAACACTGTGTTTATCCCAGGCCTTTCTTTTCTTTTTCTCATGTTTGTCTTAACTTTTAGCTTTTGCTTATGTATTTTCAAAAGGCAGTTTTTGTGGTCAAATCTGGGGACAGAAATTCGGGATGTAGAGGACCTACCTACAAATCTCTCTCACACATGCTTTCTAATAGAGAAGTTTTTATAGTTCACAGCTAGCAAATTAGGTCAATGCAATTAGCCTTAGATTCTTTCATGAAAAACAAGTGTACTGATTAGGCACTAGCCATCAAGCTATTGCAGCCTTTTTCTGCCGTCAGGACCTGCAAAAGATAATGCTGAATCTTGTAGGTAGCCAAGTACTAGATAGGTAGAGTTGCAAGCTTAACTAATTAATTGATCAGTAAATAAACAAAGGATCAAACTTGGATTTCCGTGTTTTTTTAATGTAAATTTTGAGGCTGTACTTGTTCACTCGATGGCTAGGACGACATCTGTATGAGCAAGCTTAATTGCTCATGTCCTAATTTTTCTTTATTAGACTACTAGTTCACGTGAAAATACTTTCATGCAGAAGCTACACCTAAAGCCATCATGCGGACAATGAACGTAAAGGGACTTACACTCTTCCATTTAAAGAGTCACCTCCAGGTCAATGTTATTATTAAATAATTTTCATGATATCATGCCTCTTAATTTGTTAGAATTTTAGTGCAATCAGTAATTGAATGTCAATGTATACCTTTCTTTGATATGACAGAAATACAGACTGGGTAAGCAATCAGGGAAGGATATGGCTGAAGTATCCAAAGATGGTAGGTCCTCGTATATCCTCTCTGTTCCTCCGTAATGCATAACATCATCAAATAATTTTAATATTATCAATAAATTTAACAAAGAATCTGACTGACCCATTAAATGGCCCGCTGGAAAAATAAAACATAGGCAGAATGCCTTGTTTCATTTTATTTTATTCCCTTTTGTGTAAATTGACTTATTTCTTCTTCCTTTTTTCTTTTTTTTTTTAAAAAAAATGCTAGGATTGTCTGGTTCATGCCTGTTAGAAAATCCCAGTGGCAGTAATTCCTCTCCCAATATTTCTTCTGATATGAATGAGTACGAGGTTTTTTTTTTTCGTTTCATTTCTCAAAAAGTCTGGTGTGCTGTAGTACTAAATTATGCATTTCTCGTGTTTAGGGGTTATGAAGTCAAGGAGGCATTAAGAGTACAAATGGAAGTGCAAAGTAAATTATATCTCCAAGTTGAGGTAAATCTTCTTCTCATCTTGGAGTAATAATTATTGATTTTATTACTTTTCTGCTCCTATTTTGGACTGTTTCCATGAAATGTAACTTTAGGTTAGGTACATTTGATGAAGTTGATAATTCTGATCTTCCTGGGAACTTACATGTAAATGCTGAATGAAGCTTCAACTTTTGCAAAGTATAGAAATTACCTGAAAATTAACAGAATTTCTCATTTAACTATCAAATTTTTAGATCTGTCTTTGTACTGCTTTCCTTTTGGTAAGGCCCCCTTTGCCCCAGCTAGCTGATCTTCCCACCTTATTATATAGGCAGAGAAACATTTGCAAATTCGCCAGGACGCAGAGCGCAGATATTTGGCGATGCTTGAGAGGGCCTGTAAGATGCTTGCTGATCAGTTTCTTGGAGGTACAGTTATTGACACAGACAGCCAGAAGATTTCAGGGACTAAAACTCCAAGGAGCACCTCAGTTGATCCTCTTGGGTTTTACTCCTTACAAACTGAAGGAGTGACCAAAGTGCGTGGCCAAGGAGTTCCATCTAGTCTGCATCACCAAGGGGCTGATTGTTCGACTGAAAGCTGCCTAACTTCAAATGAGAGTCCTGTAGGACTGACTCTTGAAGGATCTCCTGCTGGAGGCAAGAAACAAATGCCAAGCTTGGACTCAGCTACAGCATCTCTTATTTGGGGTGAAGCGAAGATGAGAACACCAGAGGTAAACATGACCCTAGTTAACCCCCATGGAGTAACCAGCTATGGCATATGGAGCTGAAAATTCTTATTGATGGTCATCTTGTTCAACTGTATGAGACTATTAAGGTCATCCATTGATTCACAATTTCAAGTGTACAAATACTAGTGCCTTTGTGTCAGCATTGTTGCAGCAGTAGTGGAAATGTCGTTTCCGTAGAATGTAAATTAAATTTCTAAACATGAAAATGTGGGGCATTTTGGTTATGTTATTGTGCAGCTTTCGTTAGTTCTCTCTCTCTCTCTCTCTCTCTTCCAGACCATTTGCATGTAAATCAGGGACTGTGTGCTTAGACGGCATGTATGAGGAGGTGACGACTGAATTCAGAAGAACATGACGCTAACTGTAGATTGAGGGGTTTTGGCTGTTAGTTGCACTGCCGGCCCCTCTAATGGGTGGCATGAGGAAATTACTTTTGTTGCAATACAAAATAGGATGTGAAGGTGATAGCTTCGACTGGAGTTGGCCTTGATGTTGAGGTATTAGCATTAGCAAATTAAGCTGTCTAGTCTAGGTAGCAGCCGGCCAGGCCTCGCTTTTCCATTCTGTTGGGAACAGTTAAAAATAGTTGTGTGTTTGGAACATTAAATTCTTCTTCTTCAATCAACTACAGAAAGATAATAGCTTATTTCTGAAAATAAAGCATATTGCCAGCCGAATGGCATCCCGGCATGGAGATGTTTACGGGTTCTTCAAAGGTTGTCTTTGGACCCTCGTATCGTATCGAACTATGGAAATGGAACAATCTCTCCCCCTCGGTTTTTTTTTTTATTTTGGTGGATAATTTTAATGATAATCATTAAAAAATGATCATGCAGGACGCAACAAAGCAAGCTTCCATAATCCAAATACTTAGCAGCCAATGTATACAAATTTTTTAGTTGGAAGTTACAATTATGAGAGGTAACGGAATATATCCATGGTAGATTCCGTTAATTGGCCGGTTGTCCGCTTCTGCCGTTTATGTTTATATTTATTAAATAGAAAATGGTTTGTCTAATTATTTATTAAATATAAAATGACTTACTTACTTCTATCTTTTATAAATAAATAAATAAATATACATCTGAACCAAATGGAATAGCCGCTCTTCGCGATTTCTCACTTGTAGTAGTAATTAGAGCTATTAATATTAGAATTCATGTGCTAGTAAATTGGAAAAAATAAAAACTTGACAAATAAAATAAATTGATTAGATAAAACTTTATCATTGATTTAATTTATAAAAAAACCTATAAACCACATCTAATAAAAAAATTTCCATAAAAAGAACTCTTGAATAACTTTTAGTTTCGTAGGTAAATTTATAAACAAATGTAATACGTAGAATATATAATAATTTGTTATATAAATTGATTTATGTGTATATTCATAGATGAGAAACAAAAATCTTAACTAGATATTGCTTTCCAATATTTAATATTGAGGCCAATGATGGAGCTTCATGGAAGCTTATAGGGGTTATGGCTCTCTCTCTCTCTTTTTTTTTTCCAGTATATATATATATATATATGTAGTACATACAAACATACATATGAATATGTATATATTTGAATGTACATACATACACACATACATATATATGTATGTATACATAAAATAAATATTTTAATTTTTCATTTGTTGATAAATAAATATATTTTTTTAATTTTTTACAAAAAATAAATATTTCAATTTTTTTAAGAAAATATAATATAAAAAATAAAATACTATTTTTTATAAGTAAATGCATTTTTGGTGATACTGTTGGAACTAATGTTCCTTAAAGAATTCATAGTTTGATTATTTTTTTATTTTGTGTTTGCTATCTTTTTCTCTTAAATAATAATAATAATAAAATAATTGACTACTACATTTGTACATAAAATAAAATTTAGATTCAAACACTACGTGTATTATTATTATTATTTCTTTAAGAAATGAAATCAATATATCAGGATGAGTTATGGTTTATATATCATGTTGTGTGCATGTATTTAAGTCAATAGATTAAATAGACTCATACGATTGACTCTTTAAATATGAGCGTAGCATATGCATACGCTTTGAATTACTACTCCAAAATATATATATATATATATATATTTCAAAATTCTTCCGAATGGAAACTAATATATATTTTTTCGCGTGCAAAGACGAAAGGAAATTTAGAAAGTAAAGAAAAAAAAATAGGGAAAAAGAATAATTAGACTTTAGAATAGTTTAATAATTTTTAATTTTTTTTTTAAAAGGAAGGAATTTAGAATAGCAGCGGTAGAAGAAACAAAAAGTATAATCGTGTGGGTGACTTCGTGGTGGTGGTGCTGCTGATGCTGGTGGTGGTTCTGGTCATTCTTCATTTTGGGTCAAGACACATCTCTCTTTCTTTCTCTCTCTCTCTCGTTCGTTCTCTCTTTGCCATTTTTTTAATTAAAAAAATCAATACAGAATATCTGCTCTTCCTCTCCATTCCTTTCCTCCAATTTTCTGTTCATTACCTAAGATTAACTGTTAATTCTATATATTCATAGTCAATCTGTGTCTTCAGCAATCGTCGTTCCAGACTACAAACCCACCAGCTTCAAAACTTGTTCTTTGCGCTGATAATCATATATAGATCTGGGTACGTCTTCATTTTCCTTCTTTTATTTCATCTTGCTCGATTGATTTTTCGCCTCATCAAATTTCCATTTTCATTTTGCTTCGATTCCTCAGCTCTACTACTACTTCACGTAAATAATTTTCTCTGCCATGCTCTGTGTCTCCTTTTCTTTGTTTGATTTTCAGGCAACCCTAATTTTGCCTTTCCTTTTCTGTTTTTTACATTGATTGTGTTTCTGCGACTTTCTCATGTTTGCTTGTTCGTTTCTCTTATGAGATTGAGATTGTTAGGATATGATAATTGTATGTATTTTACACTCAAATTGCTCATGCTGTTATTGAAAGGCCAATCATTTCTACCTCCCACTAGCAGCTTATTGCTTTTTCCCCCCTTTACAAACATTACCTTACCTGCAACTTGTTATGTCCCTCTACTAAATATAACTTCTTTTCTTTGTTTCTTCCATTAACAATGTTTTCCATGTGTTGGTATTTTGTGCTTGGATTTTGCTATTGCTAAATGGCCGTTCATGATTGGAAATGGAGCTATTAGATCACGCACAAGCTGCGATTGGTTTTTTTTTTTTTAAAAAAAAAAAGATCAGGGACATGCTGCGATTTTGGACAATCATGTGTTTATGGGTGAAGAAAAAAAGATATCTGGTATTTCTATGTCAAGTCTTGATAATCTCCTTGTATAGACTATAGTGTCAAATACTGCAATTCACTGCCTTGTTAACAATATTTAATTTGGATGCTAAAGCTCAATTCTTTCCAAATGCCTGTGAATTGTTTCTTCTGTTTTGACGTTAATCCAAAAGCATATTCATCATACCTACTGGTCCTTCTTTGTTTGAAAAGCGCTTTTATATTTGTGAAAATCACGCCTGAAATGAATGAAGCAGGAGAGAAATATAGCAAGAGATTGAATATGAAAAATTGCATTTATGGAGAAGGAAATATTAATATCAGAGAAATTTATGGTTCCATCTACAATATCAAACTCTAAGATTGGGATATCTTTTAAATAGCTAAGAAGATAATAGACCCCAAGAGGAGAGAGTTACGTGATTTCTGAGCCATTTTATCTGCATATTTACTGTTTTGGGCTTCTAGTGCAAAATGAAACATTTATGCTGATCTCTTTGTCAATTCAGTGAAGTCTGTCTTCATTGAGCCTATCTAGTTTTAAGTTGCTGTGCCACTTCTGATTTGAGTTTTCAATTATGATTAATTAATTTATATGAAGATGACCATGATAAATCCTTTAGCCTTTACTTTTCCTTCCTCTTCTCTCTCTCTGTCTTTTTTTTTTTATTTTAATGGTAGTATTCTGGTGGTTAACTGAGTGGAGTGAAGGAAAAGGATATATGAACAATTCAGTTCCTTAAGCCCTTCCATTAGCTACAACACATGTGGTGAAGTAGAAATCTTTATTAAAAGAACGTAGTATTTGTGGCTGACTTTAGAGTTGCATGGTGCAGATGAATGACATATGTAGCAACCGAACAGTGTTCCTAGTTCAAGTCTGGTCCATAAAGGGTTAGTAGTTCATGGTCAGAATCTAGATTGTGGTGCTAGCACAATGGACCCCATCAGTGGAGGTAATAGTCTCAACAACAACCCTAGTCTTGCTTCAAAGCAACGATTACGCTGGACTCATGAGCTTCATGAACGCTTTGTTGATGCTGTGGCACAACTTGGTGGGCCGGATCGTAAGTCTTCTTCTCACCTGGCAATTTCTTATTTTGAAGCGCAAATCTTAGGCATGACAATTGTTATCCTTATCATCAAATCTAAAGATATGATAATTAGTATTTGTTCAAGAAATTTCCATAGGGAACTGGCCTCTGTTTTCATTGAATTCCTGTTTCCTTGCATGCATAATTGACTAGTTTGGTTTTCTTGAGATCCTTTAGCTGTTATCGGATGTTGTAATAGCTTTTTCATAATGGTTGGGGAAACAAAGAGAAGATCTCTTTCTTCTCAATACAAAAAAAAATTCCTTTTGCAAGCTTTTTTAGTTTTCAGTGGTGGTAGATGACATAAGGTCCTCCAATTTGTGCAGTGGCTTACAAAGGCTTTAGCTGAGGATGGCCTTGGCTCCCCCAGTTTTTATTCCTGCAATACTCCATGTAAAATTGCATTTTGATCCACCTAAAGTTTTAATACTTTCCAAGTTGCCCCTCCCCCCTCTTCTCAGATTTTTTGACACAACTTTACATGATTCATCTAGCTCTTCAGTTTTGACCTAAATTTCATTTTTGGTTCAGTTATAAATTTCAGTTGTTGCAGTATTGGATTATTAAGATGGGAATTTTAACTTGTGAATAGCACAAGAAGGTTGTCTAATGTTCAAGGCTTGACTCGTTGCATAAATAAATTCACCAGGTATCATGAATATAAATAAAGTGTAAGTGGAATTGGAATTGGTGAATAGTTTTCCTTTGTTTTTCTCTCCAGGAGCTACCCCAAAAGGTGTTCTTAGAGTCATGGGTGTGCAAGGTTTAACAATATACCATGTCAAAAGCCATTTACAGGTATGTCAGAGTTGATTGTTATTCTATCAGAGATGTAACTCCAATTGCGTACATTCTAAATATCTCTTTTGGGTGACTGAGTCTGGAGTTTGTATCTTCCTTCCACTCATTTCTTATGACAATGCTTGGTGCATCCAGAAATATCGACTTGCAAAATACCTACCTGACTCTTCATCTGATGGTAAGTAAATGTAATTTCCACTACGACTTATGCATGAGTTCATATCATGGTTTCTGCTAGTAAAATTCTGTCTGTGCAAACTTATTTTCTCTGATTCTAATGCAAATGCTAATGCAAGGGAAAAAAGCTGACAAGAAAGAAACTGGCGATGTGCTTTCTAATTTGGATGGTTCATCGTAAGTGGTTCTGCACTTCTCCTTTGTGTGCGTGTGTGTTTTTAATTATGGTTTGTTATAGTGGCCATAAAAGTCAATAATATATTTGGTAGTTTATGAATTAGAAACTCTTTATTTGGAGCGTATCACACAATTAAATATTATTGCCTGTCACAATTCATTAGTTCAGACACCCAGGGTACAAAATCGAAAATTGGAATTTATTCTATTTAGATTATTTTGACTTCTGAGTGATTCATTTCAAAAAATGTGTTCTTAATGTTTGCAGTGGGATGCAAATTACTGAAGCACTCAAGCTGCAGATGGAAGTACAAAAGCGACTACATGAGCAATTGGAGGCATGTCTATCCCTTGAAATTTAGGATTAGATAGTTTTTCTTTCTTTAATTTCAATAGTATGTCCCTTATTTTCTCTTAAATTCTTGCTGAGTGAGAAGAATTGGTGCCTCTTTTTGCTGACATAAATAACATGAAAAAAGCAATTTCAATAATCTACCTTGTCTTTGTATGTTAAGATTCTTGTCCTTTCTGCTCCTTCTGTGGTTTTTAGTTTTAAAGATGATCTTTTCTGGGAAATTTGTAAACTCCCAAGTGTTAAAAGTTGAAAGTAGAATTTGAGGGAGAAATGTTTGTATGATAATTGAGAATAAACCTGATCCAACATATCCTTATTGCTGCTCTATGTAAACTGTAGGTTCTTGGTTTTCATTTTCTTGATTCCATTTTCTCACTGAAGGAGAGGTCAAATTAGCTTTCAAGTGAGCAACTTGCTCCTCATTTTCTCAGATTATAGCTACTCTTAGCGTCAGATGTTGTTACCTTTAAATTCAGATCATTATATGGGAAAAGACCCTTTGTTGTAAGCTCCTGCTGCTTTCTGTTGAACTTAGCAGCTATAATTTTCTGATTGTCTTTGTCTTGTTCAACATAGATGAAATAAATAGATAATTTAATTAGTTATTGGAAATGAAATTTATGCAATACTTTCTTTTTGGTTTGGGGAACCTGTAAAAATTGAGAAGTCTTTGACGAACAGTTTCTGCTATGACATTGCTATGTTGTGCTAGCATAACTCTTACTAAGCATTCTGTACTTTGAATGCAACAGGTGCAGAGACAATTGCAGTTACGCATCGAAGCCCAAGGGAAGTACCTGAAGAAGATAATTGAGGAGCAGCAGCGGTTCAGTGGAGTCCTTGGAGAGGTGCCTGGAGCAGCAGGCTCTGCCCCAGTATCAGGTGATAATTGCCCTGAATCTGACAACAAGACTGACCCAGCAACCCCTGCTCCAACTTCTGAGTCACCAATTCAAGACAGAGCTGCAAAGGAGCATGCTGCTGTCAAAAGCCTGTCTGTAGACGAATCATTATCATCTCACCATGAACCATTGACTCCAGATTCACGTTGTAATGTTGGCTCTCCAGCTGAGAGCCCTAAAGGTGAGAGGTCAATGAAGAAGCAAAGAATATCCATGGGCACAGCATATACTAAACCAGAAATGGTCCTTCCGCACCAAATACTAGAGTCAAGCTTAAATTCGTACCCTCAGCCACTCTCTGCTATCCTGGCTAGAGAGCAGTTTGATCCTCCATCAGGATTATCTATTGGAAATGACGATCAAGTAGAAAAGGTTTCAGGCAGTGATATGTAGTTTTGCTTGCTGCATGATATCTTCCCTCGATGACTGTTGACAATTTGCTGTCTATGTAATGCCTAAGAATATGTTCCCCAGCAGGTTGAACAAAGCATTAAAGCTAGATGTCGTAGATAATTAGGTTGCAGGAAAATTGTTCATTTATACTGATTTCCTTTTAGACTGATAGATGTTTGAGGTCGGTCAGATGGGGTTGGGTTGTTTGGTTGAAATATGATGTACGTACTATATAGCTATCAATGCATGCATATTTAGCATTCGTATCTTGCCATGAATTGGGACGTTTGCTTAGGAACTAACTAGTGAAGGTTCTCGTATAAAAGCCAATTCGACTTCATGTGCTGCAGAGTATGCTAAATAGTTATGGACAAGTCCAAGAGCTTTCAAGCAAGGCCAACATGGCGCAAATTATAGGAAGTCTGGTCATTGATCTAGGGGGTTGCCAGTTGTCGTCGTTGGTACATTGCATAGATTTGCCTTTGTACGTAAGACACGTCATCGATTACGTTTTAGACATTGGTTACAGTATTAATTTTAAATACTTTCTTATCTTTCTAATTTTATCCTGTTTAATCTTCCTCATTTCCTTTTTTAATGCTTTGAAGTATCAAGAACCGTTTATACGTGAAACATATAGTAAAGTTGAATTGCGATGAAGCCAGAGAAAACATTGGAAAGGCACCATCTGCTTATGGATGTTTATTACTGCCAACAAATGGTTGCAAGTGCATGCGGCCAATGTTGGGATTTTGCAGCTGTGGCAAATGCCATGAGACGTCTTATAAGCAACGAGGAATCATTGTTAACCTCATTTCTTGTTCCTTAACCATTCATATGCTTTTGTGATGTGCTTGTTTAAATGAAAGGGAAGCACTGTCTGATCTGGAATGGATATAAAACCGAAAAAGATAGATGGTTAAAGATTAAAAGTTTAATTGTAATTAAATCGGAGTTGAACGGGAATTAAGAATATAATTAATGTATTATTTAAACATGTTTCAAATAAGTAATCTCCATAAATGTAATAATATTTTTATTAATATAATAATCATATTTTGATAGAAGACCATTGTAACATAGTAATATATAATATTTTGATTTAATCTTTTATATATATATACACACATACATAAAAAAAAATGCAATTGAAGTAAATTTAAATTATATTTATTATTGTTTAATATATTTATAATAAAAATTATATTTAAATATTTATTTATCATAAATTAAAGCTAAAATATAAGAAAGTGTAATAATATTTAATATTTATAGACTAAAATTTAATAATTAATAAATTTTAAAAAATGAATTATGAAAATAATAAATTGGGCTATCTAATTAAAAGTGAGGGGAGTAATATGAAAATTTGCTTGAAAAAGTAACAAAGAACAAAAAGAATTAGACACTGCGGAAATCACGCTTGTTTGGTTAGATAAGAACCTGACCGGACTAAATGAACCGATTTTAAGGTTAAATCAGCCAGTTTGAACGGTTTTCTTCTGGTTTTTTACTTAGAGAGGTTTTTACAGTGCATCCGGACCAGATCAGAATCCGGTTCCCGATTTTCCTGGTCAGTCCAGCTGGTCCCGTCATTTTTTTACAACATTGCATTAAAGACAGAATGACTGAATGAGTTCCATTGACGAGGATCTGGCCATTGTATACCCGTAAATTACAAGAGAAATAACACCTATTGACCAGGACTGAAATGGGGTGGAAGATGGAAGGAATAACCTGAAACAGTTACAATTACCAAAAGTTGCTGTTGTACAGTAGCAGTAGTCACGAAGATTGATTTCTCCTATGGTTTACTCGCTTTAGAATGCAATGGCGCAGCCGTTTACTAAAGGCTTCAAGCTTTTCAAATTTCTCAGCCTTGAGCTTCTTTGATACTGTGAGAGACTTCTTCTTCTTCTTCTTCTTTTCTTCTTTTGGTAGTTCTGGAGGTTTCTGTGTTGTGCTTATCAGAGGTGTTGCGAAAGCCTTTAGAGTCATCTGGGTTCATGTAGAAAAAAAAAAAAAAATCACTGATATGAATGAGAAAGGATTATGTACACAAAGAAATACGTAATAATATGAAGCTGCTGAGAACACTAGAGGGAGTTAGAAAGAGATGGTACACAGCATATTCTCTCCCCTTAATTCCCAGACAATCCAAAGATATCCTACATGCAATGCTTTTCCTCAAACTGAGGATAAATATAACTTTAATACCTAGGCAGGAAAGACTGAATGGCCAAGCCATTATACGTGATAAATTGGTCTTCCTCATCTCCTCATGCCTTTGCTGAGAATTTTTATCCTAATATGCACCTTTCATTTTTTTGCCCGCCAAAATAAAAGTATACAGTATCTATAACATAGTGGAAGATATGAACACATGAATAAATATGAGGCTGAGTGAGAGAGAGAGGGGATGAGAGAAAGAGACCTCAAGACCACTGTCAACAGCTCCACATTCAGCAGAAGATTCTTCATCACTGCCTCCCAGGGAAGAGCATCTTCCCCAGCTCTCTCTATTTGAGCTGGTATAAGAACATTCCTCGGTCTGCCCATTTGGCTTGTCCTGTAGAATCATAAATCCACTGCTTCAATAAAACAAGGATAGAAAATTGTACTATTCGCCATTGAGCTCAGTATAGATCATCTTGCAAGTCCAAGGACCATTTTCAGCAGCATAAGAATGTGCATTGCAGATATATTTGTGGTCCTTGGGAGGGAAGCTCAGTTGTACATGGATTTAATTGAAGAGTATGTTCAGCATTGTTGCTGAATGGACAAATTGCAAAGGTGTGAATTTAACCGCTTGGTAGCAACTAAAAATTACCAGACAATCAACTAAACCTGTTTGATAAAATGGAAAAAATAGTTCAAAAGCAAAGGCAATGCTGGACATGCATTGTTTGTAACTTATGGTGAAATAGGCCCTTGAAGACGTAATGCTTGCTCCATATTAGAAATTTATCTGTCTGCTCTGCTTATTTGAACACAACTACGCTCACCTGACCCCTAACATACAGACACCTCACCTACCATACCGAATGCAAGAATCTGCTGTGAAACTACGGAGATAGTCAAGGGCTCAATCATATCCTTGCTTTCTCTCCACCTAAGAAAATAAAATTTAGATAAAAAAAAGGAGTTAAATCTTAAATGGGAGGAGGAGAGAAGGGGTTAGGGGCGGATGAGGGAATTCTTTTGCAAGGATTAACTCTGAGATGCTGCAACTCATTTCCTCAAAGGACTGGGCGGTTTCATCTATCCATTTTCAGTTATGTGAAAGATCAAACAACCTTTCCTAGTGCAATGACTATGTAGAACTAATTAATATCACCTGCAACTTCGATGGTTCATCACTGCTCAGCCTACCATTTTCATTGACCATCGGCTCCTGCATCGTCAATAGCAATAATATTGACTTAAAACATGAAAAAAAGCAAAGCATCATTAGTCCAGAGAAGATGAAACATACCACTATTACACTGGTAACTGGGACAACTTCAGAAATAAGTTCACTAACAGGTTTTATGGTTGGAACGCTGGGAGGAGGAGCAGATGAACTTGCAGCATCAGTACATGTAGAACGAAGGCCCGCAATTAACTCACATATGAGGCTCTATGGGGAAAAGACAAAAAAGAAAAGAAAAGAACAAAACTTATCAGTCCTGGGCTAAAAAGTAGAAAAGGAAACTACATTATGTGGTGCTGGTTAAAAGGAGAAATGTTACAATATCAAACCCTCTCGTCTGCAAATGCATTGACAACTCTCAAAATAGTACATTTCCAAAAGTAGTATTAAGGTATTACAAGAAACAACAATATATAACATGTCACGTTCAGAATTATACAACTTCATGATGGGATTAAGAAAAGTGAAAGATGATATTGACTAATACTTATTCTGGAAATTCAGATTTTGCTTTTTCCTTTTTTGATTTTTCCTATCTAAAATTATCACTTAGTTTGCCATTCAGGAAAATGTCAATTTGAATATTGTTATTATTATTATAATCTAAATTTCTTAAAAATTTTCTCCATTTATGATAGCTAATTAATAGCAAACGAACTGTCAACTTCTATAAATACCTGAAACAAAAGCTACAAAGCCCTATCAAAACACATTGACCTTGATTGTCTTACCACTAAAACACAGAATATAAAACAAGTGCCCAAAGAATTTGTTAATAGTCATCTCTATGAAGATGCATGCATAACACACAATTGGCTGATGCCACAAACACTCTTCTTAAATTAATTGGCAATAATCCAATCTAGGTATTGAACAACATTTTATTGCACCACAAATTTGAGATAGATTATCAGAGATTTTAAGAAGGTGAGATAATAAGAGTGGCCAGAGAATAAAGCAGCAAGAAGATTTTGTTAAACACCCAAAACAAGCAATTGAATTCGCAGCAATCATCCTCCAATCATTGTCAAAAAGTTCCATGTAAAAGTGGAAATCACCTCATCTATGCCAGGACCAACCTTCAAATCACCTAAATTGTAATACTTCTCAAGATTACTTGATGAAGGAGAACTTTGAGGAGGGTGAAGAACATTGAAGAAAAATATGGAAACTGAGTCGTAATAAAATTGTGGCCGAGAGGAATTGTGATCACCATCAAACTTTATCATATTTTTATCCCCCTGCATACAGAGAGACAAGTGATCAATTAATTCATTAAATTTCAGAAATCAGTCAGTACATATGAGAAAAGTTAGGTGTTTGGAATGACATATTACTGCATAGGACTTGAAAATGAGGTCAGAGTGGTGAGACTGAATGAATATGTCCTCACTAGCATGTCCAAATAATGCAGGAATGAATGTCTTTGGTGCAACCTGCAAGTATCACTGAGCATTAGAGTGTTGCTCAAATAATTGAACCTAATGCATCAAAATGTTTAGGGAGAGAGAGAAAGAAAGCAGCAAAAAAAGGACATATTCACTTCCACAGCATAAAAATAATGGATGGCACTATTACCACAATCAAAATTGTAGCCGCCACACCCTAGTAAATATTGTAAACATTATCCACCCAAACAAGCCTGGTATTCATCATTCAATCAAATTGCTCACTCTCTCCTCATTTTTCTGTCCAGGACAAGCTCAGAAGTTGTTTCTTCTCCATTTTTCATCTCCTCTAGACTTTGGATATTTGATAGGGATATAATCCGTCCCTAAAAAAAGTATTACACATTTAAACTTTGCAGTTGAACCCTTACCTCCTAAACCTTGTTAAAGGAAACCCTTCATTCCCTAGAATGCCATGTGGCACACTCAAATAAAATCAACTCAAAATTTAACTCAACATAAAAGCAGAATGTGTCACGTGGCTTTCTGTGGGGTAAGAGGTTACTAAAAAGGTTTTGGTGCGTGATGGGTTTTCTAGAACAAGTTCATGCAGGGTTTTTATGCTATATCCCATATTCAATAAGACAGCTGATAGAATGGATACCCAGATCTTTTTTTATAAATATAGAAATACTAAAAGGCATAACCAAATTCAAGTTTGAAAACTAATGAAAAATTCATTGAATAAGCATATATTTGCAAGTAGTACTGAAATTTATTATATGGCATTAAAATCAACAGGATGGGTAGAGTGTGAGATATGCATGATTGGCAATTATGAGGGAGACTAAGAGAAAATTTATGTCAGTTCATGCCATTGAACAAAAAACAATAAACATGAAGAAGAATAGAGATCAGTAAGGTGATTTTTAACTGAAAATTGCATAAGTGTAAACTTCTAATGTCCCTAAAGTGAATATATGGAGAGAAAATTCAAGGGGGAGCAAAACAGCAATTTCTAGGCCAACTTTAGGAGGGGGAGGTCATTCATTCTGGGGGTAGTTTAGATAAAATAAAATTTATAACATAGTTGACCGGTGACAACAACCATTTTAGCTGTGACAACGGCCTCACAGCAAGCAAACATTCACAAACAAAAAGCAGTGGTGGTTTTAATTCTAAAAGGTCAAGCACAAACCTTTAGACAATTAAGATCCATAATGTCAAATTTTGCCTTCTTCTGAATTACTCGCCGCATATACTGCACTGCCATCTTAACCTAATTGCAAGTAAAGGAAAAACGTTCCGATAATGCAGATAAGGTGTCATAACCATATAAATTTAAAACAAAACATTAACCCATCTTTCATTTTCTGAATTAGCTACATATGCCAACTACAATTAAACTATTTGAATTTTGAGTGACACAGTAGGGATAGTGATAAGGCATGAATATAAATTTTGAGAAACTGATTTTTTTTCTTTTAAAACAAAAAAAAAATGAAAGAAAACTGAGAGAGAAAGAGAGCAGCAGAAATCTTCAAAGCAAGAAACCTAGACAAATGCTTGATTATATAAATGGAATTTTTCAAGATATATTTCGAAATGAGTATTGTGATTTCTTTTCTAAAGTCAAGTTGTAATTATCTAACAGAAATGGAAACAAAGACCATAAGCGAAGGCATTAATAAATTTCAAAAGCATCTCAAAGGTCAACCACCAAAAAAATGCAAAAGAAAAAAGCAAATAAACAAACGAACTGTGAGAAATATTGGTCTTTGTCATTCAAGCTTTATTGAAACTACAATAAACAGGAGCCTGTTCAACTACCAACAGTTAAGAGCACATACGTGCAATGCTTTCAATAGTTCAGAGGAAGGTGAAAGAGGGAGACATACAGTAAATTTTGGAAGCCGAATTTTGTAGACATCTACAAGTTCCATCATTAGATCGAACAAATTTGAAAAGGCACTATCCAACACCATTCCAGCAATGGATGGATCTGCTGCTCCATAAAGAAGGCTGCACCATATTGTTTAAAGACTACTTATGAGCTATATCAGGAGTTTAGAGGGGGTTAAAGTAAATTACTTGTTAATAATCTATTATCTCATATTTTTTAGGGAATTCAAATATAAAATCATTTCACATCCCAATTTCACAACCTTCCAAGAAGCATAAAACCTCAAAGAACTTCAGAAGAAGATGACATGGAAAAAAGCAATGACTTAAATGATAAGGTACCAAGTAACTGCGCCCATAGATCGTCCCCAAAGGCCTATACATGATATCTGTTTGTTGCTTCTTAAATATGAAACCACAACCTTGAGGTCATCTCTCTGTTAAAGCAGAATAAAAAGAAGTGAGAAAATAAAGGAATTTGAGCCCTAAGAAGTTAGAGAAAAAAGGGAATACCTCATGCCATCCAAGGCTGACATAATCACCATCAGATAAGCCAGAACCGGAAAAATCAAGAGTAAATACAGTAATATTTGATGGAAGAAGAATTACTGCAGCCTCATTTGCATCTGCCCTGCACCCACTGCATTATTTTGCATGATGGAAATAGTGTAAGTTTTCCCCCTCTACTTTTAAAAAGAAAACTTTTGACAACAATTAGAAGTCTTCTTGAAAAGTTCAGTGGAAATTCACAATCTTAATACCACGTGCTGATACCAAGTCAACATTGTATAAATATAACGTGTATTTTGGCGTAGCTGTAGACTATATGCAAAACTACAGTGAACTGCCTCAATGAGTGGACTTTTCTAAATGAAAAATGTCTACCTGTTTCCATGGCAGTAAACAACACAAGGAAGAGGAGTGTCTGCAGGGAAAGGTGAAGGGACATAATGGCTACACTTCAAAGTATGACCCCTTGCATTGGTTAGCTGCAAAGAACAAAAGCAGAGAAAGCAGCAGGCTTCTATATCAGCAGGAAGGTCTCAACAAATGCTGTACATTGGGCAAGCAATAATTAAACGCGCATAGTGTGAATTGATATCCGTACTTGCCTCCAAGTCTTGTCTCTTGTATGCTCTACCAGCAAGAGTGAATTCCCTCTCCCATAAATACTGATCTGGATTATAATCCGCCCTATATTTCCAGCACAGCAACAACACATTGAAGCATTAGAAAACGTTGCTGCACCCTTAAAAGATACAGTTGTGAAGGACATTAGAAACGAAACCTGGGAGGGCGAATAACAAAATTGATGAATTGATCAATCATATCCTAGAAGAGTTGCTTCTGGTAGGGCATCTGAAAGATCTCCCCTTCTGATTAAGAGACCAAACGTGTACAGGAACAGAGGCACTGAGAAAACTCAACCACCATTCACACTCTAACTGTTGCTGTCTATAATGAAGATAGGTATGAAAGACTTGGAATATTCCTTAACATACACAGAAATGTGGGTCAAAGAATTTCAGAAACAGAAAGCAATAAAGAAGTCTTCTTTCTGGGAATGTGGAGGGTTTCCGACACTGACAGTCTTGGGAGTGGAAAACTGAATTCAATTGCGGTTCTTTCGCTTCCCTTTCCTACCCATCCGGGAAAAAAAAAAAAAACCCAAAAAGAAAAGGCCGTTAATAATTACCGTCAGCAGCTTATCACTACATAAACATAAGCATTTAAAAATGCCCATTTCAGAAAAAGTGAAAGATCAAAGGCAACAACATTTCAGATCTAAAAACTCACAATTCTTTAAATACCCAAATAATGATAAAAGTCGATGCTTGCTTCATGAGTTGTAACAAACAAAAAACAAAAACTGATTGAAAGAAATAAAGGGAAGAAATTTATCTACAAACCTAAAAAAAAATCAACTTCGCTGACAACAGTAATGCAGATTGAGAAGAGTCCAAGTGGGAAGAAGGAAGTAAAATATAAATAACCAAAACAAGAACGGAGTCAACGAAAAAGGTAAGAGCAACGAAAAGAAGCTGTTTTCAAGTACCTGACTTACTTGGCTAATCGTCGGAAACTGGGAAGAGACACAGAGGCGGATCAAGCACCGAAGCCCGGACAGAGAGGCAACAGCTGCTCATACTTTTTCTTTTTCTTTTGTTTTTTTCAAACTTTTTAGTTTCGTTGGTTTGCTCCTTTCTTGCCTTCTTTCCTTCTCCTTTGCTATTAAATTCTGTTTATATATATATATAATTTACTTAATTCAAGACATTTAAAATAAAATAATACTATACCAAGATATTCAAGAAAATTTTAAAAAAATGGAATATATTGATGTTTGAGACAACGCTTAACTGGATTAACTGCACTTCCTTTTTACTGGTTTCATCCCAAGAGGCAAGAGCCGTCACCAATGTTACAATCTCGTTGACCGAACAAGTAAAGACTCAAAAGTATGTTGCAATTAGAATTAGAATCTTTTTGGTAGTTGAAATTATATAAAACCGTAGTGGGTTGTATTGTGTGTCTAAAAGCAAAGAGTAACACCGTGAAACAACTCCACCTAGTTGCATATTGAGATGATAACATTACTGTAATATCTTTTTAAATTTGATACTTATGTAACAACATCACTAATTGATGCGTCAATCGGATTAGTTTTTGCTTTTCTTTTTCATGGGTCAAAACATGCACTCTTTTATCGACTTCTTACTACAACTTATCCTTCAAGTGAAGGCAAAACAGTGTGTGAGAGTGTTGCGATACCAGCTAAATTAACTTCAGATATATATTATTTTTCTTTTTGAAAAAAAAAATTCCTTTACTCCTTTTGTCACGGATTACTTAGTTGAAAATTGGCATTCCCCAAACCCGAGGCAAGGCTGTAAGGCTTATTTATTAAAATTCCACAAACAGCTCTTTGGGCCAGTTTGTTTTATCATTATTGGGCAAACTCTTGGGACCAGTTAAATCGGTCCAAGTCAGTAATAACTTACAATTGGCCCGTGTACCGCCTACCAAGGTTTCGTCAAACTACCTCTTTGCCTGACAAAGCACAAAATAACAGATCACATCCATACAACATATTTTTATCAGCTTGCACTTAAATACAGTTAGAACCATGTTATGATCTGTACAAAAATGCAGTCAACAAATTGGACTTCTCAATACCAATTGCACTGTCACAGAAACAGAGACCAATCTACCCATAACGAACCACCAATGTCTTGCACAAAATAGATGTTCCTAACTCTTGCAAGTTCACATATCCAAGTTGCTGATACTTCATATCGATGATTTTTAGTTGCTAAGTAGACAGTTCCCCAATAGCAAGGTACATCGTTTCTTTCATTGATCAACAACGTCCCAGATCAGGTCCATGGTCTTCTTTTGATGCTCTCTCAAACTAGAGATCACAAAAGGAAGACAAGACTGATTCAGCCACTAACATGTAGAATTAAAGTAATAAACTGAAAAGTAAAATCACCTCTCTTCTCTCTGTGTTTTTTTTTTTTTTGGAAAGGAAAAAGTATAAACCAAAGCAGTTATGATTGCCAGCTTGTACATATTTGAATTAAGAAGATAAATCAGTTCCAAGGATCTTTCTTGTTATACGTTTGTTATATGTAGAGTAAAACTAGACTCTTTTGTATTTTGAATTCCTTCCTTCAAGGAAGTGTTACCTATATAAATACGAGTTTAACTCAGTCAATAATACATCTTATTTATCACCAAACTTTCATATGGTATCAGAGCACACTCTTATTCTTTATTCTGCATACGCTTCTTTATTCTATTTCTTCAAACTCTTAATTATCTTCTTTCTCTTCCTCATCCCATCATGGCCAATCCTTCTGATATACAAAATCCAGTTCATGCGTTAACACTCAATCCTCTTCAATCCCACCTTATCACTATCAACATCTCAGCACAAGCTCCACTCAAATTAACATCGAGTAACTATTTATCATGGAAGCTCCAATTTGAAACACTCTTTATTGGATATGATCTTCTAGGCTACATTGATGGCACCAAACCTGTCCTCCAAAAACCATCACTAACAACAACATCACCAACCCAAACCCAGCTTTTCACATATGGTTTTGCCAAGATTAACTTATACTCAATGCCCTTGTTGGATCATTATCTCCTGAAATCATCCCATTTATTGCCAGTGCCAAAACCTCTCATGAAGCATGGACCACTCTTGCTAACACATATGCTAAACCATCAAGAGGAAGGATTAAGCAAGTCAAAAATCGTCTCAAAAATCCCACCAAAGGTACTATGAGTATCACTGAATTTCTACATTCTGTCAAAGCACATGCAGATGAACTTGCAATCCTCGGAGCACCAATGGATGCAGATGATTTAATTGAGAAGATACTTGATGGATTAGGTGAAGACTACAAGGAACTGGTTCGGGCAGTACAAGCCAGAGATACAGCCATAACATTTGACGAACTCCACGAAAAACTTCTTACATTTGAGACCTCAATATCATCTCCCATAAAACTTGAAACCACCTTTCCCATCACTGCCAACTCCACTCACAAAACATCCACCAACTGGCGTCCTAACTCCAATCAACAACAACCCAATAACAGGCATTCTCCTTCAATGCAACAGACTCGTAATAATTTTACCAGAAACCCTTCAAACTTCAATACTCCATCTCGTGGCTCACGACTACCCTCCAAATCGTACCTTGGCTACTGCCAGATTTGTGGCATACAGGGTCATACTGTCAAAAGATGTCTATCTTACCGTATTGTTCCTGTGACACCAAGCAACAATTTCACCAGTTCCTCTCCAAACTTCTCTCCTTCATGGCACCCTCAAGCCCAGTTCACAATTATCCCATCGTCAGTAACTCAACCTTGGCTTTTAGACAGTGGAGCTTCTCACCACATCACCACAGATCTCAATAATCTCTCTCTGCACACACCTTATACAGGTTCAGATGATGTTATGATTGGCGATGGCACTGGGCACTCTATCACCCACACTGGTTCTACATCTCTTCCTACTTCCTCCAATAAATTTAACTTAGAAAATGTTCTGTGTGTACCTGATATGAAAAAGAACTTAATTTCCATTTCACAATTTTGTGCATCCAATAATACATCTGTTGAATTTTTACCATCTGCTTTTCATGTTAAGGATCTTCAGACGGGGGCAATCCTTTTGACGGGAGGCACCAAGGAGGGAGTGTATGAATGGCCAACAAGACCTCAACGTCAGAACCCGATTCTTGCTTTCTCCACGAATAAAACAACACCTTCACGTTGGCATCAACGTTTAGGTCATCCAGCCTATCCTATTTTGAAACATCTTATAGCTAACTACCAATTAGATTTGTCATCTTCTTTGTCTAAAGAACTTGTTTGTTCTGCATGTTTATGTAATAAAAGTCACAAGTTATCGTTTTTGTCTTCATCTCTTGTCTCGCATCATCCACTCCAAATAATTTTCTCTGATGTTTGGACCTCCCCAATTCAATCTCCAGATGGCCTCAAATATTATGTTATTTTTGTTGATCATTTCACTAAATATGTATGGTTTTACACCATGCAACGAAAATCTGACGTAAAAAACATCTTCATTCGTTTTAAAGCAATTGTTGAAAATTATTTCCAAAGAAGAATACAAACATTTTACTCTGATAATGGTGGAGAATATACTAGCCTAAAAGACTATCTCTCACTTCATGGTATCTCCCATTTCACCACACCACCTCACACACCTGAACACAATGGCTACTCTGAAAGAAGACATAGGCACATAGTTGAGACTGGTCTCACGTTACTCTCTCAAGCCTCCCTCCTATTAATCTTCTGGCCATATGCATTTGCCACAGCTGTATATCTTATCAATCGCATGCCCACATCTACCTTATCCCTTGCGTCTCCTTATGAGTTAATTTTCAACCATCCACCGAATTACTCCAAACTTAAAATCTTTGGCTGCCTCTGTTTTCCTTGGTTAAGACCATACGCCACCCACAAACTAGATACATGCTCTAAACCATGCATCTTTCTTGGATACTCTCTCACCCAAAGTGCCTATCATTGCTTTGATCCTTCTACTTCCAAACTCTTCACCTCACGCCATGTTAGATTTGTCGAGTCAATGTTTCCTTATGTGTCTCTCCACATTCAGTTGCCTTGTCCTAGTAACACAATTGTTGATACTTGGATTCCACCTCCACTTCTCGTTTTTATTCCTACTCCCTCTTGTAGGTCTGACAACACTCCTCCTGAAGTGCCCTCACAAGAACAGTCTGCCTTACCTGATGATCTGCACCGGCCAGCTGCTATTCCCAATCCCTCACATCACTCTATGACAACCCGAGCTCACAACAATATTCACAAACCTATACAAAAACTAAACCTTCATACCCAAGTTAACCCACTTATGGACATTGAACCTACCTCTGTACCTCAAGCACTCAAACATCCCAAATGGCGACAGGCCATGTGTGAAGAATTTGATGCACTTGTTCGTAATGGCACGTGGGAGTTAGTTCCATCTGCTCATACTTCCAATATTGTTGGGTGCAAATGGATATTCCGTATCAAAAGAGACTCTAATGGCTCTATTGACAGGTTTAAAGCAAGGCTAGTAGCAAAGGGATTTCATCAAAGACCCGGTGTGGACTACCATGAGACCTTCAGTCCCATGGTCAAGACAACTACTATCAGATTGGTGCTCGGTCTTGCAGTCAGCCATGGCTGGCCACTCCGATAATTAGATGTCAACAATGCCTTTCTTCAGGGACATCTCTCTGAAGATGTTTACATGGCTCAACCTTCGGGCTTTACTGATTCAGATCATCCTACACATGTACGTAAACTTCGTAAAGCCATTTATGGACTCAAGCAAGCCCCAAGATCATGGTATCATAAACTCCGGCACTTCCTGACTACATCAAGTTTCCACAATTCTGTCACAGACACTTCTCTGTTTATTTACAAAGATGGTCCAAATCTAGTGTATGTCTTGGTCTATGTAAATGATATAATAATTACGGGGTAACAACACTGGTCTTATTTCACACTTTGTCACTGCTCTAGCTAACCAGTTCTCTTTAAAAGATCTTGGTTTTTTATCTTATTTTCTGGGTATGGAGGTTGTTCCTCATTCAAGTGGACTTCTGCTTTCTCAACGTCGCTACATCTATGACTTACTTAATCGCACCAATATGACTGATGCCAAGCCGGTGACCACTCCCTTCCCTCCGGGTTCCTCTCCTACTCTCAACTCAGGCAAATTATTATCCGATCCTACAGTATATAGAACGACAGTTGGCAGTCTTCAGTACCTGTCTCTCACTCATCCTGACATATCTTTTGCAATTAACAAGCTCTCACAATTCATGCATCAACCAACATCTGATCATTGGTCTCTTGTCAAAAGGGTATTGACCGGTGTCTAGCAAGTGTACTAGATCGGCTAGTAATATAGGAAAATATAGATTAAGACCCCAAATATCGTACCCAAGGAAACATGAATTGCTAAGAATAATACCTATGTATGAATTAAATTAATCCGAGATTGTTTCCCAAATGTTTTTGATTCAAAAGCAAAAATTAAACAAAAGAAACAATTTAAAAAAAACAAAAGCTAAAACATAAATTAAAAACAAAACAATAACTGAAATTCTTTTACTAAGGAAACTATCCACCTTAATTTTCATTGTAATGACTTAAATTCAAATAATAACACCAATGATTATGAAGAATTCAGATAAATAAATCCAGATAACTTTATTCAAGATTATCATTCCAAGCATTAAAATCCCTTATTCAGAACAATTCAATACTTGGCATAAAAGTCTGAATTAATCCTCCTAGATGTCTATTAAAGCCTTTCTCAAGAGATTCAACTTTCACCTATTCTTAGTTCTTCCTCTCTTAGTATTAACCAATAAAATTCATACATAATCATTTCATATTTCGGATAATAATCATGCATAAACATTAAAGAGTTAACCCAAGAACATGCAAATCATTAACTATGTCAAAACCAATTCTTAGTTATTTATTCAATAAACCAACAACCAATCTCAACACAATCAAAGATAAGAATATGCTTAAAACCAAGAAATAATCAACCGATATTGAAATTAAGCTCAAAATAAAGTCATAACAATGAAAATGTAAGATTTCAAGAATCCATTAGCAAAAGAAGAAAAACTACTTCCTAAACATAATTGAAAACTAAAGACAAAGTTGAAGAACTAAAACAAAATCAAAAGAAAAACAAAAACAGAAAAACTAGAAAAAAAAACAAGTAAAACTAAAACTAAAGCAATTAATCTCTTCTAATCCTTAATTCCCCCTTTCTTTGGCGTTAGAGTTGTCTATTTATAGGCAAAATATGTTGTAGAAGCCTTCTAAACTTCCTAAATTGAAGTAGGAGAAGAATCCTTCTTGAATTGAAAAAATCGGAATCCTTCGCTTCATGGGAGTCTTCACCACGTGGCCATGTGTTGTTGTTTGAAGAAAATCACGTAGCCATGGGTTCCCTTGTTTCTTTCTTAAACGTGGTCACGTTTTGTGTAGTGGATCTACACGTGGTCACTTGTTTTCTTCTTGCTCTTCTTTATTTCTTCTCACATGGCCACGTATGTTTTCTTCATTGATTTTCACGTGGCCATGCATCAAACTTCTGGAACTCACGATCAATAATTAACATGAATTTTCCAAATTCACAGTTTTGGCCCAAATCTTTTTGCCTTTTTACAATTAAGTCCTTTTTCTTGCAAAATAACCCTGAAAAATACCAAAACACAGAATTAACCCTAAAAACACAAAACTAACAAATTAAACTCAAATTAAACCTAATTAACACAAAATTAACTTAATTAAATACCTAAAAACATACTAAAAACATCATATAAATGACTATTATCAGGTATTACGTTATTTACGTGGCACTATGAAAGAAGGTTTGCCACTTCATGCTTTTTCCGACTCTAACTGGGCAGGCAACAAAGATGACTACTCTTCTACCAGTGCCTACATTATTTATCTTCGACGAAATCCCATCTCTTGGTCATCCAAGAAACAGAAAACTATTGCCAGATCATCTACTGAGGCGGAATATTGCTCAGTTGCTGCTACTGCATCTGAAGGTGGCTTAGCTCTCTTCTTACAGAACTTGGGTTTCCATGCTCCAATTCTCCTGTTATCTACTGTGATAATGTTAGTGCTACTCAGCTGTGCTCCAATCCAGTTTTCCACTCATGCATGAAACATGTGGCTATCAACTATCATTTTATCCGAGAACAAGTTCAATCAGGCCTTCTTCGTGTTGCTCATGTGTCATCTACTGACCAACTAGCGGATGCTCTTACCAAGCCACTATCTCGTCAACAATTTCAGACTTTCAAATCCAAGATAGGCCTCTCAGGTCGTGGCCTATCTTATGGGGGCATATAAACCAAAGCAGTTATGATTGCCAGCTTGTACATATTTGAATTAAGAAGATAAATCAGTTCCAAGGATCTTTCTTGTTATAGTTTGTTTTATGTAGAGTAAAACTGGACTCTTTTGTATTTTGAATTCCTTCCTTCAAGGAAGTGTTACCTGTATAAATATGAGTTTAACTCAGTCAATAATACATCTTATTTATCACCAAACTTTCATAAAAAGATGTAGAGGCGCCAATTCTGAGGATGGTATTCAAAACTTTTGTGAAGTGTTACAATCCATTTCTTGGTTTTACAATGCCCTGGAGTTTCCATCCACCAAGTCCTGCCAAAGCAAATGCCTGAGAGTATAACATAAACTATCAATCACTAGCAAAATAACAGATTTAACCAGATAAATAGCAAGAAACTTGTAGCATTCTTATCAGAACAGTCCTTAATGAAACAAGACTTAGCTGACGATGGTAAGTTTTTTTTTTCTCTGCAATTCAAAACACTTGAGAATACTTTTATCCAAAATTCTAGAATCAAATAACAGTCTTATAAACAACATTAATCGTCAAATCAAAACTTATACTGATCCACACATCCAAGACAAATAACATATATAACCAAAATACCATTCAAGCTTTTACCTTAATAGTCTAAGTATATACATGCCAAAGGTTTACACTAACTAACACAAAAATCTTCTCTTCCAATCTGGACCTTCAATGTACTGTGCTCCCGCAACGCTTCAGAACCTGCACGCAGTAAACACTATGTGTTGAGCATTAATTATGCCCAGTGGTGACTACTAATCCACGAATTTTCCAAGAATAAGCAAAATTTTATAATTTATGCTTCTACTATTCTTATTTCATTAAACATTTCCTTTTATTTCAGTTATCATTATTCATGTTATTAATTTATATTCTGATAATCATTGTTCTTTTATTCTAAACTTTTAACTGTACTTACAGTATCTTTTTAGGTAGATCAATATCAGATTTACCTTTTTTCTTTACGTTAATCTTTACTTTAACTTTGATCTAATAATTACATTACTGTAAAAAAGCTTATAAGTTTCATCGCAAAGCGATATAGTTATTTTGGAGTACTTTGCAGTCAAAACTTCTTTTCTTCTTATATATACTATTCATATTTAATTATCTAATTAAAACTTATATCTTTTACTTTTCCTTTACTGCATAATTCTGTGCCTTATATCGTTTTACTTTTCAGGTAACTTATCTTTCAGAAAAGCGTTACTTAAGCATTAAGTTCACTTTTTGTCATTATCATCCATTTTTAACTTTAAGCAGGACAATTAATTTTATTTTTCAGACTCGTCATTATCTTTACAGTGGTAAATAATATAAGAATTACTAATCAATTAAAATTATCTTTTTCACGTGAAACAATGTATATTTGAATTCTTATAAAACATTTATTTTCTTTTTCTTACTAATTACACTTTTCAGAAAATCTTTACAGATTTATTTTGACTTTGCATTTTATTTCAAATGAATCGTTTCGTTATAACTTTCTGTATTCAATTCAATGAAACAGTACTTATTTATTCATTTCGATATGCCCCTAATGCAATATAACAGGTTTTCCCCAAAGGATATACGGGACTGGACCCAAAGGTCCCACGTAGCAGATAGAGAAATAATCTCGAAAGATCAAGTCTCGCAAAACAGATACAGATACACTTTCACAGAAGCTATGGAGATCAAAGATCCCAACCATAGCTAAGCAAGTCGCCATGACTTGCACCGCGGTACAGAGGTGTCCCTATGGCTAGCCAATTATATCCAAAACAAGAATCATACTACATGTCTATCGCTAAGGGCAAACATAATCAATATCATTGCAAACATTTTTGAACATTTAAAACTTTTAATTTCTTTCTTTTATTTATTACTATACTTCATTCTAATCAAATGCACTCTTTTGTGCCTTTGACTAATCAATAGTTTTTTATCCTTTTATTCACTTTTTCTTTTCCAGTCACTTTTGCGAATTATTTTTCGATAATTCGCTCAGATACTTAAACTTTTCAATCTTTTATACAGATTATAAATTATGAATTATGACATTATAATTCACAATTTCCTTTTATTCTTTTTATATAATTCTTTACGAATTATTTTTACAATACTTTTAAGCTTGACTGATTACACTTTGTTTTTTGTCCAAAACGTTTAATTATTCGCTTAACTGACTTTTATATCGTCAGCGAAATATTTTATACTCTTCTATTCTTTTACTGCTTTTTATTGACTAATTTATTTCGATAAATTAGTCACACTTTTATTTACTAAATTTTACACAATTAGAAATTTCATTAATATAATTTATTATTTTATGCCGCAAGAATACAAAATTTGACTTTTCTATTGGATTATTTATTTCAACTACTTAATTACGATTTTGCCATTATCACCATTTATTTTCATTTTTACTATATAATTTCTTCTATTATTCATCTTTTATTCTTTATTTTACCATTTTCGGATAAAATTACATTTTTGTCCCTCATTTTCCGTTCATTTCCAATTTCGCCCTTTTTTTCTATCATATTTACCAAATTGCCATTATATTCATTTCTTTTTCACTTTAACTCACCTTATTACTTATAATTCATATATTTCTTCTTATTTTTACTCATGTCATGTAAAGTTACATTTTTGTCCTTACATCACAAAAATTCCATATTTGACACTGTAGTGATACTAAATTACCATTTTACCCTTAGTATACCTTTATTACTTATATTTACATATAAATTTCCCATTTTGAAAAAATTACCATTTTGCCCTTGAACTTTCATTTTCTTTCATTTAAGTCTTTTTTTTATTTAAAATCCATTTTATCTGTAATACCCCTAAAAGTACCCTAAGAGAGATAGGTGATTATTTTTGCATAAGATAGAGCTTAATTATATGACTAATTAAAGGAAAAATATAAATTAAGGATATAATTGAAAAGTTAAAGTAAAAGTTTTATGGTAGAAATGTAATAAGTAAAAATGTTAAAGATTAAAGTAAGAAGCAAAAATATAAAGAGGGATTAAAATGAAATTTGCAAAGATTTTTGTTATTAGCCAATAGGAAGTAAACAATTGTGAGGCAATGAGGAGAGAAGGAAAAGTGGTCTTCTTCTCCTTGTGGTGGCCGGCCATACTTGGCCAAAGAGACACAAAATTGTCTCTTTTATTTTCTTTTCTCTCATCCTTTGTGTTATTCTCTTCTTCTTCATTTCATGATGCTTCTAAGAAGGAAAAGCTATAGAGAGTAAAGAGAATAATTTTACAGCAACCTAGGATGAAGATCAAGAGAGGGAGAAAGGAAGATAGCAAGAAGATAAGGAAGAGAGAGAGAGAGAGAGAAAGGTAAAGCTTAAGAGGTATGGAAACTTAACCCTACTTGTATATGTGTATGTGTTTATTATGAATATGAGGTGATATTAGTAACATATGATGTTATATTAAGTGAATCTCATGAAAAATAGAGGTTAGATTTGATTGAAAACCGAAACAGGAAGGGGCGGTAAAGATAAGGGAAAAACTGTCTTAAGGTTCCTTAGACCAGTCTTCACTATTTTAGTGATATCTTGAGTTATAATGATTGGAATTTAGAAACTCCAGTTGGAGACGAAACTAGACTCACAGATATTCATTTCATATGAAGAACACTACCTCTGAATCAATTTTGATGATATAGAAAAATAGGCTTGAATCTGGGTCTTGTCTGCTGCCTCTGTTATTGAGACCAGTTTGTGGTTTTTTGTGAATAACTTGAGATATAGAGCTCTGATTGGGGTGATTTTTGATGTTTTAGAAACTAGAAAGATAGATATACAACTTTTTAGAAGAGAGTTTCCCCTAAAAATGATGTTTTCTGGGTCAAAAATGGCATATAATTCGAAACCGAAAATCTGTCTCTGGATGATTTAGGCCTCACGGTTACTAGGTTTTTCATAGTAACCGTGACGTACCCCAGTTTTCAGTCCAGGCCCTAAAGATGACCTACCTCACGGTTACTAAACATTTCATAGTAACCGTGACCCCTTTAAAAAGTAAATAGCACGGTTATTACTCATTCGGTAATGACCGTAAGGTAGTTTGGCGTAGTCCAGACCCGAAATTGCAAGTAGGTCACGGTTACCATAAATTTGGTAGTAACCGTGACCCCTCAATTATGTATTGTTCCACGGTTACCATAAATTGATAGTAATCGTGACCCTCCTTCAAAGTCCAAAACTTGAAAGTAAAAGATGCATTATGAGGCTTAAGATTAACTCCTTTATTCCTAAATCTTATAAATTACCTTAAACATAAAATATATGGTAAAGTACAACAATAAGTATATGAAATGTATAAGTAAAATAGGAATAAAGTTCTAGTAGTTGATGTATGAAAATGTACACTTGAATATGATTGTACTATACTGATTATTTATATGTACTTTTGACTGTGACATGATAGTTAAAGAATATTACTATATGGATTGATTTATCATACCATATGATGAATTATATACTATGAATCAAATGATACATGAGATATGATTAATTGCCTGCACTTAAAAACTTGATTGTGGATAGATAGGCATGCCTATAGGATTCTGTCGCAGTTGCTTCTGTTTGACTCTTATGAGTCTTCTGTTTGTCTCTACATGAGACTTCTATTTGGATACCTTCCGGTATCCTTCTGTTTACATACCTTCGGGTATCCTTCTGATTTGATACCTACGGGTATCCACAGCACCCGTTATCCACACCCATAGGATGTTAGCAGGCATTTCACAGTATGAACTGAACAGTATATTTACAATCTTGATAAATACTTGATCAGTTATGTATGATCCATCTGTATACCGTAATATTATATATGATTAACTATGCTATGCGAGTTATATTATAACTCTTGCATGTTAATTATAATATCTTGACATTATTATTGTTTATTGTGTGCTTGAGAACAATCACCGTGAGTGGTTGTTCATATATGTGCTGTTCCCCACTAAGCTTTATAGCTTAGCACGGGTGTTTATCCGTGTAGGTACTTGAAGTCAAGATGCTTTCTGTTGGGACAAGAGCTGCTAATGTAAAGCCAACTCTAGAGATAGAAGAGAGTCAATTATATGTGTATTTCATTTTCTTTTTATATTTATTATGTTGTACTGGAGAACCCTAATTAGGAAAACATTTTAATTGATTTTATAGAATACTTAATGTAATACTTTGTATTTTCTAATAGTATATTGAGGTGTGCATGTGAAAATAACAATAACAACTATCAGGACTATAAAGGAAATAAATGATCCTATGTAAAAGAACTTATAGAATGAAAAGTTTGGGTGGACTAGTGCGGTCCTTACATTTTGGTATCAGAGCGCCTTGGTTTAGGCGGTTCTGGCCAATAGGAGTATAGAAAGAAATAGTTATAGAAGAATTTTTTAGGTGTGTTGGCTTAATGCAGCTTGTCCCTATCTTGTTCCAATATAGCTTAAAGATGTATAAGTTGAAGGGCATTGGGAACGGAGATTAAAGGAATCAGTGACTCTAGGAATTCGAGTCTAAGTTACTCCAATCCTTTTTATAGTATATCAAGATGAAATTTAAGCAGTGTTGATATAGAGGGCCTTAATAAAGATATCAGGAATTCTCAGCTGAGTTAGTGCCAAGCATTGAGGCACGACCATTTATAGTTTTCTTCTATTTTTTATGTGGTTGTGCATAACATATTTGTTCTTTTCTTTTTCTTTACCCGACCGTGCATGGCCTTTGTTTTCTTTACACGATCGTTTATGTTTCATTTGGCCTTTCTTGTTTTTCGATCGGATATGATTTCTAGCATTGCTTTACCGATCGGGTTTGAATTCCAATATTATTTTTTGAACCGATTGGCTATATATATAGTATTTAATTCTTCTTTGACCAATCGGGTATATGCCATTCAGTTCCCTTTTGACTGAATAAGTATATGGTTTTGTCCCGGTTTAGTTTCCTCTTTAAATCGATTGGATCTATGAGTTTCAGTTTTTCTTTGCCCGATCGGATATATATGTATAGCCCTCAGTTTCTTGTTTTGCCAACCGTATATGGTTTACAACATTTCTTTGCTTGGTCATTCATGACCTTATTCTTCTTACAGTACACAATTATATGTTCCTTTCTCTTCATGTGTACTCATTTACTTAAATTTAGAACATTGCTAAATCCTAAATATAGTAGAGTACTATGAGTTTACAAATTACTAAGAAAGCTTTATGATAAAGATGACCTAAGTTAGCAGTGAATATGGTGATGATAATTATTTATTTGATGATAGTGAATATGCCATGTTGAATATTGATAGATTTCTGATAAAGGAATATGTGTATGTATATGATGGTATAGAAATGAGATTCTAGGTTTGAATTGGAAAGTACAGGATAGATATAGAGTCTATTTCTCTATGGTACATGAAAAGAGTATAAAGGTTAAGTACATGTATATCAAAGATTATGTTTATAGAATATATATATATATATATATATATATATATATATATATATATATATATATATATATATATATATATATATATATATATATATATATATATATATATATATGCAAACATATGTGGAGTTACTATAAAAATTTGAGGTTATTGCTACGCTCTGTAAACCTGTCAGTATTTCCTTCACAGTCATGGGCAATTGATGAAATATGTTATAGTGGGAATGGGGCAAAACATGTGCATTGCATATTTGCACTTCATTGCATACATGAAGCATCATTCACTCATACAGCACAGCATCATATGACATGTATTTGGCCCCGACTGAAAAAGGAAACTGACAGATATACGTTGAGCATAGTAATGTTATGATCATCTGATTAGATCTTCTTCATTTAGAGATAAAGTTATAAGAAAAGCAAATCAAAGCAAAGACAAAATCAAGAGAGTATTAGAGTTATAAAGAGATAGAGAATAGATATATTGAATTCAATTGTGATACAGTATAGAAAGGTATATGAAATAAGAAGAGAACTAGTAGAGTTAGTAGAGACAGTATAAAATGTAAGATAAGTGAGATAGATATATGATTACAGATAGAACTATAGAAAAGGAATTGTTATATGAGTATAGGATACCATCTTTGATGTACAGGTATGAATTTCGAGGACGAAATTCTTTTAGGGGGAGAGATTTGTAATACCCCTAAAAGAACCCTAAGAGAGATAGGTGATTATTTTTGCATAAGATAGAGCTTAATTATATGACCAATTAAAGGAAAATTATAAATTAAGGATATAATTGAAAAGTTAAAGTAAAAGTTTTATGGTAGAAATGTAATAAGTAAAAATGTTAAAGATTAAAGTAAGAAGCAAAAATATAAAGAGGGATTAAAATGAAATTTGCAAAGATTTTTGTTATTAGCCAATAGGAAGTAAACAATTGTGAGGCAATGATGAGAGAAGGAAAAGTGGTCTTCTTCTCCTTGTGGTGGCCGGCCATACTTGGCCAAAGAGACACAAAATTGTCTCTTTTATTTTCTTTTCTCTCATCCTTTGTGTTATTCTCTTCTTCTTCATTTCATAATGCTTCTAAGAAGAAAAAGCTATAGAGAGTAAAGAGAAGAATTTTACAGCAACCTAGGATGAAGATCAAGAGAGGGATAAAGGAAGATAGCAAGAAGATAAGGAAGAGAGAGAGAGAGAGAGAGAGAGAAAGGTAAAGCTTAAGAGGTATGGGAACTTAACCCTACTTGTATATGTGTATGTGTTTATTATGAATATGAGGTGATATTAGTAACATATGATGTTATATTAAGTGAATCTCATGAAAAATAGAGGTTAGATTTGATTGGAAACCGAAATAGGAAGGGGTGGTAAAGATAAGGGAAAAACTGCCTTAAGGTTTCTTAGACCAGTCTTCACTATTTTAGTGATATCTTGAGTTATAATGATTGGAATTTAGAAATTCAAGTTGGAGACGAAACTAGACTCACAGATATTCATTTCATATGAAGAACACTACCTCTGAATCAATTTGGATGATATAGAAAAATAGGCTTGAATCCGGGTCTTGTCTGCTGCCTCTGTTATTGAGACCAGTCTGTTGTTTTTTGTGAATAACTTGAGATATAGAGCTCTGATTGGGGTGATTTTTGATGTTTTGGAAACTAGAAAGATAGATATACAACTTTGTAGAGAGAGTTTCCCCTAAAAATGATGTTTTCTGGGTCAAAAATGGCATATAATTCGAGACCAAAAATTTGTCTCTGGACAATTTAGGCCTCACAGTTACTAAGTTTTTCATAGTAACCGTGAGGTACCCCAGTTTTCAGTCCAGACCCTAAAGATGACCTACCTCACGGTTACTAAACATTTCATAGTAACCGTGACCCCTTTAAAAAGTAAATAGCATGGTTATTACTCATTCGGTAATGACCGTAAGGTAATTCGGCGTAGTCCAGACCCGAAATTGCAAGTAGGTCACGGTTACCATAAATTTGGTAGTAACCGTGACCCCTCAATTATGTTTTGTTTCACGGTTACCATGAATTGATAGTAACCGTTACCCTCCTTCAAAGTCCAAAACTTGAAAGTAAAAGATGCATTATGAGGCTAAAGATTAACTCCTTTATTCCTAAATCTTATAAATTACCTTAAACATAAAATATATGGTAAAGTACAAAAATAAGTATATGAAATGTATAAGTAAAATAGGAATAAAGTTCTAGTAGTTGATGTATGAAAATGTACACTTGAATATGATTGTACTATACTGATTATTTATATGTACTTTTGACTGTGACATGATAGTTAAAGAATATTACTATATGGATTGATTTATCATACCATATGATGAATTATATACTATGAATCAAATGATACATGAGATATGATTAATTGCCTGCACTTAAAAACTTGATTGTGGATAGATAGGCATGCCTATAGGGTTCCGTCGCAGCTGCTTCTGTTTGACTCTTATGAGTCTTCTGTTTGTCTCTACATGAGACTTTTGTTTGGATACCTTCCGGTATCCTTCTGTTTAGATACCTTTGGGTATCCTTCTGATTTGATACCTACGGGTATCCACAGCACCCGTTATCCACACCCATAGGATGTTAGCAGGCATTTCACAGTATGAACTGAACAGTATATTTACAATCTTGATAAATACTTGATCAGTTATGTATGATCCATCTGTATACCGTAATATTATATATGATTGACTATGCTATGCGAGTTATATTATAACTCTTGCATGTTGATTATAATATCTTGTCATTATTATTGTTTATTGTGTGCTTGAGAACAATCACCGTGAGTGGTTGTTCATATATGTGCTGTTCTCCACTAAGCTTTATAGCTTAGCACGGGTGTTTATCCGTGTAGGTACTTGAAGTCAATATGCTTTCTGTTGAGACAAGAGCTGCTAATGTAAAGCCAACTCTAGAGATAGAAGAGAGTCAATTATATGTGTATTTCATTTTCTTTTTATATTTATTATGTTGTACTGAAGAACCCTAATTAGGAAAACATTTTAATTGATTTTATAGAATACTTAATGTAATACTTTGTATTTTCTAATAGTATATTGAGGTGTGCATGTGAAAATAACAATAACAACTATCAGGACTATAAAGGAAATAAATGATCCTATGTAAAAGAATTTATAGAATGAAAAGTTTGGGTGGACTAGTGCGGTCCTTACATTATCTTTCTTTTATTTACGTATTAATTTATTTTCATCATTTTCATTTATTTATGAATTATTTACCAATAATTCATTATTCTTATTATTTTCACAACTTAATAATTATTTCGAAAAATTCGTCGGTTGACTTTTTATTTCTCATCATTGACATTAATTTATTTGTCATACTTATTCATCACTTTAGTCAATTTTTATACAATTATGCATTGCTATTTCAATTATTTCCATTATACATATACACATTAAAATTTCAATAAAATTTCAATAACTTTAATAAATTCTAATAAAATTTATTTATGCATTATTTATTGATCAATGTCATTTTTCATCAAAATAATCATTTAATTCACAATAAATCACAATTTTCATTTAATACATACAATACGTATAATCTTAAAAAATTTCCAAATTAATTCTAAATATTCTCTAAAATTTTATAGACATCAATTATCGTGTCTACAATTAATTTAAGTTATCATACATTATTTTCATGCATTTTTCTTACCATTTCTTCTCACTAATATTTCGGCCACCATTCTTTTCCTACCTTCAAATTTTTCTTTCTTTCATTTTCACTTTCCATTCATCATTTCTCTAATCCAATTGCAATTACCCTAACATAATTGCATCAATTAAAAATTTTACACATTATTATTTTGGTTACATAATCAAGAAAAATTCATATTAAATGGGAAATTAAGGGATTTTGTAGTCACTTACCTTTTTCCTTAGCTTTGGGATGCCTAAACTTCCTTTTCCTCGCCTTTAGCTTGCTTACTTTGCTCTCTTCCTTGAAAACCTCAAATGAACCCCAAATTCTCTCTCTTATTTCCTTGATTTTCTTCCTTGATTTGAAGAGAGGAGGACACTAACCTCAACTAGAGAGGTGAAAATTATTATCCTAAGGTTTAGTTTAGTGTGAGATGGAGAAAGAATGAAAGAAACAATTAAGCAAAGATGAGGAAGCTAGTTCGGCCATGGAGAGGACGTGGAGAAGAAGGTGAAGCTGCTGGTCCACTCCAGAAATTTTTCTCTATTTATACCACTTATTTTGGGTAAAATGGGCTTGGGTATGTTAGTGGGCTTAATTAATTAATTAAAGCCCATTAACAACCTAATTTAAAGCCCAAAATGATTTCTCCCATCTCCTCACTCCAAATCACTACAAATTTAATTCCATAATTCTTAAAACATCAAAAATAGGTAGGACTTAAATTTTCGTCTCAATCGGAGTCCGTTATCGGTCCGATTCAAACTTATCAGTCCGATTCGACAACTGTCGGAGTCACCGAAAAATTCAATTCTTATCACCAAAATATTCTACATAAAAATTCATGTAGGCACGCAAAATCTGGCAATATTCAAAGTTCGTTTACTATTTTTAATTATTTAAGCAAAATCAAGTCCATTTTCCTACCAGGAAAATTGACTAGCTACCTTTTTTGTATTTTTGACTTTTGGAGACCCATTTGACCTCAAATTCACTTCAAATTTCAACCATATGCTCACCATGACTATTCCTTTCAAATGATCCAATAAAATATTTTCAACTTTTGGATGTCCTTTCGGACCCGAAAAATACTATTCACTGCCGGAAGGTACTATTCACGACTGACCTGGTATTGAAGCCATTACAAAACTATTCTCAAGTTTTATCCTCCATAACCCGTCTATCAAAAATCATCCAGCTCTATAAAGTTGATGCAAACAACTTCTAGAACCGAAAATATTTCTGACCTAGAGCCACATGCTTCCACCCCAAATGTCTCCTTCTGTAGACGAAATTTAGATTTGATGGGCATTTCTTATCTAGATTTGAGTGGAAGGCTTCAAGGTTATGTAAAACCTTTGAGCAGTTTAGCAATATGGAAAAGTCCATTGTGATTATAATCCGGCAACATAGAATTTAAACATATCCTCGCTCTTCGGAGAATCCATACTGCAGCCAATGTCACCTAGTTTCCTATATGAATGATACTAGACTATTTGAGAACAATCGTGCAAACCCAAAATTCTTAATTTTAGAGTTCTGAAGCTCCCTTTGTAGTTGCATTTCAAAAGCCAACTAGTTTTTAGCAAGCACAAGTTTTGATGTATTCACACATTATATCTCATGTTAATGGATTGGCCACACCTAGTTTTAGGGCATTATGGATTCATTTCATGTTATCTAGTATTCTTAACATTTAACCTGATCAATTGTATACGCCAGTTCTCAATAAGGCCACGATTTTTGCCCTCACCACTCGCAATCAACATGATCTTCCTCCTCTTATTTTCAGCTATAACATCATTCAACTTAGTCACACAGCCCATTATTGCCTCGTTCAATTGAAGCATATCCAGATATCACGCCACACGAATAACCTACAATATGCACTTTATAGGAAGAAAAATAAGAAATAACATTGATTTTATTCATTGTATTATACCCAAATGATCATCTTGTGGAAGAATAGATATTAAGAGGTAAAATCTTACCTCAACTCCACACTTTCAATATAGGTTGCCTAGGTTAAAATGGTTGTTGTAGGTATACAAATGAGCCTTCAAACCACAGAAAACACACATGTTTCATGTTTTTAAGCCCAAATTGTTGTAGATTAATTGTGGAGCTGGAACCAGATATTGCCACTGGTAAGATTGGTTGTTGATTTCACGTTAACAATTGAAAGTTGATAGAAATCGAGATTTTGGGGATTTTTGTGCTAATATGATCAATTTTTTCAATTAGGGTTCCCTCTCCCTTAAAAAAACAACAAATTCCCTTTTTCCCTCCATATCCACCTCAACATCTAATATGAAATTTTAATTGTTATTTAATTCAATTATGGGTCCTATTATGTTAACAATGTCACCAGACGCTTCTGTTAATGGAGGGCAAAATGCACTTTCGTTAAAATTGTAAAAAAGATCCAATATGTAGTATTTTAATAGTTCAGTAAAAAATTTTTTATATAAATTTTTAATAATTTCAGTAACTAATCTAACATGCAACTACTTAAAGAAAAAAATTTGTTAAACGGTGGTTGTTTAATTCAGAATTTATATATTAACCATTTTTTTAAATTACGACAGAAAAAAAAAAAAAAATCCTGCCGGTGTGGAAATTTTTCCTAAAAATCGGGGGTAGAAAGGTAAAAGCGTCGAACGCCTATCCTACACCCGTCTTGTGATGCTTCCCCGTCCTCCCCTTGCAAATGATGATGATCATAGCTATATGCTGATAATGATGATATGATCTTGGATACTTGGTGGGCTGGAGTAATCAACGGAAGAATCAGAATATCAGAGGACGTCGCAGGGAAGCAACCGCCGCACCACCCCGCCGCTACTAGCACCTTTTCGGAGAATTCTATTGGTTTCATCTTTGACCCTTTTCTCTCTCTTTTCCTGCCATGCAATTTTTGTTATTTGTTGTAAGGGTTTAATTTAAGACCCAGATCATCTCTTGACATAAAAGGATCTAGTTTATCTCCATATTTTTTTTTTTCAAAGGAGAGGGAGGGCAAAAACAGAATTTGCACCTGTTTCATACCCACCTTAAATCCCTCCCGTGGATAAATTCAAATTCGCGCTTTCTGATTTTTATTTCTATATTCTTATTGCTCGTTTTCATGATTTCTTGTCTCCTCATATTTGCGTATTACTTACCGAGAAATGACCTAATTTTATCTTTGTTCTCTCTCTCTTTTTAAAATATTTTCTCCAATAAAATCCATGTTATTGTGGTCTGTTTGACCATTTAATTTTCGTTCGACTTCATATTTGTTGTCTTTGCAATATGATCAGCACCATCAAATTCGTGGAACTTGCTCCCGGAGGTAGGTATTTATGACCTATTAGAGGAGACCTGCATTTGCATGGTTGATTGTCTGGCCAAGAGATGGTCCTTTTCCTTCGGGAGTAAAACTTTTTCTAGTTTGAGCTAAACAATAAAATCTATTTGAAAGGAAAGATGAAATCATCTCATATTGAAATGGTGTTGAACATAACATAAACTGATGCCATAGAGAATGAGGTCAGATGTACAATGTTAATGCTCTATTTATGTATTTATTTTTTGGCAATTGTTAATGCTTTCTTTTTAGCTTGTCATCTTGATTAATTTACTTAGTAGTCATTATTCCAGACTTTGATAGGATTTTGACAATGGCCATTCTACCCAGTTTAAAAAAACAATTTGTGTTGACCCTTGCCAACAAAATTCCTTGAAGCATAAAAATAACCTTTGTACGGGAAGAAATTTGTAGGCACTCAATGTTAAGTGTGGAAGCAATAGCATAGAAGTGAATTTCTTATTTCCAGAATTTGGCACTTAACAAGCCACCAATAGTGGTGCCAATTTGGCTTCTCTTAATTGAAAGATTTTTGGATATTAATATCCTCAAATCAACTTGCAAGATAAGAAGCCCCCATAATGCCAGTGAGGCACAAGTCCTCAAATTTTGGGTCCTAGCTCTATTTTGGGATTAAACCATTAATCATTATTCAAAGCAGCCACAAATTACAGCTGGATATCTGTCTCTCTAACATTCAAATTGTTCAGAAGTTAATGAATATTTAAGGAAATGGGTTCCATGTGCTTAATTGTGAACTGTTGTTCAGGTGTATCTGCTATATGAACATGTCCCAGTACCAAGGGGATGACGTGGATTACATGGCTGATGATTATGAGATGGCGGAAGTAGATGATGATGTGTACTTTCGTGGTAGATTTATGGGGGATTCAGAGTCTGATGACGATGATGACGAATATGATCATTTGGTTTGTTCATTTCCCATACCAATTTAAGCTTTTAAATTTTGCCCTTTGTTGTAGGAAAATGCTTCTCCTCTGTTTAATTACTTTGATTGTCATCTTTTCTTTTTTTTTTTCTTTTTTTTTATCCCCCTCTTTTTTCTTTTTGATAAATATACCAAAGCTTGTTGTTAACATGCATGTATATTTCTTTTATGGGATTGGTGTGGTGGCTGTTGGTTGTGCAGGACAACAAGATAACTGATACATCTGCTGCAGATGCTAGAAAAGGAAAGGATATCCAGGGGATTCCTTGGGACAGGTTGAGCATTTCCCGTGAGAAGTATAGACAAACTAGGTTGGAGCAATATAAGAATTATGAAAACATTCCTCAATCAGGGGAAGGTTCAGAGAAGGTAGGACTTCTCTACATGTTATTATTGTGGTGGACTATTAAATGTTACTTGATCAACTTTTGACATTGGGCCTTTTGCGTCCTGATTGTTTCCAGGAATGTAAACCAACAAAGAATGGGGGAATATACTATGAGTTTTGGCGGAATACAAGATCTGTGACATCAACTATCCTTCATTTTCAAGTACATTACTATCCTTTTCCATTCTATTTGTGTTTCTTATTCTTTTCCCTTTTCTTTTTGTTTGTGCATGGATGACTTACTGATTCAACACTTTCATGTTAAAGATAGTAATATATAACTATTTGCCAATGAAATGTTATGATATAAACTTGCACTTACTAATCCCTCTTGGATTATGTGGTTTTTGGGTCATTGGTGCAAGTAACTCATACTAATGTTTCAACCTGGCCAATTTTCGAAATCATATTGATAGAAATGGAGAAATGATTTTTCCCCGGGACCTATTGTATGGTTGTCCCATCTTTTCTAAGGTTTGTAGTTGGAGCATTTGGTTTGAGGTTGATGATCTAATGTCTGTAATTTCTTTGGTTGACCTGAAGGTTCTGTAATGTTTGAATGTCCTTGTATATATTGAATATGTAAAAATGCAAACTTCAAATCTTGGTTGATAAGCAAAAAATTGATTGGAGGATTTATTCTCATCTTTCTTTGGTAACTCTAGTTGCGGAACTTGGTTTGGTCAACTACAAAACATGATGTCTACCTTATGTCGCATTTCTCCATTGTTCACTGGTCATCATTAAATTGCAAAAAGACTGAAGTTCTTAATGTCTCTGGGCATGTGGCACCATGCGAGGTACATTAATTTCCTACCAAGTACATAAGATTTTGTCTAAAAATGAAAATTTCATTTTTTTTTTCTTTATATTGCTTATTCTTATGAACGAAGCACTTCTATTTTTTCTTTTTTGGACTTGCTTTGATAGAAACATCCTGGGAGTCTATTGGAAGGATTTACTCAAACCCAGGTTAGTACCCTGGCAGTGCGGGATAAGTTGCTGATTGCTGGAGGATTTCAGGGGGAACTTATTTGTAAGGTAATCATGTTCAAGTTGCTGATGTTTTTTTATCAATTAACTCATCTTGTGGGCACTAGTATTGTTAACTAATGCAACATGCTTTTGTGTGATACATCTATTGGCTCATGCTCTGTACACCTATTTATTTTTATATTTTTTTCAATTCTTGCTGTGATATCAATGGAGAGGAGGCCAAATTTTTATTGTGAAAGCTACTATAGTGATTTGCTTTTGATAGTTATATGTCATAGGGTGGGCCTGGTGGAGGTATGTATCTTGTGATTTTATAATATGTGCTTGTTAATGTTTTTGGTTATTTCTGCTGAAATGTTATCAATAGTGGATAATGAGTTGCTTGTTTTGTTTTTTTGGGAGCAGCACCTAGATCGACCAGGAATTAGCTTCTGTTACAGGACAACTTATG
Source organism: Excoecaria agallocha (assembly GCA_037975025.1). Lineage (NCBI taxonomy): Eukaryota > Viridiplantae > Streptophyta > Magnoliopsida > Malpighiales > Euphorbiaceae > Excoecaria > Excoecaria agallocha. The sequence goes on along the minus strand of CM075806.1, from coordinate 73,373 downwards.
ATGATAATGCTATTACAAATGCGGTTGAAATTTATAATTGTGCCAGGTTGAATTTCTTTGCTAGGTCTTTTTTTTTTTTGGTTCCTTATTGGTCTTAGTAGCAGTTGGTTTACTATTTGTATTTATCATAATTGACTATAAGCCAAGATTTTTGCAGTGGTTCAGTTCATTTTATGGCCTCAAATAATGATTGCGGGGTTAGAGACTTTGACATGGAGAAATTTCAACTTTCTAAGCATTTTTGCTTTCCTTGGCCAGTGAATGTGAGTATTGCATTTGGATCTCAATGCTTTTAGGTCACATTTATTTCACTGTATTGTAGATAAGATAGTATAATACAGCATGGCTTTATCTTTGACATCTTCATCATTTATAATTATTTTTTTTTTCTAAATTTGTAACACTCAAAATAATTTAATTTTGCATATTTTTCATTTTTTTAACATAATACAGTACATCATTGTACTCCAAGTACAAATAAAATATTACAGTTTAACACAATTTTATACCAAATACTGTATATAATAATATATGCTAAACAGTGCAGGCTAACACTATACAGGTTAATACTATACAAACTAATACAATGTGACTGAACTAAATGTGCCCTTAGGTTCTAAGCTTGTTATTCATTGATATCTGACAATTTTGTATTTTATATTGAATTCTTTGTCATGAGAGTGAATTTCGCAATAAGGCTTACTCAATATCAGTGGTTGTAGTTACTTTCTTTTTTGTTGAATTCGTCTTCTTTTTCTCAATATGCTTTAGCTATACTTAGCTTCACCTCATAGCACTGTTTCTTTGCTTAATTGTCCTTATTCTAGCCATCAATGTGTTGTGTCTAGAAATAACATTCTTAGAACAGTGAAACCTTTGAAGAAATATTACTAGGGTGAATATGTACTATAACTGTAAAGATCAGTTGCTGTTAAAGAATTTATACTTTGGTGGGTCTGCTCATGATTCGTATAATCACAGAGCCACAGATGTTTTGGATTTGGAGATGAGTTCTGTTCAAAGGTGCCTCTGTTTCTCCATCCATGCTTCCGTCTTCTTTTATTGATGATTTTTTTTTGTGTATCTTATGATAAGAAATCTGTATTGACATCTATATCTGAAGGGCCATCTGTTGATTGTGATTTCAATACTTGATACTATCAAATGCTTTGACTTTGGCTGAGGTGATGAATGCTATTATATAGCAAACATGATGTGCAACTAAATGAAAGATCCTCAAATGTTTCTTTGCTCCTGTTACTTGGAATACATTTACCCCCAAACCGTGCATTGCACAGTCTTACATTAGCTTGCATACTGCTCATAACTGTTGAACGCACTTTAGGCACAAGTAGTAGTGTTTGAACCTGCTTAAATCAGGCGACATTCATTACAAATACCTTAATGTTGAGGCATGCTTAATTTAGATGTTATTTCACCAATAGATGTGTATGGTTGATTTGATCCGTGTTAGATTACATGTTTGAATGCACTGTGGTCATTGGTTTTGAAGTTTGGGGTATTTGATAGTTGTTTCCTGTCCAATAGTTAGATTAATCCTGTTTCATAAGATTAAATACATAAAAAGTGACTAGTAGTATATTTTTAACAAACACCTGGACTTTTCTCATTTTTCAGCAACTACTTTTAGATATATGAACCACTGACCTGAACAAGCTATAAAACAAAAGAAGCAGATGATGAAAAAGTGTAGCTTTTTTGCTTTGAGTGTGTGTGAGAGAGAGGGGGGTGGCAAGGGGGAAAAGGTAGCTGCTGGTCAGGATTCTCTGCACAGTACCAGATTCTCTCTCTCTCTCTCTTGTTTTTCTTTTCGATTCTAATTCAGTCTGCATGTAATTTCCGTGTCAATATGTATTACTTCAATAATTTTCTCTATTTCCTTTTCTCATTTCTATGCTGTTTTTCTCTCAAGTCCCAAATAATAGACCCTCATTTTCTCGTTCTGCTGAGAGTTTCTGCTTGCATCTTACATAATCATCTTCCAGAATGCAATTTTTTTTTATTTTTATTTTTGTTCCAGTAATTTTGTAGAGACCACATGTGGAATTTGTTCCTTAAAAAGAAACTAGCTCTAAGGCTGAAGTTCCATGGTTATACCAGATTATTTTTCTCGCTTGTTTTTCTTTTCTATTCTTATCCAGTCTGCATGTTTTTTCCTTTGTATTCCTTGAATAACTTTTCTCTATTTCCTTTTCATCTGTATATTGTTTTTTTCTCAAATCCCAAATACTAATCCTCTCATTTTCTCGTTCTGCTGAGAGTTTCTGCTTGCACCTTACATAGCTATTATGGTCCAAAATGCAAAATTTTTTTCTCCAGGTAATTTTGTTGACTATGAGACCACATTTGGAATTTGTTCCCTAAAAAAAAAAAAAAAAAAAAAAACCAGCTCTAAGGCTCAAGATTCATGATTATACCAGAAGCTTGTACATTTACAATCACCAATGTTCTTTGATATTTATCTGTAAGGGTCAGCACAGACAATCGTTTTTAAACTTATATTCAGTTCAATCTGATTTGATCAAACTCTGTTTGCAGCACACATCACTGAGTCCTGATGGTAAGCTTCTTACAATAGTTGGTGACAACCCAGAGGGGTTACTGGTAGATTCTCAAACGGGGAAGGTATTTCCATTCTCTATGCCTCCTTGTCTGATTCTGTATTGCTGAATCCTTTGTTTGCAGTTGATACAGATCTTAAGCTAATATGAGCCTTTGTTGTTGCAGACTATTACCTCTTTATGTGGGCACTTGGATTTCTCATTTGCATCTGCATGGCATCCCGATGGCCGTATTTTTGCAACTGGGAATCAAGACAAGACCTGTCGTATTTGGGATGTTCGAAACTTGTCAAAATCTGTTGCTGTGCTCAAGGGGAATTTGGGAGCCATTAGATCAATACGGTTCACATCTGATGGGCAATTCATGGCGATGGCAGAGCCAGCTGATTTTGTCCATGTATATGACGTGAAGAATGGGTTTGAGAAAGAGCAGGAGATTGATTTTTTTGGGGAGATCTCTGGTGTGTCTTTTAGTCCAGATACAGAATCCCTTTTCATAGGAGTGTGGGATCGGACTTATGGAAGCCTCCTTCAGTATAATCGATGCAGGAGCCTTGCATATCTTGATTCCTTTCTTTAATTTAACACCTGTATATGTAGTTGTGAGTTTGCTGGCAATATGTATGCATGTCCCATGATTGTGAGGGTGTTGGATCTGGCATGTGTTTCAGTGAAGAAAAGTGACATGCCTCATGTTACATGCGGTAGATGAAGGGACCAAGAAAGAAATGATCCTGCTGTAATTTGTTATGGTTCATGGGTTTAAAATAATGCTGAGCAACAACATAGGAGGGTTGAAAGCAGTTGTGGACATGGGTGGGAGATACCTAGCCAAAGGTTTGTAAAATAATGGAGAGACTAGAGAGGTGTGGAAGTGTATTTGGTTAGAACTGATGACAAAATGACCAAGACTTGGGACGGTTATCTGTAACTCAACTTTTTCTTTTCCTCATTTTTTGCCATTTTCCATTGTTTTTGGCTATCAAAACTGTAGCTCATGTTATCCATGTTCGAGTCCTAACTGGTGAACAAAATCTGTTGCTGTTGAACAAGGCATAGTATGGTTGAATGTTGTATAAGAATTAATGCAAACGTTGGCGGAACTGTCATTGTGTTGCGACTCTAATGAGTTTGCGAGTATGATTTTGTGATCCCAGGATGTTATGATACGTTACTGCAGAGCAATTAAAACCTCACGATTCATATCATGTGTAACCATGAGATGCCCGTATGATGTTATCTATACTATTTAATCTCTAAACAATTAGACTTCTATATCCGAGAAACTTGAAAGGCATTGCTGTTGTGGCATCAAATAGGCCCTTGAAGGGATTTGGCTTCTTCCGGCGGTGAAAGCGATTGCGCTTCAATTTTAATTGGCCGATGGACCGTTCACATGTGATAATTCTGGCAGTAAAGTATGAAGGATTTTGATAAATTCTTAATTAACTTTTGTGCCATTAAATTCTTAATCTAAAGATTTATTATCCTGAAAAGTTGTATGAAATGAAAGAAATGCGAAGGGTCATAAAACTAGAATTTAGAATATTGTTTTAAATGCACTCCAGAGCAAATGCATCTGATTAGGCATGAAAATGCATGGCAAAGTCTCAATCATCTTCCACCAACAACGGTTTCGATCTTCAACAGGAACTGTGACTTGAGCCAACAAACAAAGCTGTTCATGGTGTGTGCAATATCTTATCATTGGTTTACTCATCCAGGGGACATTCTTCCGAAATCTGCTTGAGAATGTTCTCAGCTTCTGCTTCAAGATTCTGTAAAGGTTCTTCAAAGGCAGCCACCAATTCAAGATTGAAGATGGGTTTCTCATTTTCATAAAGTGTTAGGGAGTGAGAGTGAAGACATTCCTTGAGGCTTGCAACAGCTGAATCATCAACCGTACTTGGAATTTCAATTGAGTATAGCCCTTTTGCGATTGACTTTCTTTTAAAACCTTTCTCTTGAGGGTTATGAACTATCTTTAATTCCTCTAAAATCTATTTTGTACTTTGTAATGAGATTGAAGAAGATTTAACCGTGGAGTAATTGTGTTGCAGACAACTTTCATCTCTTATGTGTGACTGTTGTACAATTTTAAGCTCAGTTATTGAACCGTCATATCCTGACTGCTTTGGCTCAGAGTCGGACAACAAAAATTTTTCTGTCATGTCATCATATTCCTCTATAGCAAATCTTCTTCACTGGTTCTATCAGATTTCTCCAGATCTCCAGTGCAAGATTAATGCTATTGGCTGACCTTTGGTTCTTTATTTCTTCGTTTAAACTCGTTGATTTAGGCATGAGTTTCGACGAAATGCTTACCATTTTAATAGAATCTTGAAGTTCAGATTGAGTTGGCTTGCTATGGCATTTGAATATTGTTTTCCTCTGGGCAAGCAATGGTATAAATTTAACTGCTACATACCTTCAGAATTCGTTGGATGATCCAAAATGGCTGACTGGCATCTGTTGCTGAAGTTTCTACATGTGAATCGTCATAACCAAAGATTATCAAATTAATGACTGACTATTTTACGCAGAAAGAAGCATGGAGTTGAACTGTGCCGATCCAACTCAGTCTGCCTGCCAATTATATAAACGAAAAATCATACCAGTAGCTTCGGCTTGCAAGTTTGACACTGCAATATCAAGCTAGTCAAAGAAAGCATGTTGTTATTCAAGCATGACACTGCAATATGGGCCACCTCACCTCATATTTCATAAATAATCCATCCAGGCCAATTGCCCACATAATATATTGGCACGCAGAAAAATAGTATTAAAATGGAAAGAGTTGACAGCAGGCTTCAAATTTGGCTAAGTCCCGTATTATTTTATTCAAGTTTTACATTTCCTTCTCAGAATGAGGACGTATTAATTTAAGCCAAAAGAATTCTGTACATCATTGTGAAAGAAAAGGATAAAAGTAAATAATCATATATAAATATATAATAACATGTGCAGTTTTGCATCTTGTTTTTAGTACAAAAAGCATGTAATGCCATAACTTAAATCTTACAAGCATTAATCTATCCCACAATCTTCAACTGTTGGCATTGGCCGTAAAAGCAATAGGAATTTGATTTCGAATTTTATACAGTGTGGAATTTATTTTATTGATTGATAGTAAAGTAATTAATTAAGGAAGGGTGATCAACGGCAGCCACCGGGGGCAAACCCAATTCTAGAAGCAGAGACGTCATAGGCAATGCTATAAGTCTGCTGTTGATGATTTCCAATAATAGCAATTTGGTTGCTACTTGCAAAGGCCAAACAGGCAACGCCATTATCAGCTTCTATGAGGGAATTTGAAGGCCTAAGAGATAGGCTTGCACCTCCTTGAAAAATCATTCGAATCTCAGGTGCAGCGGACAAGGTCTTGAGGGTTCCCTTGAAGCACGTGTCTAGTATGGCATATCCCGGTGCTTTTGCATACCTCTGGGACATGATCTTTACAAAGGCATCCCTTAGTGGAGCATACATGGACATGGGAAGTCTTGTAATGACTGTTCCAGAGTCTATGATGGTGGCGACCCGTTGGTAAGAAGCAGCAGCAGCAGCACCCACAGGCCTACCGCCCATAGTAATTGCTACCAATCTCAAGAAGTATAAACTGGGATTCTCAGAATTTGTAATCATGGGTGTGAACTTGTAGGACGATGGAGAAACAATGTTTCCAACGGACAAGAAACCTCCTCCTCCTCTAGCAGTAGACGTGGGAAGGCAGTAGGAGAAGGCATAATACTTATTCTTGGTGGACAGCTGGGCTAACATGGATAGCTTGTCGCGAGCTAGCCCTACGATCCCAGCAGCTCTTCCGAACAGTCCCTCATTGTCCTGCCCGCATCCATAGGTGAAACTGGGCAAGGTCTGTGATGGTGTTAAGGTGAGTAGATCTTGACTAAGGAAGCCCATTGAGTAAGAGGCATCACCATAGCTGGCAGTGTATACACATTTCCCAGAAACAGTACAAGCAGGGTCGTTCAAGGTGGCTGCTTTCAGAGAAGAGCACTCGGGGGTTTTACAGGACAGTGTTTTGTAGGTCCTAGATGCTCTGGGTTCGAACACGGGGTCTACCTGGCTATGACAGTATATCACACAAGGCTGGCACTGAAGCCAGGAGAGAGAGCTTCCTGTGTCAAGAATCATGGAGTAGTACTTGGGAGGGGAACCCACCCCTAACCTCACATAATAATTACCAGACCCAATTGACAAACCTGGATTCAGCGGCACGCTTTTGCTGTCTAAATATGGTTCGTCAAGGAGCGTGGGAGATTTAGAGTAAGAGAAGTTGGTTGTGTTCCTCGGTTTAAGTCTGTTGGTGATAGATCTTACACGTTCTTCATCATCAGAAAGTATATCATACAGAGACGCAGAAGAAGAGTTGGGAGTGAGAGAGGAGGCAACATGGTATAAGTTCAAGTGTATGCTGCTCTGTCTAGAGTTGTTATGCTGTTCTTCTTCTTCTGCAAAATGTTAATAATATTAAAATTACCTATAGAAAAAGAAAAAGAAAAAGAAAAAAGAAAAATAGAAAATAAACATGCCTTGTAATTGTGCAAAGGAAGATGATGATGATGTTGCAAGGAGCATACAGAAACTAAGAAACCAGATAGACCCCATGGTGTTCAATCAAGTTTAACAAAGAAAGGCAAGAAATGAGGATATATATATATATAGATATAATCATGATGATTAATTAGTTGGGGAAGATTAAATGATAAATGCCGTCATATTCTCTGCCAACCAATAGAGTCCTGTTAATTAAATTTTGGGGAGATGGGGAGGTGGACATTTATATTGATGACGAGTAAAATGTACAACAAGTTTTTTGTGATCACCTGCAAAAATAGATAGAAAATCGGTGAGTTTTCGACAAGAAAACTTTCGACGATCAAGTTAGGATTTCTGTGTAAAAGAGTAAGAGTTTTCAAGCAAAAGATTAAGTAACATTTTTATACATGTTTTTTTTTTATATAGGAAGAACTAGCACATTTACAGTAGATAATAGGGAAATTTTTTGTTATTTTTAGCTACTAACCCATTTTCGATGATTCTCGAGAAAAATATGGGTTAGTGGTAATTATCTGCACATAGCGGATGAGCTATTTTCGGAACACGTTCTTAACCGAGCTGTTGTCCGGCTAGAGATCCTGATTGGCTCGAACCTTTGTTCGGTTTAGGGAGCCCTTATAGAGCTATGTACTCGATTAGGACTGGACCATTGAGTCGGTCTATGAGTTCGGTTGTTATCATAAGTCCCCTCCAATTGGCGATATTTATGTCGGCGATTGGCAGAAGAGTGGTTAATGGACATGTTCAGTATTGTGAGATCGGAGCTCACAGTGACTAGGCCTAATGAGCTGGTTGCACTGATTTAAGTTCGAAATGCCTACTAAGCTCTACCTTAGAGTTCAGTAGCAAAAGGCCGTGTAGAACTGAATCGTTTTAGGGCAAGGGAGACCGGCCCTTAACTCTACTTGGTCATCTGCGAGTTAGTGAGATGACGTCAGCTCTGACGTGGATGCATTTATTGGTAGTCATTATGGCTTCCTGTTTTACCGTGCGTAACGGCTGGAGCACTTCGGTTATCGTGCACCGCCATTAGTGCACTATCCCATGCTTGGATCTGCTGCCACATGTATGGTCCGGATCCATCTTAGTTTTTTTATATAAACTTTTTCCTAATCTCCATTTCACTTTCACCCTTCATTCTCTTGTTTTTCATTTTGTTTCTTCTTTCTTCTGCATCAATAGTCTTTGAATCTACTGTTTGGAGCTTCAAAGTTTGTGTTCTTTGTCCCACTTCCTTTTGCGCCTGCTTCCTGCAATAGGTTTGTCGATCTCTCTTTCACTGGTGCCTTATTTCTTTTTCGTTCTTAGTTTCTTTCGACCATTATGAGTTTGGGATCCGCTTCATGCGAGGGAGTTGGAGTTAGTGGAGATGCTCCCACCGGTAGTGTCCCTGGCATGAGTAGGGGTTCCACTTCGGGTGAGGGGAGTTCAGCCCTTCGATTTCGATCAATCTGCTACCTCCTCGAAAAGAAGGCTCCATGCCGATTGTCGGGAGTGGGGAGCATAAGTTCAACAATCAAGGAGGAGGAGCTCGGTTCGCTCCTAGCCCAGTTGACCTCTGAATCGGACTACTTCGCCAGCAAACCCAACACCTCACAAAGGGTGAACACGAAGTTCACTAACAAGAGGAAGACTGTAATTTACGAGGCGCAGCTGGAGGCCAGCATCAGCTTGCCCCTAATGAGCTTTGAAGTGAGTGTGCTGAGGTATTTCGACATGGCCATAGGATAGCTCCACCCCAATGCTTGGTGAACCCTTACCGCTCTTCAAATTTGGGTCGTGGAATAGGGCATAGAATTGACCTTAAACTTGTTTCGAGCAATCCACGTGGTCGGTCCTCGATCTGGTACAGAACACTATAATTATATACAAGCTCGGTCCGGCTATGGGGTGTCAACTGGGAATCCAAAATCCCTAAAGAAATGGAAGAATTGGTTCTTCTTGGTGGAAAGAGTGCGGGCTGATTTTCCCATTCTGACAACCTGGGGGAGGTTTACAAATCGAAATGATAGCAATTTTATGGCTATCTGATGAAGAGGAGCTCATCCTCGCCTACTGGAAGGAACTGGTTGTGGATAAATAGGACTTGAGGAATCTGCTAGATCCTTATAGCTCTAGACCAATTTCTCGAAAAAAAAGGTAACATATTATATTCCCTTGTCCGATGACACCAATTTTCTATTTTAATTTGCTTTTTCCTTGTAGTGATGAGGAAGATGAACCGAGTTGCTGAGATCATGAAGACGAAGCGATAGAAGCTTGCTGAAGGTTCTTCAAGTGAGCCTCCCCCTGTCGAGGAAGCAGTGTCTACTCCCCCTCCCGAGGCTCAGCCAGTGCCGACAGCTACTGAAGTCGTTGGGGCTCCAGTTGTCGAGATCGAGTTTGCTTTCCCTTTCGATCTCCAAGGATAGATCGAGAAGCAACCCAAAGATCTTCGCTCGCTACTTAAAGATATTTGCGAGTTCTGGGAGGTTAAAGGGGATAAGTATTCCTCCAGCGACCTGTACTTTAGCACCTTCATGCATGTTATTTCCTGCGTACTGAAGGAGGTTGGTCCTCTTACTTATCTCAGCGCAGAACATTTAGTCGAGCGTATGAAGAGACACCAGATCGAAGTAAGTAGCTCGGACTAATGAATGGTGTTTGTTTTCTCGACTGTTGCCTGATCTTTATGTGTTTGTCAGGGGTCCCAATTGATCGATGCCACTATATCTAAGATGAATGACCTTATGGCGAAGCGTCAACAAGCTAATTCCAACTTCGTTGCTCTTCGATCAAAGATGGCTGAGATCGAGGAGAAAGCTCGAAAAACTCTGGAGCAAGCCGAGGAGGCCATAAAGAAAGTGACTGAGCTGAAGGTCGCTCTAAATCGAGAGGAGTCCAACTCTGCCCTCCAGGCTGAGGTTGAGTGATTCAAACAAAAAGAGGCTGAATGGGAGAGGAAAGAGGCTGAGTGAGAGGAGAGAGAGGTCGAGGCACTGGCTGAAAAGTGCATGGCATTTAGCGCCAAGATATAGACTACTGTAAGGGGGAAATACCTCGAGCTAGATCTGTCATTTTTGGATGATGTTTATCCAGATGAGGATTAGATCTTTGTAACCGAGCCTTGAAATTAATGAAAATTCGAACTTTCATTTTCGTTTATTCTAAGCTTTTAATTTATTATTATTATTATTATTTGTTCGGCATATCTTTCCAATAACATATGAACAAACAGCACCCCCGTGTGTGGTGAGGTGAGTGCCTGAAAGCTTAACTGAATAGCCTCTGATTTCAAAATCGAGTTTAATATCTTAGAAAGGAAAACATCCCAGAAAAAGGAGGGTCTAAGTAAGGGTGATGGTGTGGTGCATACCTTGCCTTTGATACGCCGACCCCAAGGCTCTGAAAATGCCAAACTTGATTTTGTCGGAGTACGGTTTGGTCGAGATACTCAGAGTAGATTAAGGGCTTAAGTTCAACGATGTGGTATGTCCACTCTGGAAGAGGTTGGACAATGTATCGACTAGTAACCAAGAGTTGCGTGGTAGCATTTGCCGAACTCTTCTTTGAACATTAGTTTGCTGAGGTGCGAATTCCTTATTTATTTATGAAGTTAATTGGCATTGTATGCCGAACACGCTCCTATAGGCTTTGTTGGCCTACTAAGTTCGCAAGTCATTCGGTGATACTCACCGAACTTGTTTAGGTGATATTGCGATCCTAGTAATGATGCTAAGTACTTAATCATAGGCATAGTTAGACATCAAAGTTAGCGAGCTTTGTGGCAAGGTGTGTATTACCGAATGACTTGCGATTGCCTCCCCGATATTTCTTTGGGTCTGTCTTGCTGGGAGTTCCCCCTTCTCGAGTTGCTCTTGCACTTTCACCTCCTTCCTTCTCAGCTGCCCATGTTCTATGGGAGGCGTGGCAAAGATGTCGAGCCTCATCCATACGGATGTATTTGTGTGCTTATGACATGAGCTCGGTAAAATCGTTTGGGGGTTTCTTGCTTAAAGAGTCGCTGAAATCCTGACACCTCGTGTTTTCGATAAGGGCGTTAATGGCGACCTCCAGGTTCATATTCTGTATGTCTATGGCCACATCATTAAACTTCTCCACATAAGCCCACTGTGACTCGTCCTTTTCTTGTTGCACGAGGTTTAAGTCGGCGAACACCTTGTTCCGGCGAATGACGGCCACAAACTTTGCGACAAACATGTCACTGAACTGCTCGAAATTCTCAATACAATACGATGGCAGGTTTTGAAACCAGATTTAGGCTGAGTCTGCCAAGGTTTGGGAGAAAATCTTGCACAAAACGAAGTCGTCAGCTGTGAACACTAGCATAGTGTGTTGAAACTGGTAAATATGAGCTCGGGGATCGGTGTTGCCACTGTAGGTTTTGAGGTAAGGAAGGCAAATATTGAAAAATGGAGTAGCTAATATTTTTTGAGAGAGGGGCGATCGAAAACTGCCTTGGTACTATAGGGTAGTCCGATTTTGTTGCCTTTGGATTCGGTCGTCCAAGAGGCGGTTAAATTATTCGGTAGTCAGGGTGATGGTGGAGTTGGGATTTTGGGGTAAGGCTGGTGAGTAGGGTTCCCGAGCTGGAGGCTGCGAAGCTCGAGGCAGGATGGTGCTTTGCGGGGGTAAGGGCTGGGGTTGAGCTTGAGCTACGATGGCTGATAGTGCGGCAATGAGGGATTGGACAGTTTTAGGGGTAATGCTGGGGGTAATATTTGGGATTGCCATGGCTAGGGAAGCAGATATAGTGTCGTTGGGTTGAGAAAGAAACTTTAGTATTCTAGGCGGGATGGGGTTGGATGTTTGGTTTTCCTGTTGGGAGGTATTTAAGTTGAGGTTTGGAAAAAGGTCCATATTTCACGCTCACCGCACTAAATGATGATAGGTAAAATGCACAGCAAGTTCCTTGCGATCACCTACAAAAATAGATAGAAGACTGGTGAATTTCCGATAAGGGAGCCTCCGATAGTCAAGTTAGGATTTCTATGTAAAAGAGTAAGAGTTATCAAGCAAAAGATTAAATAACTCTTTCATACCTATTTTTCTCTTTTTATAGGAGAAATCAACATATTACAGCAGATAATGGGAGAATTTTTCGTTATTATCGATCACTAATTCATTTTCGGTAATTTTCGAAAAAAATATGAATTAGTGGTAATTATTTATACATCGTAAAAAAACTATTTTTAGAATACATTCTTAATCGAGCTATTGTTTAGCTAGATATCCTGAGTGGCTCAAATCTTTATTCGATTTAGAGAGTTCTCATGAAGCTATGTATTTGACTAAAATTGAATCACTAAATCGATCTATGAATTCGGTTGTTATCAATATCCTCACATCTCACTCACTACTCCTATTTTTCAACAATAATGTAAGTTCCATTCCAAGCTGACACTGGAGATAAAAATCTTAAATGGAATTTCTATCCACCAATTACTAATGCACAAATAATAACTATTGGCAAGGTGGGCCAAATGTTTTAGAAGTCATAAAAGTAGTCAGCGTTAAGGGACCCAAAAAAGTTGTCAGCGTTAAGGGACCCAAAGATTCCCTGGTTTACACGCAACACGGGGAAAAATTTTGCATATAATTAATTACAAAGCACAATAGGAAATGGCCAACAAATCCAACTACTCATTCCTTAACCTGGGGGAAATAAAAAGAGACATTCTTTATGATTCCATCCGGGCATATTTTATCCTAGCACCGACATTAACATCACTAATAGCAATTCCATGAATCTCTAGTGGATGCTCAACCTAGCAGAGAAACTATTTCCGGCCAACATTTATTACCCAATCAACCTACATTTTTCTGGAAATGAAATGAAAATCAATCAAACTTTTTATTTGGAGATAATCCAGTTAATATTATATGTGATTAAGAAATTTTAACTAATTCCATCCCTCTGGTTAAGTGTCAAGTTATCAAGTTATTCAATGAAATGGGGAACTTGAGAAAATTCTAGGGCCAAGGAACATTTCCTCTCTCCGGAACAAGATACAATTTTTTGCAGGATCAAAACTAGGGTTGAAAAAAAAAAAAGTTAACTGAAAATTCGATTTAAAATGTAACCAAATTTTAAGATAAATCAAATCGAATAAAATGATTAAAAATATAAATTTTCGATTTTTAATTCGATTTTGGTTCACGTTTTGAAAAAACTGCCGGCTTCTGTTAACAGACCGGTTTACTTAATTTATTTATATATAATAAAAAACCCTTCTCGCGTTCTGCCTCTCTCCCTCGCGAAATAAGCCGCCGCTCACTCTCCTTGAATCCGCCCATCTCCTTCACGCCGCCGCCGCTCATCTCCCTCCCTCACCGGCGTTCTCCTTCCCTCACCGGCGTTCTACCTCTCATCCGTTGATGTAAGCGTTCTCCCTCCCTCACCAGTGAGTATACTTTCTTGTTATGTCTCTGATCTTTTTTGCTCTTCCTGTTCTTGGGTGCTATGAATTCAGTGTTTCCTGAAATGGGTTCCTGTTCTTTTTCTTTGTCCTTGTCTTGTTGCTTATTTGAGCTTCATCTTAATGCAATTGGTTTATTTATTGTTTTGGTAGTAGATAAAAAGAATCATTCATACTGATTACCTCAAAACTAATGTAGTTTCTTTCCCCATTTTTTTCTGCTGAAGATCGCAGCTAAAAGATTAGTAGAATGTGTAGTATATTTCTCTCTATTGCTTGCATTTTGGTAGTTTGAGTTTCTTAATAAAATGGCATATTTCTGATCTCAAAACTAAAGTACTTACTTTGTTCATTGATGGAGTTATGCAATTGTCTGCGACCAGAGAATATGCAATTGTGAGAAAGCATGAGGATTTTTTTTACCTCTTTTTGCTTGTGAAGATATGGATGGATGTCCATTATTGTTTCGATGATATATGATAAGGTAAGTATTATGGAGCACTGAATAAGTGAAATATCACTCACAAAAGATGGTTCGAAATTCAGAGAAGGTGAATTGGGACCACTTATTTCCAAGAGTATGGAGACAGTCCCACCCACGGTAGATGTTGGTATACTGGTCTCAATGTATTGAAAATTCTCAACTCTTTTTCTCTTTGTAAAAAAAGAAAGAAATGGGACCGCTTTGCTATCTACAAAGATGATTGCTTCTTTTTTATTCATGGTTCTCATTTTATACAGCTGTATCCTCACAGCTCTGAGATGGCACTTGGAATTAATTTTAAGGCTTTTCTTAGGAACTGGTAAAACACAGGTTCATTGATAGATTATTCTACACTTGCATGCATGTGATTCAACCATTTGAGAGCCCTCAGTTTATTAGAACCTACTGCTTGTTTTGTCGTTTTCTCAGTCTTCTCATAATAAAACAATGGTTGATAAAGAGGTGCATCTTGCTTCCACTATCGTTGTGTTTTGAAATCAGTTGATGCAAAGGGCTCTTTTTGTGAGCCATCAGGTGTTTGGAAGCCTTAAACATGTCTCTGTCTTTTTCTGCTGGTTGTGTTCTTTAGCGTCTTTCAGCTATTGTTTTTTTGAGGCAAACTGTTCTTTTTTATTCGAGATTAAAAAATAAGAGTTATTGGTCATGACTGGGTTCTATCCTGTATACTGGTTTTTTTCATCTTGCTGCATCTGTCTGCAGCAATCTTGGTTTTCTTGTACTCTTGAGTTATCTATAATATGTTCTGGCTTATGAAAAAAAACAAAAACAAACACAGTACAATATATATTATATATTAGAAATTTTTGAATATAGAAATGCATATGTAGTCAGAATAAATTATATTACTAATTATATTACAATATATATTATATATTAGAAATTTAAGATAAATAGCAATGTAATTATATCCAACAATTGTTCTTGGATATATAAATTTACAAATCTATTATGAAAGTTAAATTATAAATTGTCATGTGTGTAAAATAATTGTTTTACATTTTCCTGGCAGCACAGTTTATTATTAAGTATTTAGATTTCATTGATGAATGTGGTCCAGAGTAGGAGCAATCTTTTTCAGTGCAAAATGGTGGACGAACTAATAGCTTAGTGAGCAATTATAATTATACGAGGTTTCTTTCTGTTTAATTTCCAGACCAAGATCAATTGTTAATTATAAATCGAAATTAAGATCGGGACCTTGTATTAGCAGAATATTGTATTTTTATTTGACATTTATTTGTTGAATTGATTTGAATATTATGTGTGTAATTTGTAATTTTAATATCAAGTATTTTGAACATTTTAACTTTTATGTTTGTAGTTTAAACAGTATGTTGAATTAAGTATTGTATTCAATTTTTTTTTAAGTATTTTGAAAATTTTAATTTTCAAAATTGCATTTTATAATTGTAGTGGTTAACCGAAAAAAATTGGTTAACCAGTCTGAAAAACTGAAACCGATCTCTCTCTCTCTCTCATTCACTCCTCCGATCTTTCCCTGCAATCTTCTCTCTTTCATACACAGCGAACATCTTTGTTTGCCTCGTCTTAGTCTTCTCTTTCTGTGTTTTGGATCGATCGGTGTTTGCATTTTTCAGAGGAGAATACAACAGATTTCAGAGCAGAAGCTTTGCTGAGTTCTCTTTTAAGATTTCAAGATCTATTTAACATTGGTTTTTGAGATCAATGAAATTAGGAGATTTCATCTTACAATTCTTCTGTTTTTCCTGTAATTTTCACATGGTTTTGACTGGCAGGAAATGGTGGATTTTCTAGTGGACGTGTGGGAGCAAGAGGGATTGTATGATTGAAGAGCAGAACTGCAAAAAAACTGCAAGCTAACTATTAAAAGTGCAAAAAAATGTTTTGCTTCATGTTGAGTATGATTATCCATCAAATCCAAAGTACTTCGACATTTAAAAAGCTTCATTGGTTGATCTCTGAAAGTTGGTCACAGAACCTATTTCATTGCTATTTCTAATGAATTACATTTCTTTACAGACATTATATGTACATATTGTTTAGCATCGTGGCTTTTTTCACTGGTTAATTAGTTGTTCTTGTCACTCTGTCAGTTTTCCTTTCAATTCAAAACAACCCCAAAAAAAAAAAAAGAAAAGAAAAGAAACTTGTACCCATGCAATTTGTTTGTACGTACTTCTTATGTCAGCTCATAGACAGATAGGTACACATGTTTTGTGTTTTTATTTTTTTAACTCCTTCATTTTGAAATTAAAGATCTTTTGTTAACATCTGGTAGTTTATGTCTCAACTTTATTGCTTCTTTGAATTTGTGCGCTTTTTCTTGTTGGCTGCTTCCCCTTGGTTTGTACTTTCTTTAGGCATATAACATTGGCAGGTCTAGCTAATCTTTTTTTATGCTTCTTTTCTGTACTATATAAATACAATTTCATCATACCAATAATTACACTATATAATATAGTCAAAATAACTTTCAAATATAATTAAATTGTCTGTTTTCTCTCTCAGCTTATCTGCAGATTGGTTAGCAGCAGGACCCCTTTCTTATGATTTTCCTTACTGGCATTCCTACTTCTTCTTGTCTTGTACAGATAATAAACCTAATTATTTCATTTCTTTCTGATGGATTAGATAAATTTAGTTTGATGATAATCACTTTCTAATGAATTACATTTCTTTATCCATTGCTTGTTATAGCCTCTGATACATTTCTCTCCCTTTCTTTTATGCTTATACTTTTCATGTCAATTAGCTAGTCTATCTACCAGGACTATAAATGCATTATTTTAAATTTTCACTCATATATATTAATTGCTTGAAAATGAAAATAGAAGTTCAATGGCCTAAACACAGATATCTATTTCCAAAATCAAGACAAGTTAGGTACTAACTCAAAATCCAATGTTTTTAATTAGGTCTTAATCATTAGTGATAAAGGCATAGTTGTATAGACTATAGTTTAACGCCTCCACATCAGCGTGATATGGCTGAAGCTTAAACTCAAAGTCAAGTACTTAGACTTTGATTGAATATAGTAGTACCTTGGAGGCTGGCTGATTAAAATATTTGTTGGATCTTATAATGTATTCTTCTCAGCATTTTTAAATTAGAATATTGAGTGCATATATGTTGATTATGGTTTGAGATGCTTATGAGGTGCAGTTTATCTAAGAAAACCTGTGCAAAGCAATTGTTTTTTTCTTTTGAGGTTTCAATGACTAAAGTGTTAGAGATGATGGATGAACTATAGCTTGGTTGCTATATTAAAAAAGTATATTACTTTCTTTAACATCTTAACAATACCATTTAGAATATCTAGACCTGCAAGGTTGAGATTTAGTTTTCTTTGCTTTGCATGAACAGGAATTGGTAATCTAATGAACACTACAAGTAATTTAAATTGTTTTCGTGAACAGGAGTTCTACTGTGTCAATCAAAACAGTTGCTTCATAATTAGATTAAAGCCCAAGAACCGCACAAGCAGAGATACCAAAAGAAAGATAAAACGTTGAGGTGGTGCTAGCTGACCTGACAGCAATCACTGTAAATTTCGTGTTTGGAAATGTACCATTCATTTTGTAATGATTCTGTTATTTGTTTGAATGTGGCTGCCCTATCGTCATTTTTTGAATTTCTCTTATTTGTTTGTAATTCTTCAGCTGTGCCAGACCCTGATAATCTGGAATTGTGGTCAAAGGTCTCATAAGCTCAATCAGACCCTAGGTTTTTTATATTCTGTTTTTTTGCAGTAGTTATTGGCACTTGTGGATATTTACTTCTTTTCCTGATTTCTCTTTTTCTTTTTGGTTAAAAGCAGTCATTACTTTTGGTATGACTAGAGTTCCAACTCTAAACTATCTAAGCTCAAATGAATGCATGGCCACTGTTTTGTAATTAAACAGTCTGCTGTTCCTAAAGAAGACGTCATTTAATTAAACAGTCTAATAGATGCAATGGATTCCTCATTTGCATGCTGCTCTAATTGAATGTATCTGTACACACTTTGGTTTTGTGTTGTGGGCTGCCTCTTGATGTCTGAGTAAAATTTGTAATGATTCTGTTCGAGCTTCAAATTCTGTTTTGAATTCCTTTGCATAATATTATCATTCTTTGTAAAATTTGTGGACTGCATTTTTGTTATCAAGTAAAGATTATAATAATATCATTCTTTGTAGGCGCCAAAGTGTAAATAATTAGTGCCAGTTTGAGGTTTAGAGGTTAGAACTCACGTACTGTATAGTTGACCATTTTATTCTAATCTCATGGTTGCAATAGGGACGTACTGGATGCCTTCTTTTTTTTCCTTTTTTCTTTTCATTTTATTAAAGAGAATCTGTACTGGATGCCATTTTCAGAGTTGCGAGTTTAGGGTGCCCCCGGTATTTGTATTTGAAGAGTTGCGAGCTTAGTCTCTCTGAGTTTAGTATGTGTTTTTAGGGTTCACCAAAGGTATATGCTGCGTTATGTACATGCTGAATTTAACAATTAGAATTTAATAGCTATAAAATGGCAGGAATTGATCTTCCAGCAGTAGTTAGGCCCATTTTGGATTCATTTGAAACAGGCAGCCAAGTCAATCAGCCTGCCTGGACTGATGTAATTCATGCTGCTTTACTCATTATTATAGGGTCTCAATATCTTTGCTTGAATTGATTACTGTTGATTGTTTTCGAAAATTATGTTAGTTAATTTTATTTGGGTTATCTAAAATATAATTTTATAAATTCAACCATTGCAAGGAGACTTTTTATTTATTTATTTATTATTATTATTTACTTTGATTTCTACTATTTTAAAAACAATACAAGATGGCTGATTGCATTTAAATTAATAATCTAATTTTTTTTAAAGAGTATGTTCAGATCTAATCCATAATATTACAAAAATATAAATGAGATCTATGACAAGGTTGTTGGTCTTCATTGTTTATAGGCAGGATTTATAGCAAATTAGTTGCACTTTTACTTAATAATGGGCAAGATTTATAGCAAATTAAATAATTGGCAGCAGTAGAGTTTTTTCTTTCTACTTGCATATATATTTTTTAGCATTTCGTGATTTTATGTTCAATATAATTTGAATTTATTATACTTATTATCACCCTTTTTATCTATCTAATATTTTAGATGTCAAGTATATGTTTGTTTGAATGTACAAAAAATGGATCAACCTAATTTTTTTATTTTTGTTTTCTTGAGATCATACAACAGTAGCAGCAAAGAAGAGAAAGCTGCTGTTTTGGGTCTCTTTCTTTCTCCTTGGTTTGGACCAATCCCTTTCTGCATTCTAAAGGTACTAAGTTTGCTGTCTTTTTTTTTTTTAATTCATTTATTTGTTATTGATATGTGTTTTTTCACATATATCATTAAATTATTAGATCAATTGCACAAATTTTGCTCCTAAAATTATAGACAGTGATAATTGGTTTTAGAATTGAGATTGAACCATTGCAAGTAGACTTTTATTTTTTATTTATTATTATTTACTTTCATTTCTACTATTTTGAAAACAATACAACATGGCTGATTGCATTCATATTAATTGGTTGATAATTAGTTGGCAGTGTCTGTTAGATGAGTTGTTGTACCAAATATTTCACATCGCCTATAAATAGCCAAAACCATCTAATGTGAAAATAATCAAATATTTGTTGGAGTTTTTTAAAGAAGGGATAAAGAATAAAATAATTAGCTCCTTTATTCCATCTGTGAAACTGAAGTGGGAGAGAATAAAATAAGTAGAAGCCATCATTTTTTTTTTCTTCAATGGGATTTTCGACACATTTCTATCATTAAATATAATGAAGCAAGAATAGTTAGTTATCAAACTTGCAGCAGACAGTCACTCCATTGCTCTCTTAGCATACTTGCATACGCTTTTTGATGTAGTTATGCTGTATATTGCTCCCTAAGAGTGAATTTTCTTGCTTTTGGCTCCATTATTCGAGTTTTTGTACTTGCTGCACATTATTTTTTTTTAGACAAATGTTCTTTGTTTCTATTCCGTATAAATATGACTTATTGCATCGATAATGTTTTTATGTAAAAATGAAGATATCTTGTTTGTGAATCTTGCTTATTAGTGGTGCCAAATTGTTTATTCTCTTAGCAAGATGCATTTCCCTTTTCTTACTGAAGCATGCTACCTATCTAATTGATTTGTTAATGTCTTGCTGCAACGTTTATATATAAGTAGTGCTATAGATTCCTGTCATTTTGCCTTAAATAAGGCCATAAAGCAACCAATGCAGCACTGAAAAGCTTTAAATCAGAACTCAAACAAGTGTTATAGTTACTTGAATTCTATTCAAACCTTACTTAGTAAAATAAAAGTAATAATTAATGATAGAGTATATGATGCGGATAATTTTGCATTAAAATATCCATGGAGAAGGCAAGAATCAATAGCCAATTTAATACTAATAATAACAGGAGCAGCCAATTTAAGGATAATTAGGTGCAGCCAAACCTAAGCAAAACATAGTTTCAATTACTAATGTTAATTCATCAAAGTCATTAGTTGCATATTGCTTAAACTCAACGTCAAGTACTTAGTTGCCAATAAGTGTATTATATCTGCAATTAAGGATGATGAGAATTAATTAATTGACAAACTATGCAATGTACTCAAATTATTAAGCATGCTGACCCTGTTTTCCAATTAATGGAATCTATATTTTGAAATCTCTTTTCTATATGGGATCTGTTCCTTTTTATAGACATGTGTTTGTTGTTATAACGTGTGTTTCTGTATATGTTTTGTTGGATTGCAGCAGCATTATTATTTTTTGGTTAGGAATTGGAAAAAAAAGTGGAGTTATTGTTCTGATCATAATTAAATAATGGGCAAGATTTATAGCAAATTAGTTGCACTTTTACTTAATAATGGGCAAGATTTACAGCAAATTAAATAATGGGTAGCCGTAGAGTTTTTTTCTTTCTACTTGCATATATACTTTTTAGCATTTCGTGATTTTATGTTCAATATAATTTGAATTTATTATACTTATTATCACATTTTTTTATCTATCTAATGTCAAGTATATGTTTGATTGAACGTACAAAGAATGGATCAACCTAATTTTTTTATTTTTGTTTTCTCGAGATCATACAACAGTAGCAGCAAAGAAGAGAAAGCTGCTGTTTTGGATCTCTTTCTCCTTGGTTTGGACCAATCCCTTTCTGCATTCTAAAGGTACTAAGCTTGCTGTTTTTTTTTTTTAAATTCATTTATTTGTTATTGATGTGTTTTTTCACATATATCATTAAATTATTAGATCAATTACGCAAATTTTGCTCCTAAAATTATAGACTGTTGATAATTGGTTTGAGAATTGAGGTTGGTAATTAGTTGATAGTGTCTGTTAGATGATGAAAATAACCAAATATTTCATGTATGCCGAGTTACGCAAATATTTCATATTTCTGAACGAAGTTTGGATAAAATTCTTGCATGGTACAATGATTCATTACCTTTTTTGTATGGTACAATGATTCATTACCTTTTGATCATAAAATGGTTTGAGAATTTTTATGAAATGAAGATGCTTATTCGGGGTCTTGGTTTGCTTGTTCGTAAAATAGATTGCTACAGGTTGGGATGTATGTTGTTTTGGGGAGAAGATGTGGAATTACAAGAGTGCAAATTCTATAGTTAACCTAGATTCAAACCAAGAAAGCATACTAGGAAGCAAAAATTAGTTCCTTAGAAGCGGATGTATTATTTTCCGCTAACTCCGAGACTTCAAAGACTGTATGCCTCTAATGTTACTGCATCTCAAATGAGATGGCATAATGAACATGAACAAATTGATGTAAGTATGAGCCATGCATCGGATGCACTTGTATGGAAATATTTCAAAGACATCCATATTGAGTTTGTAGCAGAAAGTCGAAACATCATCATTCTGGTCAACTGAATTTGTTTCCGAATGAGTAATATCCGCAAGGTCTCCAAACTCATCATCATCATCATCATATGCCAAATTTGCCTCGAACATCATCATTTTGGTCAACTGAATTTGTTTTCACATTTTTTTTTTCTTTTAATGGAGGCTTAATAAAGCTTAATATAATGGTCAGCTGTACAATAGGTATGGGACCAATGCCCTTTCATTTCACATCGATAACATGGATTTTCTTTAGTTTTTGAAAAGTTATTATGGTCGACCTTATTTTTTCCTTTTTTTGTTCCACTTCAGGTGGTGTGAAAAATTATTGTTATTGTTGCCACTATAATGACGGTAATTGTTTCGTCCTCATGCTCGTCCTTGTCCTCTTCTTCTACAACGACAACGACCACGACCACGATTGCGGCCATGGCTATGACCGTATATTGCTAAATTCACTTTATGGAATGGAGCAGATCCATTAAGATGAGTCTCATGATTTTTCATTAATAGCTCTTTATTTTGTTCAAGTACAAGTAAGTATGAGATTAATTCAGAATATTTTTTGAAACCCTTTTCTCTATATTGCTGTTGCAGGGGTACATTTTAAGTATAAAAAGTTGAAAAGGTTTTCTCTAATAAGTCCTCATCAGTAATCTTTTCACCACATAACTTTAACTGAGAACTAATTCTAAAAACTGTAGAATTATATTTATTTACGGTTTTAAAATCTTGAAATCGTAAGTGCATCCATTCGTAATGAGCTTTAGGTAATATTACTGTTCATTGGTGGTCATATTGCTCTTTTGAATTATTCCACAATTCAAGTAGATATTTCATTATTAGATATTCAGCTTTTAACCTATCATGTAGATGATGACGAAAAAATATCATTGATCTTGCTTTGTCTTGGTTGGATGCTTCATTTCCAACTAAAATTGTATTTTCAAGCCTTTTAGCATCAAGATGAACTTAAGCATCAATAATAGTTTTTGCTAATTATGTCAAGAGCCTAAAACTCAAGTGAGTAATATTTGACATAATGATGTTTGGAAAGAAATAAAAAAAATATTTTACTACGAGCCATACAGCGAACTCGTGCTGATAAAATGTTATAAAATATGAAAATTATATGAAATATTATAAGAACAAATTATAAAAATAAAGATAATAGAATGAGTTTAGAAACAGATGGAGAGAAAATAAATATACTTTTATTATTTTCATTTTTGTGTATTTCATGGAAAGCCTATATTTATAGGCTTATGAATATAGTTTACATAAGCAAACATAAATACATGAGTTACAAACTATTAATAAATTTGGAGTTTAAACTTTTTTATGGACATTTGTAAATTCACTTATTTACAACAAAGTTAATTTCTTTTATTTATTTTATTTATTTTTTCTACTTCCAGCCAAAAAAAGAAAAGTAAAAGGCTAGTTTGGTTAAATAACCGAACCAATTTATGCTCATCCAGTTAGCTTCTGAATAAGTAAATATAAAGCTTATGTTTTACCGCTTTTTCCTTCTTTTCTGAAACCCTAATCTTCAATTCTATCAGCACACTGCCATTATCATTGTCTGCTTTGTCCGTCACTCTGCGATTCAGGTCGTCATTTATTTGTTTAATTTGCTCCTTATAATTTATGAATTTTGCTGTTTGTTGTTTTGGCTGTAAGTTGAACTCGAATAATTCTGAATGGGTTTATATTATTTGAAGGATTTATGCTTGGTGGGAAGTGGATATTTGCCAGGTGCTTTTCATTATTTACAGTTGTTCAAGCTGGTTTTGTTATTGCAGGGTTTAATACGAAAGTATTACGGTGAAGATGGCGAAGCAGAAAGAGAAGAAGGTGAATGTGTCAGGTAAGCCAAAGCATTCACTGGATACGAACCGTAGTAATGGAACCAGCAGTGGCTCAACGCGTAGTGCTGCCACTATACGCCGGCTCAGGATGTACAATGCAAAGCCTAAGCGCGGCAGCAAAGGGAAGATTTTGAACCATGAATTTCAGTCTAAGGAACTTCCTAATACCCGCATCCAACCTGATCGTCGTTTGTTTGGTGAGCATTCTTTGCATAAGAAGTGATTGGAATGGGTTATTTATATCTTAGTGTCATCATGTAACTTTTGTCGTAGCCCTATATAGTTAAATAATTACCATGAAATGTTCGGTCTGCTTCCTTGCAGGAAACACACGGGTCGTAAATCAGAAAGAGCTTGAGTTCTTCCGTGAGGAGCTCCAAAATCGGATGTCAAGTAGCTACAATGTCATTTTGAAGGGAAGAAATCTGCCACTCTCTCTTCTAAATGACCATCAGAAGGTATTGATTTTTCAAATTCCATTTATTTATTATAATGTTCTCCTTGTTATTCCTCCAAAAACAGCAGTAGTTAATTATTAGGTTCTTCATGTTACTTCCTGCAAAAGTTGCACATTTTAGTGCTGGTGAACATATATGTGCACTTGCTGCTTTAAAATCTAGTTCACGTTTTCCTTCTAATCATATAGTTACGGTCTTCCTGTTAAATCCACGTTTCAGATATATCTTGTCTGATTTATAACATGGTTTGATAAGTTTCCACCATCAATATTTGTGATTCATATTCATTGCATGGTTGTAGATATTTTTGTTATTTGCGCTCTCATATGCTTTTTCTCTTTCATGCTTTTAATATGTGAAGCAAGCCAGAGTACATCTTCTTGATACGGAGCCCTTTGCAGATGTATTTGGACCTATGAGGAAGAGGAAGCGCCCAATGCTTTTGGCAGCAGATTATGAGTCTTTAGTTAAGAAAGCTGATAATTCTCAAGGTAAATGAACTGGTTACTTCTCTTTTCTGTGGGAGTTGGGGAAGCAAGGTATCCATGTATATATTGTCCATATTTTCTCCATTTTAATGTAAAGGGTAGTTTTCTTTTCCTTTTTCTTTTTCTTCAAGATCATATACAAGAATTATCAACGAATAATGAGAAATACTAAATTTGTTTTCTGACTTTGCAGGTATTTTCGAGTAGAAACATAGTACTTATGCAGCTGCAGATGGAATTGAAGAAGACAGGTTAAGGGACCTGGTTAGGCATACAATGTTTGAAAAGAGCCAAAGCAAACGTATATGGGTGAACTCTACAAAGTCATAGACTCATCAGATGTCATTATCCAGGTCATTCTGCTTGTCCTTGTCCATATGAATACTTGCTATCTGTTCTCCTTAACTATAAAGATACAATACTGATAAAACTTCACATTTGAGATCAAGATTTGTTGTGCTTTTTTTGGATACTTTATGCACATAAGATCTGAAATATCATTATATACCTGCTGGGCATATGTCAATTCCTGGTATGACCTATGCATGCATATGGAGATTTGAGTTGTGTATCTTTTAGAAATTTGAATTCCAGTTTTCATTTATACATGCTTTACTATCATTTTTCTGGGCTCTTCTCACTCTCTCTCACACAAGTTCTTGTAAAGTCTCAAGTTCTTATAAAGTAGAAATCCATTCACTTGCTTGTAATAAGAGCGTTCAAGCTTTTATTTATTTATTTTTAAATTTGTTAAATATGTTACAGGTTTTAGATGCCAGGGATCCTCAAGGCACTAGATGCTATCATTTAGAGAAGCATTTGAAAGAGCATTGCAAGCATAAGCACATGATTCTCCTGTTAAACAAGGTCAGACATATTTCTTTGTCAAACCTTGTAGTATGAGGAACTTTCCATACTTTATCTGTGTATCTTGAGTGACCATTTGTAAACATTTTTAACTCTCAATCCAGTGTGATCTTGTTCCGGCTTGGGCTACAAAAGGGTGGTTAAGGATATTATCCAAGGAATACCCAACTTTAGCTTTCCATGCAAGCATTAATAAGTCTTTTGGCAAGGTATAATAGCATACATCAATATTGATCTTAAATGAAACTGAATTAAAATTTTGTTTGGATTCAATTGTTTTGTTATTGGTATGTTCATTTTGTGGAGTCCTTCATTCTTTAGCATGTTTTACATATAGACTTCTAGTGTTTTGCTTGTAGATGATTTTTGTTCCATGTTATAGTTTCGCACTTGATTTATGTACTTGCAGTCTCAACCATCCTTTTCTTTCTCGACATCCCTTTTCTCCCCCCCCAAAAAAAAAAGCATATTACAGAGTGTTATACTGCTGCTAGAAAAAAATAAGGAAAAGCTTTAGATGTTCTTCCATGGGGATTTTAAAATATCTTGTTTTCTATTTACTTGTATTTTTGCTTTATCATGTCATGTTCTGATTTTTGGTCCGATCTTTACATCCTAATTTGTCAATCTAATGCTTCTTAAATTCAGGGTTCTCTTCTATCTGTATTGAGACAATTTGCCCGATTAAAAAGTGACAAGCAAGCAATTTCAGTGGGATTTGTTGGATATCCAAATGTTGGAAAGTCATCAGTTATCAACACACTCCGCACTAAGAATGTATTATTTATTTTCACCTTTTATTAATTCTACTTTAGATGTTGATGCAAGTCTACTAGCTTGTTCAATGTACATTTTTTTTTTCTTCTTTCCCCCCACTCAAGGTCTGCAAGGTTGCTCCTATCCCAGGGGAGACTAAGGTTTGGCAATATATTACCCTAATGAAGCGGATCTTCTTAATTGACTGCCCTGGAGTTGTTTATCAGAATAGTGACTCTGAAACAGACATTGTATTGAAGGGTGTGGTAAGCCTCTTGTCCATTAGCTTGCTTATGCATTTTGTGGCATAAATTTCTTAGGATGTGGTAAGTCTCTTGTACATAAATCTTCATCCTCCTTTTTTTTTATTTTTTTTTGAAGTGTTGGAATCTTCCGTTTGCTAACGTCTCTTAGGATGGTACAGGGCAAACTGTTATAGGGAAAAATAAATTAAAATGAAAAAAACTACTATATGATTGATTATCCCTGTTTCTGAAGAACATAAGAAAATAAGCGAAGTGTTTGCATGGTTTTTCATTCCATGTCTGGTTAATCTTAATCACAATACTCATAGAAAAGTGTGTTTCTCATTCATGGATTGTTGGGGTCCTTTACAGGTGCGTGTCACGAACTTGCATGATGCTACTGAGCACATAGGAGAAGTCTTGAAACGTGTCAAGAATGAGCAACTTGAAAGAGCATATAAAATAAGAGACTGGTGAGCAATTGGTCAGTTATTTCTTTGTTTGTTCAATCTAGTGATTTAGTTCCTTTTGAATATAAATAGGTATACATAGCATTCTGGCCTTCTCTAGATTGTATACTTGGTTTCATCTCTTTTCATCCTAAAATCTGCATCTGTTCTTAGTCTTGTGCCAATTTCCACAATTTCAAAGACTGTATGCCTCTGTTGGTGGCTTACTTTCATTGCTTGCTCTGCCATTTGTCTGAAGTTTTGATCAAATTGAAGAATATATATACGCAAATGAATGGCTTAAAAAATTTCTCATTAAGCTTTTCTTCACTTGTTGGAAAACTTTTTCCAGCCCTCTGGTATTTTTTTAATTGCTAATTGTTTTATGGTGTTAAATACAGATGCTGTTTCGCCCTTCTTTTTTTCAGGAATGATGAAAATGATTTTCTGGTTCAGCTGTGCAAATTAACGGGGAAACTTTTGAAGGTACGATTCATCTTGAAGTGCATGATATACCATGTTCTATAATTTTAAAGTACTATCTGCGAATCAGTCACGCTATAAATATTATACTTTAATCTTGGTAATCTATGTCTCTAAACTGACAATAGTGATAATGCTCCACTGGCATACCATATATTCTTTTTAGATCTTGAGAATATGTTTGGGATCCCTGGGGGTTAATATTACTATATAATAATGAATTAGAACTCTTAGACTGAATTGAACTCAAGAAAAATCAAGTATACGCATGAAAAACTGAGAAATATGGTCCATGATTAGCACATGTTTTCTGGTGCTTTTTTGCTTGACGGCCTGCTTATTTAGTAATTAGGGGGATATGATTGTTTCTTTTTTTGCTCAGTTCAGATCTATTTAGTTTTCATTTTAAAGTCTTAGTCATATCCTTATTAATCTGGGTCGTTGTTTCCTTTAGCATATTCTTTAGGAATCCAAATCCTTGAAAGCATTAGGATTATTATGAGTTCAATGTCTTTTATGTCTAGGAGAGACTGGAACTGCTAGTGCTTCAATTCAATCTTCATTCGATTAATTTATAGTAGTTGCATTTGTGTTATGCAATTCTCTCTTCTTGTGATTCCTATAGCAATCCTAGCTGTCACCCTTGAATTCTGGGCATGATGCTTAGAAACTTTATTTTCTACTATCATTTAACATCTTTACTTGACTTTCCACCTTTTTTTTTTATCCATTTTACCCATCATATAGAACTAAGAACGTAGACCTTGCAAGCTGTCCTACATTAGTAAGGCATGGCAACTTCCTTAAGTTGTGTGTTATGCTGAGCTGGGGGGTGTGAAGGGAAGGAATATAATTGGTGTTGCCCTAAACTAACATCCTTTAGCAAATTCAACTGCACTTTAGTTGTAGTATATTACCCATGAAGGGGAACTTAGAAGACAATTATAGAAGCATTGAGCAGTTGAAACAGAATGCATAGAAAGTAGCAGATGACTTTTGGCTGGATAAGATGGATCAATGAGGCAGCAGAAAGGAGCATGAAACGTTTGAATGGTTTGCAGTGAATAAGAACTCAGGTCCATGCCTATGAGTGGCATTTTGGGCTACAGTGTAGATTTAAATTTTAGTTGCAGAGGTTGGCAGTTGAAATGGTGCTTTGAACAACAACAGAATATTGGCAGGAACACTTATTCTTCACTTATCTGCACCATTGTTGGGTTAATAGCTGAGTTAGTGTGTTGGCTCCGATACTTGACCCACACCATGCAAGGCATTTATATCTTATTTTTAGCTGCGACTTTGCGACTGAAATAAGATGCTATATGATGTGGCAGGTGTTCTTTATGGTTAAAAATGAATCTTTCATTTGTCGGTTTCATAAAATTTCTTGTCACATGAAAATTTTTCTGAAGCTTGTTTTGTCTGCGGTACAATAATTTCTTTTTCATTATTAGCTTGGGAAAAAGAAGGATTTTTCACCAGCATTTATTGAATATATGTTTCAAACATGTTACATTCAGGGTGGTGAACCGGATTTGATGACTGCAGCGAAGATGGTTCTTCATGATTGGCAGAGGGGTAAAATACCTTTCTTTATTCCTCCTCCCCAACTTGAAGATGTCTCCTTTGTGGAATCTAACACATATGGTATAGATGAGGGGGCTGAGGGGGACAGTAATAAGAAATCAGCAGCTCTTAAAGCCATGGTTGATGTCATTTCATCCCAGCAACAAAAAAGTGTACCTTTTCAAAGGAATCTTTTTAGTGAGAACGAATTAAGGGGCAACGAAAATGAGGAAGAGTTGGCTGATGATGTTGAGTTCCCATCTGAAGAAGATGAATTAGAGGAGGAAGATCAAGCAGCTGATATATAGTTGGAATATATATATATATATATATATATATATATATAGTGCTCTCATTTGGAGAGTAATTTTGAATTTTAGATAGGTTACATTTTGTTGTATGGTGCAGTTTAAGTTTAACTAAGAGTTCTATTGTAGTTATTTTGTTATAATTGGTTGCCTAATGTTACTGCCTACATAAGCTTGTTACAGGAGACGAAGAAAAGGAAAGTTTGGTGAGCCATTGTTAATAATTATACTAATAACTAAGTTACTCATTATTTAAATATATTTATAATTGACAATCATTCAAATCACCATGTTTATAAAATTCAATTTACCATTTTTCCTTTATGGATTCACTGCTATGCTTTTGCGATAAGTAAAAAATTCAATAACAAAAGCATTGACCAAAATTAGTGATACAATCAGTCAAATTAGATTGATTGGGAAGAAGCTAAGGAAAAAATATAATTAAATATAGTATCGAGCAATATTTTCCAAAACAAAGACTATCCTTGTAGTGCAAAAGCTTCAAACTTAATATTAAAGTAAAAATAAATAGAAGTAAAAAATACCTCTGGCTTATAACATTATTAATACAATAATTTAAAAGAAATATGAAATGTTGAATAGAGTTTGATATAATATTTGATTAAATCAGTATTGCCGTTAGGTGGCAAAATCAGTTTGATATAATATTAGATTAAATCAGTATCGCCATTAGGTGGTAAAATCATTCTCGATAGAATACACGCTTGGAAAGTACCTGATTATAGATTTATCAAGAAATAATGTTTCTCAATAAACAAATAAAAGAAAAAAAAAAGAAAATAACTTAAAATTAAATAAAATGTTGTGGACTTTATTTGTTTGACATTAGATTTGATTATATTTTCCCAATTCCTTCAAATGCCTCTCATACATATCCTTTCTTTCCACACTACATCATGATATCAAGAAATATGTCAATAAAAATCAGTACATTATATCAAGAAATATATCAATAAAAAAGAGCAAAACAGGGGCTTACTTGAAATTTTAATGATAATATATTACGATTACCTTGGTTTTCAATTTATGATAAACAATAAGTAATGAACTCTTTGGACGATATATTTCAGTCTCTGAATTTTCAAGATATTTTCATTTACATGGAAGGGAAATGATAACCGAATTTGAAAGCTAAAGACAGCTCACATTTGCCTTTATAACAAAATGGAACTTTCCGGAAGGGAGAAAAAGGGAAAAAAAATCCATAATTGTCATCAAAACAAAACAGGCTTTTGAACAGTTTTCATATCCGATCATGCTAGTCTTTTAGTTAATTGTCTTGGGCACAGCCATATTGAGAAACTGAAACCCAATTTGGATCACTGAGTAATTAGCACCTCTAGTCCTTTAACTTTAGAATCTGTAACTAAGTAGTCCCCCATTTAATTTTTTTTTTTAAACTCAAAACACATTAAATTATCAAAAGCTTCCTACAAAACTCTTTATGGCAGAATTATTCCCGGTTACCAGTTGATATTTGAGTATGTAGTGCTGATTGGATCAAATGCGTTAATATCATTAATCCAATTGAAAAGAATTTAAGGATTTTTTTTCTCTAAGCCTCTGTTTGGATGGGAGCAAATGAGAGTAAATGAGGGTACAATAATAGGGAGTAAATAAGAGTAGAGTGAATAGAATTTACTCTCATCTACTTTTTCTTGTTTGGTATGTGTAAAATAAAATAGTGTAGATGAGGATAACTTATTTATAAATTATAAAAGAAATATATGTATATATTTTATTTTGACATTTATACCCTCATGCTATTTTTCAATAGCTAATTTCAATAACACATAATAAATTTGCTAACCAACTCCACTTAATACTATCTACTACTATTCCCTTCCTCCATTTCCAGTTAATTAGTTGGCAAACAATCGTCGTTACTTAAAAGTAAACATTCGATTTCCTTCTTCTTTATGCTCACACTCTGGACAACAAAAAAATTTCCTGGCCTTAGTTTGATTTGCTGTGATGAAATCATAAGCCTTATATCGAAGAGTAATATCAAAGCTAATTTTCATAAGCTCGGCGTACACTTCTTGCTTTGAATAAACACGCTGTTGTGTTCTTTCAATTATAACATTTTCCTCTTTAAGAACATTGGCAACATTATCAATAGCTTTCCTAATCTCACTGTCTTCCTCTTCTTTTGCACTCTTTCTTTTCCTTTTTTTTTGGCGATGTTACAGAAACATCTTCAAAATTAGAATTTAAACATGCAATACCTGGAACTGTGGAAGGAGTTATAGGACTTTCATAATCAGGATTAGTACCATAGTCTTCTAAAGATACGATATTTGAAGCCAATAAATGATCAATTTGATTGATGGTGTTTGCATTGGTACTTGCATATTTCCCTGATCTCTCTTTTGGGGTGAAAGTAATATCACCTGTTGCTCTATCTTTACCAAATAATTCTAGCAAATTCTCATAACGGTGAATTTCAGTAAACCTCAACTTCTTAGCACTCGGATGTGCCTGTATGATATAAAATAAATCACATTATTATATAAAAGTTATTAACATAATTCTCAAAAGCACTTATTTTATGTATTCAAGTAATAGAATAATAATATGAGTTCAAACCTGTATCAATGCTTCCCATACTTCTGGTTTTGCATCAAACTTTTTCGTTATGGGACTCCAAGCAATACCGCTAAAGTGCTTAAAAATATCATAACACTCGCTGAAATTGCTTTTTAGATATTTCATTCGATTCTTTACTCTATCTTTATTAATGTGCTGTTGCCCAGTTTTTTCATGAACCTCGTCAACAACTTGTATAACGTCCCCGAATCTGCCGCTAATATGATATTATCTGCTTTGTCACCTGTCACTCCACATGTCTACTTTGGAGACCATGCCGGAGCTAGGTGACTCACGATTTTGCTCTTGAGGTTACCCTTAAAATGCGTAATACTAGGGAGAGGAATCCACATCCTTATATGACATGCTTCGTTCTCCACTACAACTGATGTGGGATCTCACAATCCACCCCCTTAGGGCTCAGCGTCCTCGCTGGCACACCAATCCGGTACCGGCTCTGATACCAATTGTAACGTCTTCGAATCCGTCGATAGTATGATATTGTCCGCTTTGCCACCTATCACTCCACATGTCTGCTTTAGAGACCATGCCAAAGGTAGGTGACTCACGATTTTGCTCTTGAGGTTACCCCTAAAATGCGTCGTACTAGGGAGAGGTATCCACATTCTTATATGGCATGCTTCGTTCTCCACTCCAACCGATATGGGATCTCACAAATTATAATACCCCAAAAACTAATAATAATAATAATAATAATAATAATAATAATAATAATAATAATAATAATAATAATAATAATAATAATAATAATGAGTAAATAAAATATCTTGAGTTTCTAGAAGAAATAATTTAGAAAAAAAAGAAGTAAAAGTTGTTGGGATTTAAAATGTTAAGTGTGTGTCACGTGTGTGTTAAAAGAATAAAAGAAAGAAGAGAAGTAGGTGGGATTTTAAAAGGATGTGTGGTTAAAATAAAAAGAAAGAAATTAAAAAAAGGGAAATCGTGGAGCAGACCATGAAAATGGAAGGAAAAATGGTGTGGCGTTAACCTCCTTGCCACGCCACCGCCGCTCACGATGCCAGCGAGGAGGCTCAAGCTCGGACCGCCGCTGCCATTGCCCTGTCCTTCGATCTCCTTAACGCCGTCGTCCTTGTTGAGGTGCCGTTCCTTTCGATTTCTTTCCCCTATCATGGCTCTCCTTCTTCTCTCTCTTTTATTTTTTGGTGTTTTCGATGGCAGTTGAGGAAGTTGGTGGTACCGACAAGTCACCCGAGCAAAGGTGATCATTCCGGCACCTTCTGTCGCCCTTCACTCACTGACAACTGGCATATCAAAGCAAGGAAGAGATTAACATTTCGGGCAAGATCCTGGTCAACTCCAGTGGCCGTTGGGCGCGTGACCACCCACCGTGGAGTCCTCGGGCCTGGATCTTCAAGTGGACGGCTTCGGTGCATGTTTTGGCGAGTCTTTGGCGAAGCTCTGGCGAGCCCAATGATGACAAAATGCAGAAAAATATGGAGATCGATGCTAACGGGTATGTGGATACAAACTACCCTTAATTTTATTCAATTTTAAATTATATGGTGAATTTTTATATTAGGCAACTATTTAAATTTAAGAAATAGTGAGAAATAATTTGAGTTAGTAATAGAAAATAATGATATAGCATGAAATAAAGGAGAATAGAAGAAGAAATTAAGTAATTAGTTGGAAAGCTAAATGATGCTATAGAAGAAGAAATTAAGTAATTAGTTGGAAAGCTAAATGATGCTTATGGAATTCCTAAGTGAAATGTGGTGATTTATTAAGAATTAAGTGTAATTGTAACATTCTAATAATAAATATACATGTTATGATGGAATTGAGTTAAAGATAATATATGGGTATGAAATTATATATAAAACATAATGAAATTCATGAGAGTAACAAAAAGATATTTATATAAATTAAGTGTTAATTAGATATATACTAACATACGTGGTGTTAGAAAGATAATTAGCTTAGAACAAAGCATGAAGAGATTGGTGAGTGTAAAAAATTATATGTTGGCCGAATTATATATAATGGTATATGAATTGAGGAACTAATATTAAATAGTATTTTACGTATAAAATACGTTATATTAATTTAGAGAAGTATAATTAGAATAATTCGAGTTAAATAAACTTATTAACATAAAATGCATTATAGGTATATAAATCTAAATAGTAATGTAACACGGTGTGACTATATATATATGTAAGGCCCCTAACATGACCCTAATTTAATTTGCATATTTGTATGATTAAGTTAAAGGGATAAATTAGCATGCTATTATATTAATTGCATGAAAATAAATAAAAGAATATGGTTTAATAGTATTGGAGGATGTAATTGAAGTAAATAGGTGTTAATTTGGGGTTAATTTCTAATTATGGCTTTTTGGTGGCCAATTGTAAATAAAAGCATTTAATTCAAGGTTAATTTGGAAGATTGAATTAATTGGTAGCTTGAATTAAGAAAAAGAGTTAGTGGAGGGGTCTTACTATAACATGCATAAAGGTTTGTGCTTTTGTTTGACATGCAATTTTACAAAGGACTAAAGAGGGGATTGTTAAGTTAGTATAAAAGGCTTGAGTTAGTGGAATTTGTAGGTGTCTTGTGTTAGTGAAAATCGGCAGTGAAGAGTGGAGAAAACCAGAAATAGATCACCTTCTTCTTCCTTTTGATTTCCAATGTTTCATCTTAAATGCATTGAGGATGATGTTTGTTGGTTAAGCAAGAGTAAAATGCAGTAAATTAAGGTAATCAAACTCTTAATTTAACCCTCCATCATCTTCATCTTCTTCTTCTTTATCAAGTTAACTTAGAACAGTGTATTTGCTAGAAATTTAAATGATAATGGTGATGGAATTGTGAAGGAGAAGAGGAAGGAAGAAGGAACAAAGGAAAAGGAATTGATAGAGGTTGAAGACCTTGGGTTTATCAGCTAAGGTATGGGAATTTAGGCTGCTCATTTTGCATGTGAGAAAGATTGTTGGAATTGAGTGGAATTTACAGAACTAAATTTACGTTTTCTGGAAATTTAAAGATGTGAGGTTGAAGAAGAAGACTAATCTTCACGAGTCGTGAATGACTTCACGAGTCGTGAACATTAGTCCGACTCGTGAAGCTCTTCACGAGTCGTGAAGTGCATTCTTTCTTCTTCACTCGTGAGTTTCTTCACGAGTCGTGATGTAGCCTTTCTTCTCCACTCGTGAACTCTTTCACGAGTCGTGAGTTTTATCTTATTTGCTTCACTCGTGAAGTCCTTCACTAGTCGAACCCCCTTCACGACTGAACGACCTGTCTGGAATGTTTTGCTCATAAGTTGAGCTATAGAACAGCAAATTGAATGATTCTTTTTGCATTGAAAAATAGACTTCCATACCTATATTTCATATGAAGAAACCTAAGATTAAATCTGTCTCTAAGTACATGTAATCTAGGGTTGAATCCAAACTTGTTCTTCTAGACTGTTCAAGGTAACAGAAATTATAATTATGTGCAAATCATTGCTACACTTGATTATATGATCTTTAAATTGATTGAGACAGATAGTTGCTTATGTGATAGTAAAGTTAATTGAATAAGGCATGTAATATGACTATCAATGAAGGATTTATATGAATACAGGTGCATTCAACTGTGTATATAAATAGTGACTATTGGTTAAATATCTAACCTATACATGTAATTAGTCCTGTGCATGATGGTCATATGCTAAATTGATATATATATATACACATGTAAATCCTATGATATGAAAGTGCACTTATTGACATGTACCTATGCTATAGAATAGAAACTATATTAGTATGAATGTGGCATGTGTATGTGCCCATATGAAAACATGTTGATATGTTGCATAGCACATGACCTGAATGGTGATAAAGGTATAAATGTGTGTTGGAAACATGCTCATAAGAATAAATCAACTATATGCGAATGTACTCACAGGTATGTACATTTATGATTATGTATATGAGTGTATGAGCATGTAATTGCCCTATGAGATGGAAAATGAATTAGCATGACTGTGAGCATAAGAAATGCTTAATGAGAACATGATCAAGTATATGATATGAAGATTATATGTCATGCATATATGTTATGATGCAAGTTATATAGTCATACAGATTTGAATAAGCCAGATGCATATCTTGGCATGTGAAATGTGCATATATCTGATTATGCACCATAGAATCCATAGTTATATAAGACTATGTATATGTGCACAACATTATGCTATGAATACAGTATTAATATGTGAATTGAACTCGAATATAGTTCTGCCTGCGATACAGTTTTAGTTGTGGATAGATAGGCGCCTATAGGGAAATTGCAGCTGCCATAGTTGGCCCGATTGGGTCCATCGTATAGATGATCCCGTTTGGATTATGATCATCCCCGTTTGGGTTGAAAGGCTACCCCTTTTGGGTATGCTTGACCGGTCCATAGTATAGTTTGGCCCCGTTTGGGTCTATAGATTTGATATCTTTGGATATCCTTCTTTGATACCGATGTGTATCCATAGTTCCCGTTATCCACCGATAAAGCTAAGGCAGGCTAAACGTTATTCATAGTAATGATAAAGAAATTAAACAGTTAAAGTGAATTAACTAAAGATTGATAATGTGGATCATAATGTTGTTTTACCACAGGAATTATGCTTTAATTGAATATGTTTACATGGGAAATTGCTGTCTATATAAACTATGAATATGAGTATAATTGTTACTCTTCTGGGTACAATGACTTGGAACATGAAAGAATATGCTATGCTTTAAAGTATTTGGTATTAAAGATATGATATGTTGCATATGTTATTTAATTGTATACATTGTATATGTATGTTTGATGACCTGTGTGTGTGTGGTCATCCATCTGTAGATATTCCCCACTAAGCTTTGTAGCTTAGCACGGGTTATTTTATCCGTGTAGGTTCAAATAGCAAGACTTTTGTTGAGGGACGTTCTCTGCATCAGGAAGGGCCAACCATCGACTGATAGCCTTGATGTAGGATATTTTTGTAATATAATAATCATATGTTTTGTATAAAGGCCAGTTATTTTATGCTATGTATAAAACTATGTGGAATATTGTAACTCACCTAGTAGTGAAGCTAAGACAGAATATGTGTGCATGTGGTATGCATAAAGTAATATTCATATAGTCTAGTATGCATGTTAATAGGTATGAAATGGAAAACAGGAATAGACTTGTAGTACGAATACAGGCATATGAAACCTTGTGGCATGATTAATGGCTAAATGATGACATATTGAACATGTTGCATAAGCATGATTATTAGTAGTCATGATACATGTATTAATGGGGTATTTGCATAGGGGGTGCTACAATATAAGTGAACAAAAGAGTGAAATAAATTGATATAAATTAACGTTGTGAATTAATGTAATATGAATAGTTTATAAATTGAGTTGAAAAGTAGTAGAGTATAGCACTACGGTGCCTACAATAGTAAATGATGTTGATGGAACAAAGAAGAAATAATGATCAAATAAAGTTATTAAAGATAAAGGAAATGATAGATACCATGGGTATATATATATGTAGATGATACTATTTAATTGTCTTTAATGATAATATTATATTTGCCCTTAGTAAAATTAGATAGGAATTGGGATAATCGGATAAGGTTGGCATGCCAATTAGAGAACTTTTAATGCGGCGCCTTGATATGTAACGCCGGATTGGATGGCTCCGAGAGCTCTTCTGGTGTATGTAATTAAATTGAGTTGTGAATTGGATGGATCCGAGAGCTGAATCCACAACTGCATATATATATATATATATGTGTGTGTGTGTGTGTGTGTGTGTGTAATTAAATTGAGTTGTGGATTGGATGGCTCCCAGAGCTGAATCCACAACTGCATATATATATATGTGTGTGTGTGTGTGTGTGTGTGTGTGTAATTAAATTGAGTTGTGGATTGGATGGCTCCGATAGTTAAATCCACAATTGCATTTATATATATATGTGTGTGTGTGTGTGTGTATATAATTAAATTGAGTTGTGGATTGGATGACTTCGAGAGCTGAATCCACAACTGCATTTATATATATATATGTGTGTGTATATAATTAAATTGAGTCGTGGATTGGATGGCTCCGAGAGCTGAATCCACAACTGTATTTATATATATATATGTGTGTGTGTGTGTGTGTGTGTGCGTGTAATTAAATTGAGTTGTGGATTGGATGGCTCCGAGAGCTGAATCCACAACTACATGTGTATATATATATGTGTGTGTGTGTAGA
Source organism: Excoecaria agallocha (assembly GCA_037975025.1). Lineage (NCBI taxonomy): Eukaryota > Viridiplantae > Streptophyta > Magnoliopsida > Malpighiales > Euphorbiaceae > Excoecaria > Excoecaria agallocha. Next base: position 35,051 of record CM075806.1, on the reverse strand, counting down.
AATGCATATGCTTAATAGAAAAATTGCATATATTGATTGAGAAAATTGTTAGAAGAGAATTGGATGGTTCCGAGAACTCGATCCCTTAATTATATCCCGTTTATCTAGCTCGTTGCAATTCCGCTGGATTTTACTAGGGGCAAAATCGTAATCTTATATGAAACTGAGATAAAAGAATAATTATGATAATTTGAATGCCATAAATGTAAATAAATAATAAATAATATGGAAAATAAGATCAATGGGATGAGTAAGAGTAAAACTGTGATAAAATAAGGGTAAATTGGCTAGTTGGACCAAAAGAGTAATATGAAACTTAAATTGGCTAAATAAGACAGAGGGATAAAAATGTAATTAGTCAAAAATTAAGGGACTAAATTATAAGTTTACCACCTTTGGGAAATTCAAAGAATCAAAATGTAATTTGTACATTGAAAAGTCAATAAGAGCCAAATAAAGCCAAATGAGTCAAAATATAAATTAATTAGAGAAAATAGTAAATTTGAATATTAATATAGCTTGAATAGACAAGCTAAGAAGGATAAAATCGTCATTAATAAGAATCTTAACGATAAAAATGTAATTCGTCATCATGAGAGAAATTTTAGGATCTAAATTGTAATTTATGCACTTAATTTAAATTAAAGGATAAATGAAGTTAAATTAGTTAAAGCTATGATCAAAATTGGGCAAGTTAAGAAAAAGTCAATTTCAGAAAAATTGAGAAATTAATTAGAAAGAAAAAATGATAAAGAGATCTAAAGTAAATTATGTATATATTAAGAATAAGTCATGGATTTATGTAATAGAAGGAGATTACAAGAATTTGATTTGTGATTTTCTAATGAATGAGGAAAGAAATGTAATCAAATAAAAAAAAAATAAAGATAATAAAAATTGAAGATAAAATTTAATCGAATGAAATTTTGAGTAGTTGTATCCACCACTAAGCACATAGTTGCTTAGCGTGCGGTTGTTGACTGCGCGCAGGAACAGAAGATTCGGGTTATGAAGAAGAAATTTCGATCGGCATGTACATAAAGATAATGAGATCGCATAAACTGAGGTATCACAACTTTATATTTAATGCCTGATATTTTATAATTAGAGTTATTATTGTTTTAGTAAATGATTTTGGATTCATAGATATATGCGCATATCTGACTAGTATATCTATATAATGTAAGGATATATGGATGAGAGTAGGGGATTACATTTAGATTGTAATGTCCCGGGATCCGTCGGTAGTACGATATTGTCCGCTTTGCCACCTGTCACTCCACATGTCTGCTTTGGAGACCATACCGGAGCTAGGTGACTCACGGTTTTGATCTTAAGGTTACCCCCAAAATGCATCGTCACTCTATATGTCTACTTTTGAGACCATGCTGGAGTACAATATTGTCCTCTTTGGGCGTCCACTGACCCCTCAAGGTTTTGTTTTGCGCAGCGGCAAAATGTGTTGTCACTCCACATGTTTGCTTTTGAGACCATGGCGGAGTACAATATTGTCCTCTTTGGGTGTCCACTGACCCCTCAAGGTTTTGTTTTGTGCAGCGGCAAACGCGTCGTCACTCTACATGTCTGCTTTTGAGACCATGTCGGAGTACAATATTGTCCTCTTTGGGCATCCACTGACCCCTTAAGGTTTTATTTTGTGCAGCGGAAAACGCATCGTACTAGGGAGAGATATCCACATCCTTATATGGCATGCTTTGTTCTCCACTCCAATCGATGTGGGATCTCACAATCCACCCCCTTTAAGGCCCAGCATCCTCGCTGGCACACCGATCCGGCACCGGCTCAGATACCAATTGTAATGTCCCCGGATCCATCGCTAGTACGATATTGTCTGCTTTGCCACCTATCTACTTTGGAGACCATGCCAAAGCTAGGTGACTCACGGTTTTACTCTTGAGGTTACCCCCAAAACTCGTTGTCACTTTACATGTCTGCTTTTAAGACCATGCCGGAGTACAATATTGTCCTCTTAGGGCGTCCACTGACCCGTCAAGGTTTTGTTTTGCTTAGTAGCAAATGCGTCGTCACGATATTGTTCTCTTTGCCACCTGTCACTCCACATGTCTGCTTTGGAGACCATGCTGGAGCTAGGTGACTCACGATTTTGCTCTTGAGGTTACCCCCAAAACGCGTCGTCACTCCACATGTCTGCTTTTGAGACCATGCCGGAGTACAATATTGTCCTCTTTAGGCGTCCACTGACCCCTCAAGTTTTTGTTTTGCGCAGAGGCAAACGCATCGTCACTCCACATGTCTGCTTTTGAGACCATGTCGGAGTACAATATTGTCCTCTTTGGGCGTCCACTGACCCCTCAAGGTTTTGTTTTGCGCAGTGGCAAATGCATCATACTAGGGAGAGGTATCCACATCCTTATATGACATGCTTCATTCTCCACTCCAACCGATATGGGATCTCACAATCCACCCCCTTAGGGCCCAGCATCCTCGCTGGCATACCAATCCGGTACCAGCTTTGATACAAATTGTAGCATCCCTAGATCCACTGGTAGTACGATATTATCCGCTTTGCCACCTGTCACTCCACATGTTTGCTTTGGAGACTATGCCGGAGCTAGGTGACTCACGATTTTGCTCTTGAGGTTACCCCCAAAAAGCATTGTCACTCCACATGTTTGCTTTTGAGACCATGTTGGAGTACAATATTGTCCTCTTTGGGCATCCACTGACCCCTCAAGGTTTTGTTTTGCACAGCAGCAAATGCATCATCACTTCATATGTTTGCTTTTAAGACCATGCCGGAGTATAATATTGTCCTCTTTGGGCATCCACTGACCCCTCAAGGTTTTGTTTTGCGCAGCGACAATTGCGTCGTCACTTCACATGTCTGCTTTTGAAACCATGTCGGAGTACAATATTGTCCTCTTTGGGCATCCACTGACCCCTCAAGGTTTTGTTTTGTGCAACGACAAATGCGTCATACTAGGGAGAGGTATCCACATCCTTATATGGCATGCTTCGTTTTCCACTCCAACCGATGTGGGATCTCACAACTTGATTCAATGCATTTGTTGTAAACGTGCCATTTACTCGATTTTCAATAGTATGTTGGTACAATAGAGCACTTATTAGAATGTCATCCATGCTGGTACTCCACCGTAGTATTGGAGTCTTTCCTTTTTCCAACTTATTTCTATTTCTCCCATTCTCCTTTGTTGTCTCACTTGCCATCTATATAGTTTTTTCAATCAAGTATCAAGCAATGCTTGAAACAAGACATGTATGTTTTTATCAAACAACAAAACATGCATACCTTTCAATGAGTTATCATTTCAATCAAGTATCAAATATTACAAACATTAAATGAAAAATAACTAAAACATCAAAATTATAATTAATCAATTTTTGTTTGAAACATAATCAAACCACATTGCAGTTGCAATGTTATCTCTTAACTCAACACCTAATCGAGTATCCTCATTATCTCCAACTTGTGTATTGATTTCCTCTCTATTTAACAGATCAGCGTCTACTTCATTAATTAATCGATTATCGGGATCTATTCCCATAAAAAATTGTGTAAGATTGCACAAGCTAAAATAATTTCACATTGGAATTCAAATGAATAAGTTTTTTCATTTGAGCTTCTAATTATTGGAAATCGCTTCTTTAAAACTCCAAATTCTCTTTCAATTGCATTAAGCAATGAAACATGTCACAAATTAAAAATTTCTTTTGCATTTTTAGGGCCTCGAGATGAATATTCCTTTAGGTGATATCGCACGCCTCTATAAGGAGCAATGAGACAGCTTCTAAGCATAAACCCCGCATCAACAAGGTAATACTTCCTAAAATCCAACAAAATACTTTTAGTGTAATATTCCAATCAAATAATAAACTTACAAGCTAAAATCCAAATATTACCTGTTGGCATTTTCAAGTTATCTTTCCTAGTTAGTGCATTTTTAATAATTCTAGAATCAGAAGCTGATCCTTCCCATCTAGCCAAGATGTAAGTAAATTTCAAATCAAATAAACATACAACAAGAACATTTTGTGTTGGGTATTCCTTTTTACCACGAAATCTTGGTGCATCTGTATTTGATACCTTAACTAGAATATAAGTTCCATCAAGTGCACCGATACAATCCTGTATCAATGTCATTATTACCATTTAATAATAACAATCCTATTAGAAAGTTGATGAGACATTTTATTTACCTTGAAGTATGGAAACCATCTTTCATTGCTTTGAATCTCAGGGGGGATCTCAGAACCATCAGGTTGTTTTAGATATTCATCTTCAAGTGATATCACAACATGTAATACCGAATGAAATTGTCTAAATATAGTTTCGATTGATCGATGAAAAAAGCATGATAGAGTACGTAGTTTGAAATTATGTGCAATGATAGTGAGAAATGCGACAACTTTCTCCTCAACAGAATCATGTACACTATCTTTGAGTCTACCACTATTTCGAAGTTTATCACATAAAAACAGGAAGGTTTCTGCCTTCATGCGAAGCAAATTATGACAATCTACATCACTATTTTTCAAATAATGTAATATTTCTTTTTGTACTTTTTCTCTCTCCTGAGCTATTAAGGTTTTCCCTATGATAGGTCGGGAAATGAATTTTGGACGAAGGTAGATATAATGTGCAATATGACAAATTAGTTGAATAATAGCTAGTTTCCTTGTTCTATCCCAATCATCCAACTCATCATCCGAATCATCTTCTTGAAGGGATTGAGAATGTAAATTATCCATGTTATCCCACCTTAATATATTCCTAGCATTATAATATACAATAAAATATTAACATGATGTTATCATTAAATAAACAATTGTCATAGCTTACTATTTTAATGAAAATAAAACTTAAAAGAAAGTATTTACATAGCTATATATGCTGCAAATAGAAAATAAAATATTTACATAGCTATGTATGCTACAAATAGAAAATAAAACTTAAAAGAAAATATTTACATAGCATACTATTTACATAGCAATGTATGCTGTAAATAGAAAATAAAATATTTACACAGCTTACTATCAAATTGCCATGATTTAGTCATTCATTCTTAACCCTGAATACTACAACCCTTTTGCTTCTTTACATATTCTCTCAAATAAAATAATAAATTACATATGAGAAATAGCCACCCATTAGCTTAGGTCACCAAAATAATACTAGATTATAGAACGAGACAAAATCTTGACTAGGTTCATTTGCCTTATATATTTGCAATTTCATGGACTAACAATTATTTTATAACAGATATTTTTACAATTCCTTGAAACAGATCACCGCATGATACCCAAATAAAAATTTTATGCAAATTTCTTGGGCGATGCATTATAGAAATCTTAGAGGTAAAATTAAAATTGTGATAAGGAAAAGGAACGTACAAAGAATTGAAGGCGGTACTGGAAAAATGATATCAGCCTTGTTGAGGTAGGTCCACAGACAATGAAAAAGAAGCAGAGTTATGGTAATTGTCAAGATCAATTACCTGAGGTTTTGCTATTGTCCATCTCAATTTTGTCTATAGAAAGCATGCAGATCTGTGTGATGGAGTCGAAAGAGAACTGAATGATAGGAGAGTGAAAGAGAGAGTGAACGATGCCCAGTTTATAGTTAAGAAAACAGGGACAATTTTGACATTCCATATTTTACCCTATTTTTTTCTGTGAGTTACTCCCATATACTCCCAAATTGGGAGTAACTTTTTTTAGAGATATAGAGTAAGAAGTTACTTCCATCTACTCTCATTTACTCTGCAATTTTTACAAAATAAACAGAGTAACTAAGTTACTCCCATATACTCTACCTCCATCTACTCGCATCTACCTCCATCCAAACAATGTCGAATAGTAGCCCAAGCATTCATCATCATATGAGAATTATGATATCAATTTTGTATAATAGCTATTATCTTATAAATTCATTATTATTAGTTTGAAGATTTGGTAATAAATAAATAAAAATTAGTAAATCCACTTCTTTCAAATTAGAGAAGAGTATTTACTGTGTATATATTAAATTTGCAATGTACTGATGCAGTTACCAATATGCTAATTGGAGGAGAAAAATCATCTCTAATTAGAAAATAATATATACTTATAATTATTATACTATCTTTATTTTTAAAATTTGATTTAATTTTTTTCCATTGGAATTTTTGTACTATCAAATGTGCCAGCAAACAATAAAATGATTAAGAAAGTTAGAAGAATTATTCTCTACCCTAAAACCTTTTAACCAGCATCCGTTTTGTAGCTAACCTATTCTAAAATTCATGCTTATTCATTTATAAGCTATTTATTTCTTTTGGAAAAGGTTCTTCAAATATTGATGAGATTAGATCATAGAGTAGAGAGTGAGGGATTTGCATGAGAGTGAGCTACAAATTTTAGAAGATAAGAGTATACATGTAATTGCATTAGTATAATCCACATCAACATCCTATATGGCATTTGATTCAAGGTTGATTCCCAATCAGCATTACATTCTCAAGTATCAACTGGTAACCGAGATTAATTTTGCCATGAGGAGTTTGTGGGAAGCTTTTGATAATTTAAGGGTTTTGAGTTAAAAAAATTTAAATGAGGGACTAATTAGTTACAAAGTCTAAAGTTAAAGGGTCAGAGGTGCTAATTACTCTTTGGATCACATTATAGCTGTCTAAAATAAGACTTATTATAACTCATTTGCGACAGGCTAAAATAAGATTTTAAAGAAATCATCTCAAGCATAGGCTCCTAGAATTAGACCGAAATAACATAATGAATATGATATAATTTTTTCTTGCTCATTCACTTTTTATCACTAACTAATGAAATTTTATCCACTTCAAAGCCAAATATTATTAGGGTGCCAAAAGCATAGTAACCTTAAATTGATTTAGAAATCAAGTGTAACAAGCCTTTAATTGAAATTGATAAATAAGTATTATTCATGTAAATTTTAGAGTGGAAGAGGTAAATCAAAGACAAGCCTTGCTGATTAAGATATTTTCATCACTCAATTTAAAAAAACTTAGGCATAATATTTGAATTCTGACAGTTATTAAAGGTACCGACTTGCAGAGGATTCTGAAGCCTAAAGAATGGCAAAATAAGAACTTGCTGACATCTATTTCTTAGTTTTTTTAACCAAAAATCAGAGGCATACCCCATTGACTTTTTGACTTAGTTTTTAAACAAAAACTAAAAGGAGGTACCCTTTGTATTTTTCCTCAATTTTTCAACAAAAACTCAAAGGGGTACCCCTCTGCCCTTTGGCCTCAGTTTTCTAACAAAAACTTATAGGGGTAGCATTTGCATTTTTTCTCAAGTTTCTCATTTTTTCAACCAAAATTCAAAGGGGTACCCCTTTGGCTTTTTGACTCAGTTTTTCAACAAAAACTCAAAGGGTACACCCTTTGCATTTTTTCTCAATTTTTCAACGAAAACTCGAAAGGGTACCTATTTGCCTTTTTTCTTTAGTTTTTTATCCAAAACTTAAAGGAGTACCACTTTACATTTTTTTATCAGTTTTTCAACCAAAACATAAAGAGGATACCCTTTCCATTTCTCGTCAGTTTTTTAGTCAAAACTCAAAGGGATACTATCTTTCATTGCTCTGAATCTCAGGGGATACCCTTTTCATTTTTAGTCAGTTTTTCAACAAAAACTCATAGGGTTACCTTTTGCATTTTTCCTCAGTTTTTCAACCAAAATTAAAAAGGGTACCCCTTTGGCTTTTTGACTGAGTTTTTCAACAAAAACTCAATGGAAGTACCATTTGCATTTTTTTCTTAATTTTTTAACGAAAACTTAAAGGGGTACTTTTTTTTCCTTTTGCCTCAATTTTTCATCCAAAACTCAAAGGGATACCCCTTTGCATTTTTTCTCAGTTTTTCAACCAAAACTTAGAGGGGTACCGCTTTGACTTTTTAACTTAGTTTTTCAACAAAAACTAAAAGGGTGCACCCTTTGTATTTTTCCTCATTTTTTCAACAAAAACTCAAAGGGGTACCCCTCTGCCCATTTCATCAGTTTTTAACCAAAAATTCATAGGGGTAGCATTTGCATTTTTCCTTAGTTTTTCAACAAAAATTCAAGGGGTAGCCCTTTGAATTTTTGACTCAATTTTTCAACAAAAACTCAAAGAGGGTACCCTTTGCATTTCTACTCAATTTTTTAATAAAAACTCAAAAGGGTACCTATTTGCCTTTTGCCCCAATTTTTTATCCAAAACTCAAAGGAGTACCTCTTTATATCTTTCCTCACTTTTTACAGCAAAACATAAAGGGGGTACCCTTTCCATTTTTCATCAATTTTTCATTCAAAACTCAAAGCCTTTGTATTTTTTCTCAGTTTTTCAACCAAAACTCAGAGGGGTACTTTGTTGAGTTTTTGGCTCAATTTTTTAACAAAACTCAAAAGGGTACCCTTTATATTTTTTCTCAGTTTTTAAATAAAAATTCAAAGTGGTACCCTTTTTCGTTTTTCCTCAGTTTTAAACCAAAACTCTAAGAGCTATCTGTTTGAATTTTTGGCTCAGTTTTTCAACAAAAACTCAAAGGGGGTACCTTTTGCATTTTTCCTTAATTTTCAACAAAAATTCAAAGGGGTACACTTTTTATTTTGACTCAGTTTTTCATCTAAAACTTAAAGGGGTACCCCTTTGTATTTTTTATCAGTTTTTCAACCAAAACTCAGAGGGTACCCTTTTACTTTTTGACTCAGTTTTTCAACAAAAACTAAAAGGGTATACCTTGTATTTTTTCTCAAATTTTTATCAAAAACTCAAAGGGGTACTGCTCTGCCCTTTTTATCAGTTTTTCAACAAAAATTTATAAGGGTAGCATTTGCAATTTTGCTTAGTTTTTCAACCAAAATTCAAGGGGGAAGCCCTTTGGATTTTTGACTCAATTTTTCAACCAAAACTCAAAGAGGGTACCCTTTGCATTTTTACTCAATTTTTCAACAAAAACTCAAAGTAGTTCCTATTTGCCTTTTATCGCAATTTTTTATCCAAAACTCAAAGGAGTACCCTTTTACATTTTTCTTCTGTTTTTTCACCAAAACACAAATGGGGTACCCTTTCCATTTTTCGTCAGTTTTTCATGCAAAACTCAAAGCCTTTGTATTTTCCTCAGTTTTTCAATCAAAACTCAGAGGGATATCTTGTTGACTTTTTGGCTTAGTTTTTCAAGAAAAACTCAAAATGTTACCCTTTGTATATTTTCTCAGTTTTTCAATACAAATTCAAAGTGGTAACCTTTTTCCTTTTCCTTAGTTTTTCAACCAAAACTCAAAGGGCTATCTCTTTGGATTTTTGGCTCAGTTTTTAAACAAAAACTTAAAGGGGGTACCTTTTGCATTTTTCCTTAATTTTTATACAAAAACTCAAAGGGGTGCCCCTTTTCCTTTTGACTCAGTTTTTCATCCAAAACTCAAAGGGTTACCCTTTTGTATTTTTCCTCAGTTTTTCAACCAAAACTCAGAGGGGTACCCTTTTGAGTTTTTGACTCATATGTTCAATAAAAACTCAAAGGTGTACTGTTTTGATTTTTGACTCAGTTGTTCAATCAAAACTCAAAGGGGTGCCCCTTTAAGTTTCTAGCTAAGTTTTTTCTACCAAAACTAGAATGGGTATCCCTTTGGCTTTTGACCCTGTTTGTTACAAAAACCTAAATGGGTGCGCCCTTGACTTTTTTGCTCAGCTTTTTATCCAAAACTAAAAGGGGTGACCCTTTTGTTTTTGACTTAGCTCTTTAACCAAAACTAAAAGGGGTACCATTATGAGTTTTTAGCTCAGTTTTACAGCCAAAACTCAAAGGGATACCTCGTTGGTTTTTGACTCAGTTTTTCAACAAGAACTCAAAGGGGTACCCCTTTGAGTTCTTGGCTCTTTTTTTCACCAAAAACTTAAAGGGGTACCCGTTTGGTCTTTGGCTCAGTTTTTTAACAAAAATTCAAAGGGTTACCACTTTGAGTTTTTGGCTCAGATTTTCAAGCAAAATTCAAAGGGGTACCCCTTTGGTTTTTAACTTAGTTTTTCAATCAAAACTCAAAAGGGTACACCTTTGAGTTTTTTGCTCATTTTTTTAGCCAAAACTTAAAAGGGAACCCCTTTGTTGTTTAACTTTGTTTTCTAACCATAACTTAAAGGGATACCCCTTTGAGATTTTGGCTTAGTTTTTCATGCTAAAATCAAATGGGTAGCCCTTTGGTTTTTGACTAAGCTTTTGAAACAAAACTCAAAGGGGTACCCCTTTGAGTTTTTGGCTCAGTTTTTCAGCCAAAAATCAAAGGGGTACCCTTTTGGTTTTTGACTCAGTTTTTAAACCAAAAACTCAAAGGGGTAACCCTTTGAGTTTTTGGCTCATTTTTTCTTCCAAAACTCAAAGGGGTAGCCGTTTTGTTTTTGACTCAGCTCTTCAACCAAAACTCAAAGGGGTACCCCTTTGAGTTTTTGGCTCAGATATTCATGATAAATTCAAAGGGGTAGCCCTTTCTTTTTTGACTTAGTTTTTCAATAAAAACTCAAAGGGGCACCCCTTTGAGATTGTGATTCATTTTTTCGTCAAAAATCAAAGGGGTGCTCATTCGGATTTTGTCAAAGTTTTTCAACCAAAACTCAAAGGGGTACTGGTCATTTTTTCAGCCAAAACATTAAGGCGTACACCTATGGTTTTTGATTTAGTTTTTCAAGCAAAATCCAAAGGGGTACCCCTTTGAGGTTTTGGCTCAGATTTTCAAACAAAACTCAAAGGGGTACCCCTTTGGTTTTTGGCTCAGTTGTTCAATCAAAACTCAAAGGGGCACCCTTTTAAGTTTTTGGCCAAGTTTTTCTGCCAAAACTAGAAAGGGTACCCCTTTGGCTTTTGACCTAGTTTGTTACAAAAACTTAAAGGGGTGCGCCTTTAAGTTTATGGCTTAGTTTTTTATCAAAAACTAAAAGGGGTACCCTACTGGTTTTCTGCTCAGTTCTTCAACCAAACCTGAATGGGTTGCCCCTATGAGTTTTTTGCTCAGTTTTGCAGCCAAAACTCAAGGGGTACCCCTTTGGTTTTTGACTCAATTTTTCAACCAACACTCAAAGGGGTAACTCTTTTAGTTTTTGGCTCTTTTTTTCACCAAAAATTCAAAGGGGTACCTGTTTGGTATTTGACTCAGTTTTTCAGCCAAAACTCAAAGGGGTATCGCTTTGAGTTTTTGGCTCAGAATTTCAAGCAAAATTCAAGGGGGTACCCCTTTTGTTTTTGACTTAGTTTTTCAATCAAAACTTAAAGGGGTACTCCTTTGAGTTTTTTTTCCTCATTTTTTTCAGCTAAAACTCAAGGGGGTACTCCTTTGTTCTTTGACTAAGTTTTCCAACCAAAACTCAAAAGGGATACCCCTTTAAGATTTTGGCTCAGTTTTTCATGCTAAAATCAAAGGAGTACCCCTTTGATTTTTTACTTAGTTTTTCAACCAAAACTCAAAGGGTACCCCTTTAAGTTTTTTTCCTCATTTTTTCGGCCAAAACTCAAAGGGGTACCCCTTTGTTGTTTGACTAAGTTTTCCAACCAAAACTCAAAAGGGATACCTCTTTGAGATTTTGGCTCAGTTTTTCATACTAAAATCAAAGGAGTACCCCTTTGATTTTTTGGCTCAGTTTTTTAGCAAAAAATTAAAGGGATACCCCTTTTGTTTTTGACTCAGTTTTTAAACCAAAAACTCAAAGGAGTAACCCTTTGAGTTTTTGGCTCTTTTTTTTCTGCCAAAACTCAAAGAGCTAGTCGTTTTGCTTTTGACTCAGCTCTTCAACCAAAACTCAAAGGGGTACCCCTTTGAGTTTTTGGCTCAAATATTCAACATAAATTCAAAGGGGTACCTCTTTATTTTTTTTACTCAGTTTTTCAATAAAAACTACAAGGGGTACCCCTTTAAGATTTTAGCTCATTTTTTTGTCAAAAATCAAAGGGGTGCTCCTTTTGGTTTTTGGCAAAGTTTTTCAACAAAAACTCAAAGGGATACCCCTTTATTTTTTGACTCAGTTTTTCAACCAAAACTCAAAGTGGCACCCCTTTGAGATTTTGGCTCATTTTTTTGGCCAAAAATCAAAGGGGTTCTCCTTTGGTTTTTGACAAAATTTTTCAACCAAAACTCAAAGGAGTACCCCTTTGTGTTTTTGGCTCAAATTTTCAAGCAAAACTCAAAGGGGTAGCCTATTGGTTTTTGACTCAGTTGTTCAATCAAAAGACAAAAGGGCACTGTTTTAAGTTTTTGCTTTAGTTTTTCAGTCAAAACTAGAAGGGCTACCTTTTGGCTTTTGACCTAGTTTGTTACCAATACTTAAACGGGTGCACCTTTGAGTTTTTGGCTGAATTTGTCATCAAAAACTAAAAGGGGTACCCCTTTGATTTTTGACTCAGTTTTTAAACAAGAACTGAAAGGGGTACCTCTCTAATTTTTTTAGCTCAGTTTTATAGCCAAAACTTAAAAGGGTACCCCTTTGATTTTTTGGCTCATTTTTTTTTTGCCAAAACTCAAAGGGGTACCCATTTTGTTTTTGACTCACCTCTTCAACCAATACTCAAATGGGTTCCTCTTTGAGATTTTGGCTTAGATTTTCAAGAAAAATTCAAAGGGGTACCCCTTTATTTTTTGACTCAGTTTTTCAACCAAAACTCAAAGGGGTATTGCTTTGAGAGTTTGGCTCTTTTTTTTTTTTTCCGTCAAAAATCAAAGGGGTGACCTTTTGGATTTTGCCAAAGTTTTTCAACCAAAACTCAAAGGGTTACCCCTTTGTGTTTTTGACTCATTTTTTCAGCCAAAACTCAAAGGCGTACACCTTTGGTTTTTAACTCAATTTTTTAACCAACACTTAAAGGGGTACCCGTTTGGTCTTTGACTCAGTTTTTCAACCAAAACTCAAAAGGGTACCCCTTTGTTGTTTGAATCAGTTTTCCAACCAAAACACATAAGGGATACCACTTTTAGGTTTTGGTTCAGTTTTTCAGGCTAAAATCAAAGGGGTACACCTTTGGTTTTTGACTCAGTTTTCAACCAAAATTCAATGGGGTACCCCTTTGAGTTTTTGGCTCAGATTTTCAAGCAAAACTCAAAGGCGTACCCTTTTAGTTTTCGACTCAGTTGTTCAATCAAAACTCAAAGAGGAACCGCTTTGAGTTTCTGCTTCAGTTTTTAGCCAAAACTAGAATGGGTACCCCTTTGGTTTTTGACCCAATTTGTTACCAATACTTAAAAGGGTGCGCCTTTAAGTTTTTGGCTCAGTTTAAAAAAAAAACGAAAAGGGGTACCCCTTTGGGATTTTGGCTCAGTTTTTTAGTCTAAAAATCAAAGGGGTACCCCTTTGTGTTTTGGCTTTTGACCTAGTTTGTCACCAAAACTTAAAAGGGTGCGCCTTTGAGTTTTTAGCTCAGTTTTTCATAAAAAAATTAAAAGGGGTACCCCTTTGATTTTTGACTCATTTTTTTAACCAAAACTCAAAGGGGTACCCCTCTGAGTTTTTAGCTCAGTTTTACAGCCAAAACACAAAGGGGTACCCCCTTTGAATTTTTGGCTCATTTTTTTCTGCCAAAACTCAAAGGGGTACCTATTTGGTTTCTGACTCAGCTATTCAACCAAACTCAGAGGGGTACCTTTTGCATTTTTTCTCAATTTTTAGATAAAAAATCAAGGGGGTACTCTTTTGCCTTTTGTCTTAGTTTCTCTTCCAAAACTCAAAGGGGTACCCCTATGCATTTTTACTCAGTTTTTCAACCAAAACTCAAAGGTGTATCCATTTGGCTTTTTGACTCAGTTTTTCAACAAAAACTCAAAAGGTGTACCCTTTGTATTTTTCCTAAGTTTTTCAATAAAAACTTAAAGGGATACATCTTTGCCTTTTTTCTTAGTTTTTTCAACAAAAACTCATAGGGGTACCCTTTGCATTTTTCCTTAGTTTTTCTACTAAAACTCAAAGAGCTACCTATTTGGCTTTTTGGCCAAGTTCTTCAACAAAAACTCTATGTGCATTGTTATAAAAGTAGTGGGGATTGATTAAAAAGTTTAAATTGTCATTATGTCAAATGTGATAATTGAGAAGAGATGAGGGAGAAAAATGCAATTTGGCTTAGCTTGGCAAGTGGCCCAATGAGAAGTGGACATGTGCTATTCTAAAGAAAGGGAGAAAAGACAAGAATAAAGAGAAAGAAAAATCTAATTTTTAGATTGAGTTGGCCGGCCACCCTTGAAAAGAAACCATTTCAGTCATCTTCTCCTCCCCAAAAGGCTCATCCCATCAAAGAAAATTCCCAAAATTCAGTCACATAGCTTGGAAAAGAGAGAATTTGGTGGTATGTCTCTTAAGGTATTAATTGTTTCTCATATTTCTTTTATTCTTCAATGAATTTATGGTGATGGGAATTTAATTTTTTGAATGGGTGTTTATATGTGAGTGATCTTATGGAGAAGGAAGAGAAAGATAGAGCAAGAAAAACATGTAGGAAGAGAAGAGAGTTTAAAGGAAGTGATTTGGAGCATCAATAAGGTATGGGAGTTAAATTATTGTTATATGTGTTTGTAGTTGAAATAAATGGTTATATATATTTTAGATGATCTATAGTTGATGTTTGAGTGAATAATTGAATGTATAGTGCATGAGAAAGATGACTTGTGCCTTAGAAAGAGTTAAGATGGAAATCTGTCCTTGGTTCACATGAACCAGTCTTAGTAAAAATGGCATAACTATTTTTGTAGATGTCTGATTGATGTGATTTTAGTTGGATATGAAATATAAGACCTAGATCCACAACTTTGTAGAGAAATTGGGATCTAAATCTGTCTCTAGAGTGTCCGAAAATGAGCTTGAAGTGGACAGACCCTGCTGTCCTTCCCATGAGAGTAGTCTGCCATTTTTAGTGAATAACTTGAGATTTAGAAGTCATATTTAAGTGATTTTTGATGTTTTAGAAACTAGAGACATAGTAAAACAACTTTGTAGAAGACAACATTTCCTGGAAATGATGTTTTTTAGGTCAAAACTGTATATAATTTGAGATAAAAATTCTATCTTTGGGCAATTTTAGGCAGCTCCCTATCTCACGGTTACTAAGCTTTTCATAGTAACCGTGACCCCTTTAAAAAGTATAGAATATGGTTATTACTCATCCGGTAATGACCGTGAGGTAGTTTAGCGTAGTCCAAACCCGAAAGTGCAACTAGGTCACGGTTACCATGAATTTGGTAGTAATCGTGACCCTGCCCTGTCTTTCTTGAACTTGATTTTTAAAATCTCAAATTGTTATTAAAGTATGTTTAAGCCTTCCTAAATGTTTTTAATGTGTTTTAAGTGTAAAAATAAGAATAATAAGTGATGCGAAATGAGTGAGAAGCATAATGAATTAATGAAGCAGAGTTAAACATACACTAAGTCTTAATGCATAAGAATTTGTACAATAAATGAATATGAATGAACATAAATATGAGTGACATGGTATATTTGCATAATTTATTAAATGTGTCAATGTTATGTTTCTAAAATTATGCAATAAAATGTACAAGTAATGAATGTGAGTGAATATGATGAATAACATGTATAATGTTACTAATTGCATGACAAATAAGAATTATACTAATGTTAATGTTAAGTGTAATTAAAGTTATTATTTAGTGATTTTATTGCATGCTCTGTTTGATGTGTTATCTGTCTCTGAATCTAAATGTATCAAGTGTGATGATTTAGAGTGATTAAATACTATTTGTAAGCCTGAATTTCACATAGTAGTGGATAGATAGACATGCCTATAAAGGGGATAGTGATTGCAGCTGCTAGTGTTGTCACCGAAAGGTAGCTAGTGTAGTGTTTCGATACCTAAGGGTGTCGCCTGATTCGAGACTATTATGTCTCGCCAGTTTGATACTGCTTGTCAGTGTCGCGTGTTTATACCCGTATCCACCATTTATGAGAATTCAGGCAATGAAAGTGATTTGAATATTGAATAATGATAAGTGACCAATAGTTTAAGTGTTACAGTGCCTCATGATAATGTTAGTGCTTTTCAGTGAATATTGAAGTGTAAGTGAAAAACTGTATTGTAATTGTTATTTAGTGTATAATTGCCATTGAGTGTGGTTAATGCATGTACTGAATAAGAGTAACATGTTATTATGTTGTATGTATTGGCATGTTATATTGATTGTATTTGCGACTTCGATAAGAAGTCAATTGTATTGTTTACTCCAACTGAGCCATTGCTCAGCACGGGTGTTTTCCCATGTAGGTACTCAAGTGTGAGAAAGTACTTTTGCTAGAGCCAACATCTGCAGGCCATTAGAAGGATAGCAAGTTAAGGCTAATACTGCTAGTGTATTATATTGTTGTAAATGTATAATGTAAAAGATTTAAATTGTATGTAATGAGCTAAGTTGTAATTGTACTTTAAATAAATGATATGCTAGTTGTATAAATGTATTTTTGTATAAGTAATTTAATAGAATATATGTAAATAAAACGGTAATAAGAGTGGGCATTACAATTACCATTTGCATTTTTTCTCAGTTTTTCAACCAAAATTAAAAAGGATACCCCTTTGACTTTTTGACTGAGTTTTTTTAACAAAAACTCAGGAAGTATCATTTGCATTTTTTCTTAATTTTTCAATGAAAACTTAAAGGGGTACTATTTTTCCTTTTGCATCAGTTTTTCTTCCAAAACTCAAAGGGGTACCCTTTGCGTTTTTTCTCAGTTTTTCAACCAAAACTAGGAGGGTACCGCATTGACTTTTTGACTTAGTTTTTCAACAAAAACTAAAAGGGTGTACCCTTTGTATTTTTCCTCAATTTTTCAACAAAAACTCAATGGGGTACCCCTGTGCCCCTTTCATAAGTTTTTAACCAAAAACTCATAGGGGTAGCATTTACATTTTTCCTTAGTTTTTTAACCAAAATTCAAGGGGGTAGCCCTTTGAATTTTTGACTCAATTTTTCAACAAAAACTTAAAGAGGGTACCCTTTGCATTTTTACCCAATTTTTCAACAAAAACTCAAAGGGGTACCTATTTACCTTTTGCCTTAGTTTTTTATCCAAAACTCAAAGGAGTACCCCTTTACATTTTTCCTCAGTTTTTACACCAAAACATAAAGGGGGTACCCTTTCCATTTTTCGTCAGTTTTTCATCCAAAACTCAAAGCCTTTGTATTTTTTCTCAGTTTTTCAAGCAAAACTCAAAGGGGTACCTCATTGACTTTTTGGCTTAGTTTTTCAACAAAAACTCAAAAGGGTACACTTGGTATTTTTTCTCAGTTTTTCAATAAAAATTCAAAGTGGTACCCTTTTTCGTTTTTTCTCAGTTTTTCAACCAAAACTCAAAGGACTATCTCTTTAGATTTTTGGCTCAGTTTTTCAACAAAAACTCAAAGGGGGTACCTTTTGCATTTTTCCTTAATTTTTCAACAAAAACTCAAAGGGGTATCCCTTTTCCTTTTGACTTAATTTTTCATCCAAAACTCAAAGGGGTACCCCTTTGTATTTTTCCTCAGTTTTTCAACCAAAACTCAGAGGGGTACCCCTTTGACTTTTTAACTCAGTTTTTCAACAAAAACTAAAAAGGGTGTACCCTTTGTTTTTTTTCTCAATTTTTCAACAAAAACTCAAAGGGGTACACCTCTGCCCTTTTCATCAATTTTTCAACAAAAACTCATAGGGGTAGCATTTTCATTTTCCTTAGTTTTTCAACCAAAATTCAAGGGGGTAACACTTTGGATTTTTGACTCAATTTTTCAACAAAAACTCAAAAAGGGTACCCTTTGCATTTTTACTAAAATTTTCAACAAAAATGCAAAGTGGTACCTATTTTTCTTTTGCCTCAGTTTTTTATCCAAAACTCAAAGGGTTACCCCTTTACATTTTTCTTCAGTTTTTACACCAAAATACAAAAGGGGTACCCTTTCCATTTTTCGTCAGTTTTCATCCAAAACTCAAAGCCTTTGTATTTTTTCTCAGTTTTTTAACCAAAACTCAGAGGGATAACTCGTTAGCTTTTTGGCTCAGTTTTTCAATAAAAACTCAAAATGGTACCCTTTGTATTTTTTCTCAGTTTTTCAATAAAAATTCAAAGTGGTACCATTTTTCGTTTTTCCTCAGTTTTTAAACCAAAAGTCAAAGGGCTATCTCATTGGATTTTTGGCTCTGTTTTCAACAAAAACTCAAAGGGGGTGCCTTTTGCATTTTTCCTCAAATTTTCAACAAAAACTCAAAGGGGTACCCCTTTTCCTTTTGACTCAAATTTTCATCCAAAACTCTAAAGGGTACCCCTTTATATTTTTCCTCAGTTTTTCAACCAAAACTCAAATGGGTACTCCTTTGACTTTTTGACTCAATTTTTCAACAAAAATTAAAAGGGTATACCCTTTTTATTTTTCCTCAAATTTTCAACAAAAACTCAAAGGGGTACCCCTCTGCCCTTTTCATCAGTTTTTCAACAAAAACCTATGGTAGCATTTACATTTTTCCTTAGTTTTTCAACCAAAATTGAAGGGGGTAGCCCTTTGGATTTTTGACTCAATCTTTTATCAAAAACTCAAAGAGGGTACCATTGGCATTTTTACTAAATTTTTCAATAAAAACTCAAAGTGGTATCTGTTTGCCTTTTGCCTCGGTTTTTTTTATCAAAAACTCAAAGGAGTATCCCTTTACATTTTTCTTCGATTTTTACACCAAAACATAAATGGGGTACCCTTTCCATTCTTCGTCAGTTTTTCATCCAAAACTCCAAGCCTTTGTATTTTTCCTCACTTTTTCAACCAAAACTCAGAGGGATATCCCATTGACTTTTTGGCTCAATTTTTTAACAAAAACTCAAAATGGTACCCTTTGTATTTTTTTTTCAATTTTTCAATAAAAATTCAAAGTGGTACCCTTTTTCGTTTTTCCTCAGTTTTTCAACCAAACTCAAAGGGCTATCTCTTTGGATTTTTGGCTCAGTTTTTTAACAAAAACTCAAAGGGGGTACCTTTTACATTTTTCCTTAATTTTTTAATAAAAACTCAAAGGGGTATCCCTTTAACTTTTGACTCAATTTTTCATCCAAAACTCAAAGGGATACCCCTTTGTATTTTTCCTCGATTTTTCAACCAAAATTCAAAAGGGTACCCCTTTGGCTTTTACTTTAGTTTTTCATTAAAAACTTAAAGGGGGTACCCTTAACAATTTTTCTCAATTTGTAAAACAAAATTATAAAGGGTAACGCATTGATTTTTGCCTTAGTTTTTCATCCAAATCTCAAAGTAGTACCCCTCTGTATTTTTCCTTAGCTTATTAACTAAAACTCAAAGGGGTACCATTTTGGCTTTTGCCTCAGCCTTTGGTTTTTGACTTAGTTTTTCAACAAAAACTCAAATGAAGTACATTTACATTTTTTTCTTAATTTTTCAAAGAAAACTAAAAGGGGTACCTTTTTCCTTTTGCCTTGGTTTTTCATCCAAAACTCAAATGGGTGCACCATAACATTTTTTCTTAATTTTTCAACCAAAAACTCAAAGGAGTACCCATTCGACTTTCTGACTCAATTTTAACCAAAAACTAAAAGGGGGTACCCTTTGTATTTTATCATAATTTATAAATAAAAACTCAAAGGGGAACCCCTCAGCCCTTTTGTCTTAGTTTTCATCCAAAACTCAAAGAGATACACATCTACATTTTTCCTCAGTTCTTCAACTAAATCTTAGAGGGGTACCCATTTGATTTTTTGACTAAGTTTTTCAACAAAAACTAAAAGGGTGTACCCTTTTGTTTTTTATGTGAAAAATAAAGGAAAAATCAAAAGGGATACCCCTTTGAGTTTTTGGTGAGAAAATGAGACAAAATGTAAAAGGGGTATCCTTTGTGTTTTTGTTGAAAATCTGGGCAAAAATGCAAAGTGGCACCCATTTGAGTTTTTGGTCAAAAAATGAGCTAGAATACAAAGGGATACCCCTTTGAGTTTTTTGCTTAAAAACTGAGTCAAAATGCAAAGGGGTACCCTCTTTTATTTTTGATGAAAATTTGGGCAAAAATGCACAGGGTTCGCCCTTGAAATTTTTTGAAAAAATTGAGCTAGAATGCAAAGGAGTTCACCATTGAGTTATTGGTGAAAAACTGAGCTACAATACAAGGGGGTACCCCTTTGAATTTTTATTGAAAAACTGAGTCAAAATGTAAAGGGATACCCCTTTGAGTTTTTGTTGAGAGATTAAGCCAAAATGCAAAGAGGCACCCCTTTGATTTTTTTATGAAAATCAATAAAAAAATGCAAAGGGGTACTTTTTTGTGTTTTATGTGAAAATATGGGAGAAAATTCAAAGGGGCACCCCTATGTATTTTTTGGCTAAAAATTGAAAAAAATGCAAAGGGGTACCCTTTTATGTTTATGTCAAAAAAAGAGAAAAAATAAAAAAGGGTACCCTATTGAGTTTTTTTGTGAAGGGGTACCCTTTATGTTTTTGGTGAAAATCTGGACAAAAATGTAAAGCAGTACCCCTTTGAGTTATTGGTGAAAAACTAAGCTAAAATGCAAAGGGATACTCCTTTGAGTTTTATGCTTAAAAACTGAGTTAAAATGCAAAGGGGTACCCTTTTTTTATTTTTAGTAAAAATTTGGACAAAAATGCAAAGGGTTACTCTTTGAAGTTTTTTTTGTGAAAAACTGAGCTAGAATGCAAAGGAGTTCACCTTTGAATTTTTGGTGAAAAACTGAGCTATAACGCAAAGGGATAACCCTTTGAGTTTATGATAAAAAACTTAGTCAAAATTCAAAGATTTTCTGCTATGAGCTTTTGGTGAAAAACTAAGTTAACATGTAAAGGGGTACCCCTTTGAGTATTTGGTGAAAGACTACGCCAAAATGCAAAGAGGCACCGTTTTGATTTTTTTGTGAAAATTTATGAAAAAATACAAAGAGATACCCCTTTGTGCTTTTTGTGAAAATATGAAAGAAAATACAAAGGAGTACCCTATTGTATTTTTGATCAAAAATAGAAAAAAAATGTAAAGGTGTACCCTTTTATGTTTTACAAAAAAAACAAAGAAAAAATAAAAAGTGGTATCCCTTTGAATTTTTGGCGAGTACTAAGGTCAAAATAAAAAGGGGTACCCTTTATGATTTTGGTGAAAATCTGGATAAAAATGCAAAGCGGTACCCTTTTGAGTTTTTGGTGAAAACTGAGCTAGAATGCAAAGGGATACCCCTTTGAGTTTTTTGCTTAAAAATTGAGTCAAAATGCAAAGGGGTATCCCTTTTTTTTGGTAAAAATTTGGGCGAAAATGCAAAGGGTTACCCCTTTAAGTTTTTTTTTGTAAAAAACTGAGCTAGAATGCAAAGGAGTTCGACTTTAAGTTTCTAGTGAAAAACTGAGCTACAAAGCAAGGTGGTACCACTTTGAGTTTTTGATGAAAAATTATGTTCAAAATGCAAAGATTTTAACGCCTCAAAAATTCGGATTTATTATTAGTTGGTAAATAGTACATTTTGGTACTAATTTGCAAGGATCAATTGTGAAGATTCCAATATAAATTAGTATTATTTTTGGGTTTTAATTTAATAATTTTTAATTAAAACATATTATGAAAATTATTATAAATTAATAATAATAATGTTAAAAGGTAAAATTTAAAAAGAAGAAAGAAAAGAGAAATAGTGAGATTTTTTAAAGCGATGTGTGGTTTAAATTTAAAGAGAAGAAAGAGAAGAAAAAAAAGAGAAGAGTGAGAATCGGGGAAGGGAGAATCGGGAACGGGAAGCGGTGCTACCATCGCCTGGTCTGGCCGCCATTGCCCTATGCCGGTGAAGGGGGCCCAGATCGTCACCGTCGTTTCCAGTCCTCCGCTAGCGTCGCCGTTCTCTGGTGGTTCTTTCCTCCGATTTTTTCATCATTACCATAGCTCAAACTCTCCCTTTTTTTCTCTTCTTTCCGGTGAACTGGTCGGCAATGGAGGAGATTGACAACACTGGTGGGATCATGAGGCTGAGGCGGATCTTTCGGTGCCCTCCGATCGTCCTCACTCGCCGGTAAAGTGTAGATCGGGGCACGTGGCAGCCGGCGATTCTAGGCGGTTTTCTGGCCAAACCATGATGTTTTGAGGCGCGTGAAGACCATCGGGAAGCTACCGGCAACTCTGGCTTCAGGTGGGAGGCTTTGGCGGGTCTCCGACGAGGCTCCGGCTGGTCTCCGATGAGGCTCCGGCGAGGTTCCGAATAAGCAGATTGGAGAGGGCATTCTGGGCTTCGACTTTACGGTATGGAAACTATGTTAACAATTTGATTTCATGTATAATTTTGGAGTAAGATTTAGTTAAATTTTATGCTATTATGGACAGAAAACTTAAGGTTTGCATGACTGAGATTATACAAGTATCCATCATTAGATTTAGTTTAATTGAACTATACTGTACACTATAATTGTTAGTTTGGAAAATGAAATAGAAATTATATGACTGTAAGGACATTGACCCTAAATGTGGGTGTTTGAAAGGTAACTAGAGAGAGCCAAAAAAAAAAAAACCGAGATGTTACCTATTGTTAGGTGGCTTATGTTTATTCATGGTGAAAATAAATTAAATTGTATGAAATCCATATCAGTTTATCTCATCAAATTTGGTTGTTTATGACAACATAGTTAATACATTGGAAACAAAATAACAATTAAATGATGTCTTTGTTGAATGCGTATATTGAAACTCTGACAAAACTTTTGATCCTTATCTTTTAGTGGATATGACTGGGTTTTATTGCCCTATTATAGAAGTTCCTTGAAATAAAGTTATATTAAATAATTGATTTAGGGAATTAATTATATTTGGCATTAAAAGCTTGTCTTATATGATAGAATGTGAGATCTATGTCTAATTTGGAATTTCATATCGTGTTAAACATATGAATAGGCAAATTTTCTTAAGAAGATAGTGAAAGTAAATTACTTGACTTATTCTTTTGGCTGTGTAATTGATTTAATAGTAAAGTAATGATGTCTTGTCTTTTAGCTGTTACTTTTTCATACTATTAATCATGGTTTAAATACAGCTTTTAGTTTAAAAAAAGAGCTTAGTTGGTAATGGAATCGTTTTTTTTAAAACTAATTGTTTAACTTATAACGATGTAATTATTGAGTATACCAGCAATATGATATCATTGGAAATATTAGGGATTATAAGCCTATTGTTTAGTTAGTAAGGAGATTTCAAAGTGAAAGTTTGAAAGGTATAGTGTCCTCGGGTGTTTGTTATCGGATTCTGCCTTTATTTTAAAAATAATTTAATAAAGAGTTTAGCCAAAGTATAAATTTTATTAAGATTGTTCTTAAATAAGTTCAGCTTGACATATGATGACATAATGATATATGGAGTTATGCGATGATTATATGGATTGATAAAATTATAATATAGTAATATGTCTCTATTATAATAATAAGAATTTATATCAAATAATCGTAGTTGTTATCATTGCATAACTTCTAATTTAATAAAAGAAAGGCGACTAGGTAATGAGGGTTAAAGTCTTAATAAATTAGTTACATGTACAGTATTTGATTACGTCAAAAAGGAAAAAGAGGTAACTCTTTGGAGATAGTTAAAGTTAACTTAAGTTTTATTCTCATTTCTTACTATAAAACTTGTACAAGTATCGGGTGATGAAGTATTTTAACTTCATATATGCTATTATCTTTCATGATGTATTTTGCTAAGGTATTAAACAAAGAAGTTATTTGATACGTAAGAGACCATGATAGAGTAAAAAGATGATTATTTGGAATTTATTATACGATAATTGAAAATTATAATGTCATAATACAAAACAAGTGAGAATGTAACTAGTATAGTAGTAAGCTATTAGTATAAATGTGATACAAACATGTAAAGAATGGAAATACCTTAAAATATAATGAATTGAGAAATATTGATAAATACTCATTTTTTTATGAATCTTTGTTTGATACTTGAATAACAAAAATGAATATCATTATTATAAATGGAGTAGACATAGTTTTATGTTTACGCTCTTATGATATCATGAGAAAATCGACGATTAAATGCGATGCACTTACATGTGTTTGTTTTAATATATTGGTGTTTTAAGATTATGTATTTAGATATGTGATTATGACATTGAACTTATATGCATCTATAGGCGCTAAAACAATATGAAATGGTGTAGGTAGATATTGATCTCAGATTTGTAACTGAATATATGTATTTGATATATTGATTGAGTATATATGTGATGATTAAATTGAGTACAATAAGGCAAGTGAGATGGCTATAATGAACCATACAGGTACGTCCTTCTAAAATGACTATATATTTATGTGCTGTTTTAGACACTCATAGTGGATGTGATTATATATGATTTCATTTTCACGAAAGCAGTCTAGCAATGCATAAACTATTATGACAAGTATAAGTATTGTTAATATATGGCTATTAGAAAGTTTAAAAGTAATTTGAAAGAATGTATATTAAGTAAATTCCTTTGATGACTGAAGAGTAATTTAAAGAGAAATTGCTGAATTATTGTGAAATAACTCATGACATAAGTGAATGATGGTTCACAAACTGTACAAAAATATTGAATATTCTGAATAACTGTATTATCTGAATTGAAAAGGAATTGAACTAATGATAAAGTTGATAAATGTACCGAAAGTAAGTGATCTTTTACGCCCTTAGAAAATAGTCTGGCAGTAAAAACTATCTCAGAATATAATTGGCTAGCCATAGGGACATCTGTACCGCGGTGCAAGTCATGGCGACTTGCTTAGTTATGGTAGGAACACCGATCTCCATAGCTTCTGTTTGTATCTGGTATCTGCTATATGGAAAAATGGTCTTTGAGATCATTTTTTAGTCTGTATGTGGACTATGGGGTCCACGTCCCGAGTATCCAGTCTGAGTATTTCTGTCGGCACTGTTCTAGGGGCATTAATATGAAAATAAGTTAAAAAGTATAAAAGATAAGAAATGTTATAGTTCAAAACTAAGGTGCATAAGAATTATCCTTTTGTATAAGTACATCAAATGGATAATAAATTGCAAGTTATAATATTGATGAACATGTGATTCTCTAATTCTTTATAAGCATTATGTATCTATATATCTATGTATAGGTATGTACGTCATTCTATTGTCGATCAAGTATATACTATATGACACACTATGGTGTTAAGTATTATATTGTTCACCTTGTTAAGATTATTTAATGATTACATGAAAGTGAATTTTGAATGCATGTTATGTTTTAAATGATGTAGATGTATGAAAGAAATATGCCGGATGTCTTTTGTGGTAGCAATGAATGATGCATTGATTACTGAGTTATTAAGTTTTATTGCCTATGTAAGTAAGATGTTCTGTTGCTTATGCTTGTGATTTATTACTGAATATAAGAACTGGGATCTAAGGTAATTGAAGGTATCTATTAAGAGTGTTATCAACTTTGTACTTGGATAATTGATATTACATGTTTAAAAGATTATCTTTAGATTATTCTATTCCCCACTAAGCTTTATAGCTTAGCACGAGTTTTGTTATCCGTGTAGGTAGCAAGATAGACTTATTTTTGGTTAGACAGCTGCTTCGGCTCAACCATCAGAAGAAGGGATCTAGTTTCGAGCAATTCATCTTTAGAGGTTCACAGATGTAGTGAGGCAATTTTGAATGTAAATTGTTTCTATTTTGGAGTATTATAGTGACTTAAGAGTATAATTTGTAATATTGACTTATCTTAGGAAATGTGATTAATAATGAGAATGGATGTATGAGATGCATGATGAAATTATTTTTGTATTGTTGTGCCCCTGATGGGCTGAGGGAATTATCTGATTTTTCAGGTGGAATAGATAAGTTTTTAGACGTTATATTGCCGGATTTTTATTTGATAATTAGTCACTTGGACAATTATAGTTTATCGACTTACTTAAGTTATAAGTATTTCTTTTTGGACAAGCTTGGAGTCGTTGGGTTAGTTAAGATTGAAAAAAAAAATTTCCGTCTTATCACTTGTTTCAGTTACACTGTTAAGTAAGGGTGTTACAAAGATTTTCCGCTATGGGCTTTTGGTGAAAAATTGAGTCAAAATATAAAGGGATACCCCTTTGAGTTTTTGGTGAAAGACTGTGCAAAAATGCAAAAAAAGGCACCCCTTTTATTTTTTTTTTGTGAACATCTATAAAAAAATGTATAGGGGTACCCCTTTGTATTTTTTGTGAAAATATAAAACAAAATACAAAGAAGTACCCCTTTGTATTTTTGGTTAAAAATGAAAAAAAATGCAAAGGGGTACCCTTTTATGTTTTATGTAAAAAGTAGAGGAAAAAAAGGGGTACCCCTTTGAATTTTTAGTGAGAACTAGAGTCATAATGCAAAGGGGTATCATTTGTGTTTTTGGTGAAAATTTGGGCAAAAATGCAAAGCGGTACCCCTTTGAATTTTTGGTGAAGAGCTAGAATGCAAAAAGAATACTCCTTTGAGTTTTTTGTTAAAAAAATAAGTCAAAATTCAAAGGGGTATCCCTTTTTTATTTTTTTTGTAAAAATTTAGGCAAAAATGCAAAAGAGTTTCCCCTTTAGGTTTTTTTTTTTATGAAAAACTGAGCTAGAATGTAAAAAAGTTTTCCTTTGAGTTTTTGGTGAAAAACTAAGCTACAATGCAAGTTGTTGCCCCTTTGAGTTTTTGACGAAAAATTGAGTCAAAGTTTAATGGTTTTTCGCTATGAGCTTTTGATGGAAAATCGAGTCAAAATATAAAGGGATACCCCTTTGAGTTTTTGGTGAAAGATTGTTCTAAAATGCAAAGAGGCACCCCTTTGATATTTTTGTGAAAATCTAGAAAAAAAATGAGAAGGGGTACCCCTTTGTGTTTTTTGTGAAAATATGAAAGAAAATGCAAAGAGGTACCCCTTTGTATTTTTGGCTAAAAATGGTAAAAAAATGCAAAGGGGTACCCTTTTGTGTTTTATGCAAAGAGATACCCTTTGTATTTTTGATAAAAATTTGGGTAAAAATACAAAGTGGTACCCCTTTGAGTTATTGTTGAAAAACTGAGCTAGAATGCAAAGGGATACCCTTTTGCATTTTCTCCCATATTTTCACAAAAAATACAAAGGGTGCCCGTTTATATTTTTTCATAAATTTTCATAAAAAAATCAAAGCGGTGCCCCTTTGCATTATAGCTCAACCTTTCAACAAAAACTCAAAGGGGTACCCCTTTACATGTTAACTTGGAGTTTGGGATTTGGTGTTTGGGTTAGGGTTTAGGGTTTAGGGTTTAGGATTTGGGGTTTAGGGTTTGGGGTTTGGGGTTTGGGGTTTTGGGTTTGGGGTATAGGGTTTAGGGTTTGGGGTTTGGGGTTTGGGGTTTGGGGGTTTAGGGTTTAGGGTTTAGGGTTTGGGGTTTGGGGTTTGGGGTTTGGGGTTTGGGGGTTTGAGGTTTTGGGGTTTGGGGTTTTGGGTTTTGGGGTTTGGGTTTTGGGGTTTGGGGTTTTGGGGTTTGGGGTTTGGGTTTTGGGGTTTGGGTTTTGGGGTTTGGGGTTTTGGGGGTTTGGGGTTGGGGGTATGGGGTTTGGGGTATGGGGTTTTGGGGTTTGGGGTTCGGGGTTCGGGGTTCGGGGTTCGGGGTTTGGGGTTTGTGATTCTCTAATTCTTTATAAGCATTATGTATCTATATATCTATGTATAGGTATGTACGTCATTCTATTGTCGATCAAGTATATACTATATGACACACTATGGTGTTAAGTATTATATTGTTCACCTTGTTAAGATTATTTAATGATTACATGAAAGTGAATTTTGAATGCATGTTATGTTTTAAATGATGTAGATGTATGAAAGAAATATGCCGGATGTCTTTTGTGGTAGCAATGAATGATGCATTGATTACTGAGTTATTAAGTTTTATTGCCTATGTAAGTAAGATGTTCTGTTGCTTATGCTTGTGATTTATTGCTGAATATAAGAACTGGGATCTAAGGTAATTGAAGGTATCTATTAAGAGTGTTATCAACTTTGTACTTGGATAATTGATATTACATGTTTAAAAGATTATCTTTAGATTATTCTATTCCCCACTAAGCTTTATAGCTTAGCACGAGTTTTGTTATCCGTGTAGGTAGCAAGATAGACTTATTTTTGGTTAGACAGCTGCTTCGGCTCAACCATCAGAAGAAGGGATCTAGTTTCGAGCAATTCATCTTTAGAGGTTCACAGATGTAGTGAGGCAATTTTGAATGTAAATTGTTTCTATTTTGGAGTATTATAGTGACTTAAGAGTATAATTTGTAATATTGACTTATCTTAGGAAATGTGATTAATAATGAGAATGGATGTATGAGATGCATGATGAAATTATTTTTGTATTGTTGTGCCCCTGATGGGCTGAGGGAATTATCTGATTTTTCAGGTGGAATAGATAAGTTTTTAGACGTTATATTGCCGGATTTTTATTTGATAATTAGTCACTTGGACAATTATAGTTTATCGACTTACTTAAGTTATAAGTATTTCTTTTTGGACAAGCTAGGAGTCGTTGGGTTAGTTAAGATTGAAAAAAAAAATTTCCGTCTTATCACTTGTTTCAGTTACACTGTTAAGTAAGGGTGTTACAAAGATTTTCCGCTATGGGCTTTTGGTGAAAAATTGAGTCAAAATATAAAGGGATACCCCTTTGAGTTTTTGGTGAAAGACTGTGCAAAAATGCAAAACAAGGCACCCCTTTTATTTTTTTTTTGTGAACATCTATAAAAAAATGTATAGGGGTACCCCTTTGTATTTTTTGTGAAAATATAAAACAAAATACAAAGAAGTACCCCTTTGTATTTTTGGTTAAAAATGAAAAAAAATGCAAAGGGGTACCCTTTTATGTTTTATGTAAAAAGTAGAGGAAAAAAAGGGGTACCCCTTTGAATTTTTAGTGAGAACTAGAGTCATAATGCAAAGGGGTATCATTTGTGTTTTTGGTGAAAATTTGGGCAAAAATGCAAAGCGGTACCCCTTTGAATTTTTGGTGAAGAGCTAGAATGCAAAAAGAATACTCCTTTGAGTTTTTTGTTAAAAAAATAAGTCAAAATTCAAAGGGGTATCCCTTTTTTATTTTTTTTGTAAAAATTTAGGCAAAAATGCAAAAGAGTTTCCCCTTTAGGTTTTTTTTTATGAAAAACTGAGCTAGAATGTAAAAAAGTTTTCCTTTGAGTTTTTGGTGAAAAACTAAGCTACAATGCAAGTTGTTGCCCCTTTGAGTTTTTGACGAAAAATTGAGTCAAAGTTTAATGGTTTTTCGCTATGAGCTTTTGATGGAAAATCGAGTCAAAATATAAAGGGATACCCCTTTGAGTTTTTGGTGAAAGATTGTTCTAAAATGCAAAGAGGCACCCCTTTGATATTTTTGTGAAAATCTAGAAAAAAAATGAGAAGGGGTACCCCTTTGTGTTTTTTGTGAAAATATGAAAGAAAATGCAAAGAGGTACCCCTTTGTATTTTTGGCTAAAAATGGTAAAAAAATGCAAAGGGGTACCCCTTTTGTGTTTTATGCAAAGAGATACCCTTTGTATTTTTGATAAAAATTTGGGTAAAAATACAAAGTGGTACCCCTTTGAGTTATTGTTGAAAAACTGAGCTAGAATGCAAAGGGATACCCCTTTGCATTTTCTCCCATATTTTCACAAAAAATACAAAGGGTGCCCGTTTATATTTTTTCATAAATTTTCATAAAAAAATCAAAGCGGTGCCCCTTTGCATTATAGCTCAACCTTTCAACAAAAACTCAAAGGGGTACCCCTTTACATGTTAACTTGGAGTTTGGGATTTGGTGTTTGGGTTAGGGTTTAGGGTTTAGGATTTGGGGTTTAGGGTTTGGGGTTTGGGGTTTGGGGTTTTGGGTTTGGGGTATAGGGTTTAGGGTTTGGGGTTTGGGGTTTGGGGGTTTAGGGTTTAGGGTTTGGGGTTTGGGGTTTGGGGGTTTGAGGTTTTGGGGTTTGGGGTTTTGGGGTTTGGGTTTTGGGGTTTGGGGTTTTGGGGTTTGGGGTTTGGGTTTTGGGGTTTGGGTTTTGGGGTTTTGGGGGTTTGGGGTTGGGGGTATGGGGTTTGGGGTATGGGGTTTTGGGGTATGGGGTTCGGGGTTCGGGGTTCGGGGTTCGGGGTTTGGGGTTTGTGATTCTCTAATTCTTTATAAGCATTATGTATCTATATATCTATGTATAGGTATGTACGTCATTCTATTGTCGATCAAGTATATACTATATGACACACTATGGTGTTAAGTATTATATTGTTCACCTTGTTAAGATTATTTAATGATTACATGAAAGTGAATTTTGAATGCATGTTATGTTTTAAATGATGTAGATGTATGAAAGAAATATGCCGGATGTCTTTGTGGTAGCAATGAATGATGCATTGATTACTGAGTTATTAAGTTTTATTGCCTATGTAAGTAAGATGTTCTGTTGCTTATGCTTGTGATTTATTGCTGAATATAAGAACTGGGATCTAAGGTAATTGAAGGTATCTATTAAGAGTGTTATCAACTTTGTACTTGGATAATTGATATTACATGTTTAAAAGATTATCTTTAGATTATTCTATTCCCCACTAAGCTTTATAGCTTAGCACGAGTTTTGTTATCCGTGTAGGTAGCAAGATAGACTTATTTTTGGTTAGACAGCTGCTTCGGCTCAACCATCAGAAGAAGGGATCTAGTTTCGAGCAATTCATCTTTAGAGGTTCACAGATGTAGTGAGGCAATTTTGAATGTAAATTGTTTCTATTTTGGAGTATTATAGTGACTTAAGAGTATAATTTGTAATATTGACTTATCTTAGGAAATGTGATTAATAATGAGAATGGATGTATGAGATGCATGATGAAATTATTTTTGTATTGTTGTGCCCCTGATGGGCTGAGGGAATTATCTGATTTTTCAGGTGGAATAGATAAGTTTTTAGACGTTATATTGCGGGATTTTTATTTGATAATTAGTCACTTGGACAATTATAGTTTATCGACTTACTTAAGTTATAAGTATTTCTTTTTGGACAAGCTTGGAGTCGTTGGGTTAGTTAAGATTGAAAAAAAAAATCTCCGTCTTATCACTTGTTTCAGTTACACTGTTAAGTAAGGGTGTTACAAAGATTTTCCGCTATGGGCTTTTGGTGAAAAATTGAGTCAAAATATAAAGGGATACCCCTTTGAGTTTTTGGTGAAAGACTGTGCAAAAATGCAAAAAAAGGCACCCCTTTTATTTTTTTTTGTGAACATCTATAAAAAAATGTATAGGGGTACCCCTTTGTATTTTTTGTGAAAATATAAAACAAAATACAAAGAAGTACCCCTTTGTATTTTTGGTTAAAAATGAAAAAAAATGCAAAGGGGTACCCTTTTATGTTTTATGTAAAAAGTAGAGGAAAAAAAGGGGTACCCCTTTGAATTTTTAGTGAGAACTAGAGTCATAATGCAAAGGGGTATCATTTGTGTTTTTGGTGAAAATTTGGGCAAAAATGCAAAGCGGTACCCCTTTGAATTTTTGGTGAAGAGCTAGAATGCAAAAAGAATACTCCTTTGAGTTTTTTGTTAAAAAAATAAGTCAAAATTCAAAGGGGTATCCCTTTTTTATTTTTTTTGTAAAAATTTAGGCAAAATGCAAAAGAGTTTTCCCTTTAGGTTTTTTTTATGAAAAACTGAGCTAGAATGTAAAAAAGTTTTCCTTTGAGTTTTTGGTGAAAAACTAAGCTACAATGCAAGTTGTTGCCCCTTTGAGTTTTTGACGAAAAATTGAGTCAAAGTTTAATGGTTTTTCGCTATGAGCTTTTGATGGAAAATCGAGTCAAAATATAAAGGGATACCCCTTTGAGTTTTTGGTGAAAGATTGTTCTAAAATGCAAAGAGGCACCCCTTTGATATTTTTGTGAAAATCTAGAAAAAAAATGAGAAGGGGTACCCCTTTGTGTTTTTTGTGAAAATATGAAAGAAAATGCAAAGAGGTACCCCTTTGTATTTTTGGCTAAAAATGGTAAAAAAATGCAAAGGGGTACCCTTTTGTGTTTTATGCAAAGAGATACCCTTTGTATTTTTGATAAAAATTTGGGTAAAAATACAAAGTGGTACCCCTTTGAGTTATTGTTGAAAAACTGAGCTAGAATGCAAAGGGATACCCCTTTGCATTTTCTCCCATATTTTCACAAAAAATACAAAGGGTGCCCGTTTATATTTTTTCATAAATTTTCATAAAAAAATCAAAGCGGTGCCCCTTTGCATTATAGCTCAACCTTTCAACAAAAACTCAAAGGGGTACCCCTTTACATGTTAACTTGGAGTTTGGGATTTGGTGTTTGGGTTAGGGTTTAGGGTTTAGGGTTTAGGATTTGGGGTTTAGGGTTTGGGGTTTTGGGTTTGGGGTATAGGGTTTAGGGTTTGGGGTTTGGGGTTTGGGGTTTGGGGGTTTAGGGTTTAGGGTTTGGGTTTTGGGGTTTGGGGTTTTGGGGTTTGGGGTTTGGGGTTTGGGGTTTGGGGTTTGGGGTTTGGGGTTTGGGGTTTGGGGTTTGGGGTTTGGGGTTTAGGGTTTGGG